>CM033454.1:25177279-25777279 GCA_019425755.1 Amaranthus cruentus
TTAAAATGCAATAAAATTTTCCCAATTTTTAGCTTTTTTGTTGCATTATTACTTCTTTGGATCAATTCAAATTATTCCCACTTGAGGGACTTGTTGTTATCAATATATTTTCTTATCTTTTCCGTAAAATGGTTAGTTAGATACTTGGTGATCATCAGAGGGATGGGAATTGGGAATGAACACAAACTACACATAGCAAATGATTTGTCATAGGAAATATTTTTTGGCTCACCCACTTGTTTGCCATGATTCAGAATTTTGGATTATAGGAAGTGAGTTGTTCATATGGGATTGAAGGACAAATAATATCATTGGGTTTCTGTAGTTTTAAGCCGTGCTATCTATAATTAATGTTCTTTATCCTTGGCAGTATTTGCAGCTATTGTTCGACAGATCTTGTATGGTGACTGCTAGTGGTGATTCTAATATGGTTCATCAAAGTTTCAAAGTGAGTGTGATTACTGTATTGTCAGTTTTGCATTTCTGGTCAGCATGTTATTGATATCTTAAATTTGTATCAGGTTGTTATTCAATCAAATGATCGTCATATTGGTGAAATTAGCATCGAAGCTGATAATGTTGCTGTTGTTGACAAGAGGTTTTGTGAATGGTAATCTTTCTTAATATAATCAATTGGACTTGTTTGGTTAGAGATGTGTTTTGTTTTTGGTTTTCCTGTAACAAATACTGTTTTTTTTTTCAGTTGGCCTTGTTCAGAAGCTGAGTGGGCATCCAACAAAATTGGATCTCAAAGAAATGTAAATCGTAATTTTATCATGAGGCCCGGAGGTAAAAAAGAATATTTTTCGTGAATGGCCATGGTGACCGGAAAAAGTATCTGTGATGGCTCTGATGTGTAATTAACTAATTATGCAAAGGATTTTAACATGTAATCACCTTATTGCCAAGTACTGGTCTGAATGTATGAAGTATTTGTTACAAATATTATATTTACATTGAAAATCTATGTGTGGGTGATTTGATCATATTTTGTTCTTATTAGTTGGTGTATTTTGTCTATCAATTTACGTTTAAATGAAATAATTAACTTGTAATAGCTCAAGTAATTGAATTGAAGTTAAAAAGAATCTCAAGTTATATTGTAGTTTAGTTTTAGTTTTGAGCAAAGGTTGATTTCTTGACAGATATTTTAACTTGTAATAAAATGAAAAATAGTCAAGCTCAGAGTACTTGGCAAAGGAATATTAACTTTTAAGCAAGATTGTTATGAAGAGTATAAGAGTTGCTTTAAAAAAAAACCAATTTTTGTATAATTTTTTGATGTGAAGGTAAAATTGCCAACTAATAAATATCAATAAGTTTAGATTGGATTTTGTAAGCTCTTAAAACTTAAATTCAAGTGAAAAAAAACATTTTCAGGTTGATAAAAAGTAATCATAATTATGTATAAATACTAATAGAAGAATTGGAAAATAACATATACCAATTTTTTAGAGTTTTGTCAATATAGGAGTATTAATTTAATAGGACTATGATTGATTGTGTGCATGGCAATAATTTATTTTCCTAAATGAATTTAAAGTTAAATTAAGTAAGTATTTAAAATATATTTTTATATTAATTATTTATATCTAAATAAGAATCTTAAAGAGATTATTTGTTTAAAAAAAATATTTTATACTTAAAGTAAGAAATTATTTTTGAAAAATATATTGATTTAAATTAATATCATAATCATGAATATTAATAAAAAATAGCAAATGACAACTTCTTAGAGTCTTGCCAAATGTATTTGTTTCGTAAGGCTATAATTAATTGCGTGGATATTTATTTTCCTAAAAAAATTTAAAATTAAGTAAGATAAGTATACTTAAAAGATTTCATTACATTAATTCTTTATACCAAAATAAGAATCTTTAAGAGATCAATTATGAAAAAAAAACAATTTTATACATAAGTAAGAAATTATTTTAAAAAAAATATATTTATTTAAATTATTAAATATTGTTTGAATTAGGTTAACATCAAAATAAATAAATTAGTATGAATCGACTCAAAATAAACTCAATTCATTCATACATAGTTAATTTATTTTAGTAAGTTATATTATTATCTAAAGTAATTATTTTATTAAAAAAATGTAGTATTTACATGCTTTTCTTAAACAAAAGAGCATTTTTTCCTGCAAAATTCTTTGAAAATTTTATTTATATATTTCTCTATACTAAACTCCGTGCATTGCACGGACTTCTAAACTAGTACTCTTATGAATAGAATAGAATTATAAAACAAACAAGTCTCATCTACTTGTATTAAGAGCACTCTTGGAGTCTTGGTGACTAAAAAAAAATTTCCTCACCAATCTCTCTCTACACTTTTTTTTTTCTACCATATTAAATTTTGTGTGGAAATATTTACTAATCTAATTTATCCCATCAATGAGAAAACGAAAAAATTTCCTCAATACTTTCTCCCTCCTACTTTTTTTACTCTACCCCTTCTTTTTACTCTCTTAGTTTTTATTTTAGAACTTATATTAAATGGTGAGGCCCTTGTGAGGAAATTCCAAAAATTCCCACTCACTTAGAAGTATTTTAGAAACATTTGCATGTTGTTTTGTGGGTTTTTACTAGTGGGAATAAAAACTTCACAAAAAAATTTCCCGTCAAAGAGAATTTCCACACCAATGGGAGTAGTCTAGGGTAAACTTGCAAAATTTTGTTATGTAATTTTTTCTTAAATTTGCAAAATATGAGTTTGGTTCATTTTAAAGTAATACTCCCTGTCTTCCTCCTATTCTTCTTACTTGTCCTATTTACTTTTTGGTTACTATTTACTAATCACTCCTAATTTGTATTTTATTCTTAATCTATAATGATCGACAAATATGGTTCTCCGGGTTTAAGTGTTTACAATAATCTCTGTTGGAAGTGAATGTGCATGTTCTTTTTGAGTGCCCTAATCTTCCACAAAGGGATCATTAAAATTAAAATCTTGCATAAATTCCTTTTGAAGCAAGTTTTGTAGCTTAATCAACCCTTGGTTGATTTACCACTTTGCCTACATGTTATCTGAAGAGAACATCTTTTTCATAACAATCTTAATGTGACACCTAATAATAATAAAAGTCTACAAGTGAGACACTGATATCTCTAAACTATATATACTATTTCATTCCTTTCTAGCAAACAAATAAGATTGTTTTTTATAGGCATATAGCTTAAACATCTTATTGGTTAATACCCTTTTTCTTTTCTCTCTCTTTTTTAATTTATAGGCTCAACTAATTGATTAAGGTCTTGATGTATGCTTCAATAATTCCATTCAATGAGCATCAACAATAAATTTACTTCGTATTATTCCATCCAAATACTTTGTATGCACAACATACTTAAAGTGACATGCATGTATCGGAACTGTTACTACATGTCTCCAATCCAACTGAATGTCTAAGCAGAACAAGACGAGGGCCTTGAGAAATTGGAGGAGACAGTAATAAGCACAAAACACATAGCATTGGCAGTCAACGAAGAGCTCAACCTCCACACAAGGCTCCTGGTAGTGTATCAGAATTTTTTATTTTTTATTTGGGAGAGAGGTGGGGGATTATGGTGTAAATATGATATTCTTGTTTTACTTATTTGATGCATAATAAAGAAACGAATACCTAAACCCAATCTATGAGGTCATAAGCTAATAACTTTCATGTATGAAATTTAAAATTTTGATGTAGGATACTTTGGATGATCACGTGGAGTCTACAAATTCTCGCTTGCAGGTTATTACTTTGTCTCTACTTTAATCGTTGTATGCCTTTTGGGTTACCATTGTATATTCTGCTTTTGGCAAACACTTAAGTCTACTATTTTTAAGTCTGCTTCATGCTCTAGAGTTTTTCTTTCCCATCTCCTGGTAATTGAAATAGCACTTGAAAAAGTTTTTCTCTTATCGCAAACAGTGCTTCAATGATTGTTGAAAATGACTAAACAAGTGTGCTTGTTTTACCTGTGATATGCAATATCTATTAACTTTATATAGTTGGGTCTAACCACTGAAACTAGTCAAGATTGTGAATTGTGATTACTGGTTGTGAATGTAAGGCAAGATACTGAGACTTACTCTGTTGGGGCCTGGGGGTTTCTCTTTTAAGGTTGAGCTACTCTTGTAAGAGACTGTCTCTCGATGAGACGAACTCAAAACAAGGAGCCCATATGCTAAATAATTGTATTAGTTGGGTTATTCAACCCACGTATAGAGAACATCTCACGGTGAGACCGTCTCACACAACATTTGTGTTCAAGGTTTCAATTTTTTCTCCACATGATAAATAAACGATTTACAACTTCATTTTGTGATTTTGTCTAAATTTATTTATATTTCCTCAGTCCTAATTCATTGTTATGGCTCGTTGTGCAGCGTATTCAAAGGAAATTGGCGATTTTCAATAAAAGCACCAAGGGAGGTTGTACCTGCTTGTTACTACTGGTTGTCTTGATCGTGCTTCTCATCCTTGTCGTACTGGCACTGATCAAATATTTGTAGACCTTTGTTTGGTATGTTCGATTACGCTTTACTCATTTTGAGAGAAATTTTCTTAATTTTGTTCGCGTTTCTGTGATTGGGCATTGCGGGCGTCTCTTCGCTCTTCTCATTAAAATTTCCTTCACATTACTTAATCTTTTGCATTCTTTTGTAGGTTGCTACTACCATAGAATGTTTCTTCACAGTACTTAAACTGTTGAATTCAATAGAAGTGTAGATATTGGGGTCTGCTTATGTTTCATTGCTGGAACTACCTATTCAGCCTATTTACGGTGATTATGGATATCCTTCTTGAAATATGAAGTGTGTAAATTCATTCGCCTTTTGTTGTCAACTAATTTTGCTATCCCGTTAGCAGCGATTTCCCATGCTTATTTGTTTCGGTTTATATTATCTACCCCATATTATTGGGATTAAGGCTTATTGTAATTGATTTTATTAAAATTAATATTATTATGGTTATTGTTATTGTTACAAATGGCCAATGTTTCTTTTAGTTAATATTCAACATCTGCTAAATTTTTATATGTAATGGCCATTTTTATCATCACCATTTGTTTCGAAGAAAGAGGCAAATGTAGATTAAAATTTGTTCCGTTTAAAAATAAACTTTATATCAACGATGAATCACTACTTCTCAGCGACACCGTAGAAAGAGGCAAATCTAGAATAAAATTTGTTTCGGTTAAAAATAGGAAACAATCAAATGAATGAGTACTTTTAGGTTGTTGTGGTGGTAGAACGGTGGTTGGCCGGAAAACCATGGAATTCCTGTAAAATAAACACTAACAACTTCGGGACGGTGCCTCCGATGCCCAAGTTAGTACCCATAATGAGCTACCATGATGTATTAGTATAAAACCCGTGTAATACACGAAGTTATTAGTATAAGATATATACGTGCAATTTTTGAGATTTTCATTGAAGTGTTTTCAAAATTTACTCTCCTAATAATAAACAGATTTTAAAAGGTAATGTTAAAGTTTATATTGACGACAGTAAATGTAGAAATACTATTTAAATAATTTAGAAATTTTTTTCCAACCAAAGATTTGAAATAAGTTCGTACAAAAGTAGTGATAACATCATTCTAATCAAATTTGTTTAATTTAGAAAATCCTTTAATCATAAATTATGTCATTTATCAAGTCAAAACTTATGTTTTGATATTTATAACATTAATAAAATATACTCTAATAAAAGATTTTCAATGATATTGTTGTAATAGCTTTTTTTTAGATAAACTACACTTTTTAGACGTAATTTTATTTAAGGATCCACATCAAAATTTGACATCTATTAAGTCATTTGTCATTTTACAACAAAATTATTAAATTGTATGATTATATATCGGTTAAAGCTAACTAAACTACTGCTTTATCAATGATTTGTTAAAAAAAGTATATAGCACCGTTTTAGCTACCACTAATAAGTAACTATATAAACTGCTATGCTGAAACACCTAGAAGACGTCAAGTATTTCCTCCACAAATTTTATAGTCCTTGAACAAATAAGCCTAAGGATGGGATGGTGGAATATTGGAATTTATGATTTAACTTGGTTTGGCGTAAAACCCTATTTTTACTTTGAAAATCTTGTAAGTAGATTATTAATTATGCTTTATTTATGTGAAAATAACCTATTAGATTATTTTGGCTGCAATTAAAAGAAAAAGGATAAGTATGGCAAAAAAAAGCTAATTAACACGTATTTAAATCTATATATACTAATGTGTGATAGTGATAGACTTATAAAATTTGACTCGACCAAGAAACGACTGATTGGACCCGACCCAATTGAAAACGGTGGTTGGCCGAAAAGCCATGAAATTTCTGTAAAATAAACACCAACAACTTTGGGGTGCCTCCGACGCCCAAGTTAGTACCCACATTGAGCTACTCTGATGTATAGTAGTATTAGTAATTAAGAGAGTGAAAGTATAACATTTTGCTTTGTGAAAGCAAATATCGGTTTATTTATTTTTTTCTTCCATCCTATTCCTTCCTTCCTTAGTTCTTACCTCTCTCTCTCTATATATATATATAGAGAGAGCCGGTCACAAGCAGGAGCAGCCGGAGCTCCTGCACCGGGCCTCCTCCTTACTGGGGCCCCTTACTTTATGTTATAGATTCGTAATGCAGTTATTTAGTTGGATAATTAGTATTGTTCGCGACGACAAAGCTAATAGCATGTTATGTCCTAGGTCCCTAGTTCAACGCATCTTGTCTACATTTTTTTTTGAATTATTTTTATATGTTTGAATTATTCCTGTCTACATTTCTTTTTTTTTTTTTTTTAGTCTTTTACATAATATATATTGTTCTTTCACAAATTATTGTTAGAGACGGTCTCTCCAAGAGATGCATTGGAAATATGAGCTAAATAGCCCAATTTACACAAAGTTGAGAGAAAATAAGAATGTGGGCTTCTTGTTTTGAGGTTGTCTCTTTGAGAGACGGTCTCTCACAAGAGTAGCTGTTGTTCTTTTTGTTCAACATCTATTTATAATTTTAACCTTATTTTTTTCATTTGTTTCAATCCTAGCCCAATTATTAATGTTAATTTCTTTTACCTACCGCTTAGGACTAGGCCTGTGCATTGGGCCGGGGGCCCATTGGGGACCCTAATCCAACCCTTAATTTTAAGGGTTTTAAAAGAGTTGGACTGAATAAGAGTTTTAATAAAATAACAAAACATGGGCCGGATAAGGGTTTTATTGAGTCTCAAATTTAGCCCAATTAAACTTTGTCATTCTTGGAGTGAAATTGAATCAAGGTTGTAATACTTGTTTATAACTTATAAGAGACTTTGCTAATAACTGTTTGGTTGGATTTCCAAAAAAAAAAAACTGTTTGGTTGGGATGATAATTTTGATGTCCATCTGTTATACATTTTCTCAATGCGGTGAGAAGCTTAAGTTGGTTGTTTACACTCATGCCCGTCTAAAGCCCAATTCTTTTTTGCAAGGCCCGGCCCGGCCTGTTTCTACTAGAGCCCGATCCGGCCCTTATCTGGCCCATTGTACAGGCCTACTTAGAACCCGATTTTTGAGTGCTCATATTTTTCGTTTATGTATATGAAAAACTGTTATTTTGTTATATTCTTGTAAGCATAGGCGATATAAAATAACTTAATTTCTTCAATTAGTTGATTATTGTTATTGCTCGATATCTTACATTTGTTTTTTTGTCTAGTTGTAAGATTTAATTACATATTTAAGTAATTAATTGTCTTTTGCTATTCGGTAGTCCGTGGCTATCTTTTTGCTAATCTTCTTTTAAGTTATGGCCGGTAGTATACTAATGAATATCGTATAACATTTCTATATTTCAAGACATGCATTTACTAAGCACCGGATGACAATTAGTGTTTTTGATATATTTTTTTTAGTTTTCTCTATTAACTACTCCGTTTACTTGTACAAATTGGAGCTTTGTCTTTTGAATAATATAATATATTATCAACTATAACTAAAAAATAGTCGTACGCACGTTCATTTCTTAAGGGCCCACAAATTAATTTCGCTCAAGGCCACTAAAATGCTGAAGACGGCCCTATAACATTAAATTTATATTTTATTGACAAACAAAATTAATGATATCGATAACATTAAAAAATGTACTTAAGGAGGTTTGAAATCAAGTCAATAGACTCACGTTGCAAATCTTCTATCAACTTAAGGAGTTATATAAATTTATACTTCCTCCATTCTATTATATTTATAACTTGCTACATATTAATTTTTACGCAATCCAATCCGTAATTTTAATCACTTATATCTTAAAACTATTCTTAACTAAAAATTATAAAATTTAATGTAATGAAAATATGCGATTAGACGATTCAAACAAAACCTCACTTGACTATATTTCTTCTTACACATATGCAGTTGTATGAGTATAAAATAAGCTTGAAAGATGAATAACACCATTATGTCTAATGTACGAGTATTTAATAACGGAGAAAGTACATGAGTAAAATATTATCTATTGACATCATTAACTAACCTTGAATACGCCCTTGGGAGTTGGGACTAGAAATCACATTTATCTATGTAATGTTTACTTGATAAAACACAACTAATGTATATGTTAACATGTGAGACGACTTCAATTGAGTCAACACAAGCTATTTTAAAAAACTGCTTACTACTCAGAACAACGAATTTTGAGTTCCTAACGGAAAACAAGAATAAAAAATGGGATGTTCATCGCCATCACTCAGTTTATTGTACCCGTAATTCTAACGAAAAAACGGTCTCACATTTACCTTTTTTTAATACTCTTCGTTTTCAAATGTTCTTCCCATTACTTTTTGTATAATTTTCAAAGTAAATATTGAACCTTATTATCCATTATTTTTATCTATGTCTCTCTCAAACGTCTTAATCAAATTCTCCTTCCAAATTAGACTACGTAGCATAAAAATTTGAGTGAGATAAATGAAAAAGTTGATCTCAGGATGTTAATCGTAAATTAGTAACTCTACCTTACCCGCTCCTCTTGATTCTCCGTTTCCTACACTTTTTTTTCTTCTGCGAGAAGTAATTTCTTCACCATCATTAGGTGGGTCTAATTTGATTTTCGTCAATCACTTCATCCATTTAACTTTATGCGTTTTGTTTCGTTTATCGTGATTGATTTTTAAAAAAATAAAAAATTAAAAATTGTATTCATTTATTTGTCATTCAAAAGTCTTGTATTCAATATTTGATTTCTATAAAATAATCTCGGTTTTTTTTGTTATATTATCTAATCCAGAGTTTGGTTTTCAATAATCTCGGGTTTTGCTATTGTTATCTTTGATCTAGGTTATTTTGTTGTTTGTGTGCGTTTTTTTTTGTAATGTCAATTTTATGTTTTTGCTCTAACGATTAAGTTGTCGTTTTGCCTTTTGTTTTCTCCTAATGTAACACTATGAATATAATGTTGGAGGAAACCTCACATTATTCTAATTCAATGTCGAGGTATGACGCTTCTTATCCGATGTTTATTCCACCTCTACATCATTCCCCGAGAAAAGTGGCACTTACTCGATCGATGCCGGTTTCGATCAATCTCCAGACTTGAAAAGTTTGTAATTGATTCTTTTCCTTATGTTAGTTTAGTTGCTTAGTGTATTCTATATAGGTTCCCGTACCAAGCATGATTTATTTATTATTTCAATAAAAAGTTATTAATCTTATGTATGTAACTAAATTATTATATGATTTTTAAATGATTGTTTTATAGCAATGGTACAATTTCCGATAATATAAAAAAAATAAAAAAATAAAAAAATTACAACTATCGGTAATATAAAAAATAAAAAAACATTAAAATCAAAATAAATAATAAAACTATGAATAAAACTTATATATTTAACAATAATATTTGAATTTGCAAATGTTTTCATGGCTATTAGCGTATGAATATTCAATCTAAAATTAAAATTAATTAAAATAATTTAAGTAATATTATTTGGGGAGAAAACTTTTCTTGATGTGTTGACATGTGTCCAAATTATTCTATTGCTTTAATACATAATATGATGTATCCATAGATAAATAAATGATTGAATATTTTCAACTCTTGCCGTCTGTTATATATTAATTATTTATTTTATCCTCCCTATAATAACATTAATTATTATTATAAGGTAGGACAAAGTAAAGTATATTAATTCTGATTTCGTATCTTAGTGTTGCTAAAACAAACGATTGCTCAGGACTTGTAATTGAACGGGATGCAACTAAAAATGAGGCAGTCATTTTGATTTCGACAAAACTTCTTTTGATCTCCGTCCGTGAAACTCGAAAAAATTATTTTAGTCAATGTTCATTGGTGATAATCAATTCTTATAAATAAATTAGAAATTTAAGTATTATCTTTCTTTTGCCGTAGATTATTGTAAGGCTGGTAGATGGAACTTTATTACTTGGAAAGGAAGATTGTGTTGATTATTATCACAACCTTCTCACCCTCAGGATTAAGTGAACAATAGAAATTAAAGCGGTAGACTTAAGGGTTAAACAAGTTGATTGGGATGATTTAGTCGATGAAATGAAAGTGACAACACTAGGTCGTATGTTTCCCTTTTGTAGCTTGTTTGATCATGGCGGTGACTTATATTTGCGATACCTTTACTCTGGTTGCGGAGTACTTCTGAGGTCTTATTGCCATGTTTATTCGGTATTCTCTTTCCTCCTTATTTGATGTATTATTATTTGGAGCAATTTTCTATTATACAATCATACAATATTATAAAAATCTTGGAAAATATTTATGAAAATATTTGAGCAGCAATTCTCCTTCACTGGAGCATAATTTGGCGAACCACAACTGCAAATCCTGCAATCTTTAAGGTATTTTTTTTAGAGGAATTTTACCTTCAACTATACTATGTATTATACCGTCCTTATTTGTTGTTTGTGTTTGTTTTTCTGTATAATTGTTTACTTATCACACAATAAATACAAAAGCTTTTCCGTTTGTTGCTACTTGCTAAGAACAATTATATTCTACAATTGTATGTGATAGGATATATTCTGGGAAGATTTACTAATATTTCCTATAATCTAGAATTACTCGTAAGATATAAAGTTTTATGTTTTTTAAAACTAACAGGAGAACAATGAGTACTTCAACTGATGACGCATTGAAAGCCGTCGAACGTAATACGAGATTATCTACCGTGAAAGTATTATATCGGGATAATACTAACTCGTTTTGGACTGGATTTGTGGTTGGTCAAGTAGATGACTTAGCAATTGTATTTACCACTGCGCATAATTATATAAAAAATGTAGATGATGATGATGAAGTTCGTGATTCTTTCCTAGTGTGTTTTTACGGTGAAAATGGTCCAAGTAGGAATTATGAAGCTAAAACTCAGTTTGTGGAAGTAAAGAGTGAAATTCTTATATTGAGTGTTCAGTTGGAGTTAGGATTAACTTATCCTAAACTCCTCTTTGCTTCAGAGAGTGAGTGGAATGTTAGCCTTGGTGATACTTTACTAGCGGTTTCTCATCCACGTATGCGGACTTGGCGACTTTCAGTTGGACGAAAATGCTCAGAGGACTCTTACTTTGGCGATGCAGCCGATTATGATAACAATATGGTAGTATTTGAGCATGATTTGGACCTAGTGACTGGTTCGTCAGGATCGGCCATAATGAATCTTAATGGTCGTGTTGTCGGGTTGCAATCGGGAGATATCATCGAGCATTATCAGTTAGTTAATGGGGCTCCACTACTCCATGCTCGTGATTGGGCTGCCGAAAATAATTGTCATATTCCTTTTGTTCAGTTTGATTGGAATCATGTAGTATCAGTTCCGATACATACATGTCACCTTAAGTATGCCGTGCATACAAAGTATCTTGATGGGATAATACGAAGTAATTTTAATGTTAATGCTCAAGATCGGTCATTGAATGGAATTATTGAAGCATACATCAAGGCCTTGATCAATTAGTTGAGCCTCTCAATCGAAGAGAAGGTGAGAGTTTGTTTTAAATACATTTATTCACTATTAGATGAGAATATTACATGTTGATTTGCGTAGTGAATAAAGAAGAACATGTGGTTATCAATTTGATTTAATAGTGATATTTCAAGTTTGTTTACGAGCATATATTTCTCATAGACTTAAAGTTGCATTGATGTTTTTATGTTTATTGTTTTTTAAAGTTGAAACACTCGAGAATTGTATTTAATTACATAAGTTTGAATTTTTTCAACAATAACTTGTTCTTATCTAGTTATTGTTTTAATAGCAGTATTTTTTGGTATGTGCCGACAAAAAAAAATTCTTAAAACAGTTGAGTGAAGGACCACTTATCACTGATGATGGATTTGTGGTCGGCATTAATTTTGTCGATAATTACGGTTTTGTCAATCCACTTCATACTCAAGTTATCCTAGCTAGCTTGGATTTGTGGAAGTCTTATAGGTATGATTTGTAATGTCGTCTCATATGTCAATTTGATCAATGCCTTTTGTGTCTATATTTGTTGTTTCTTCCTTTTAAATGATTGTTTTATAGCAATGGCATAATTTTCGGTAATATAAAAATTAAAAATAAAAAAATAAAAAAACTTTCAATCAAGATATGTAGTAGCATTGAAATAAAAGAGTTTTCTTGTTACAATTACCTATGTTCAAATCTTCTATTACTCTTAAATATAGTATAACTCTTAAATCATTGTTTATATCAAGTTACAACTCTCGGTAGTATAAAAAATAAAAATAAAAAATATTAAAATCAAAATAAATAGATAAAATAAATAATAAAATTATAAATAAAACTTATTTATTTAACCATAATATTTGAATTTGCAAATGTTTCCATGGCTATTAGCGTATGAATATCCAATCTAAAATTAAAATTAATTAAAATAATATAAGTAATATTATTTGGGCAGAAAATTTTTTCTTGATGTGTTGACATAAAAAAACTTTTATTTGATCATCATTTTAATGTTTATTATGCTATAAATTTTTTTTTATTTATGCTTTCCTTAAATAAATTATATTATATTTCTATGGTAATTATTTTGTTCTATATGATTTTGGTTTCTTCCTTGAGATGTCAAACGTTTATACTTCCTGTAAATTTTTTATCCGACCACTTATAGATGATGTTGCAGATTTTGCTTCCTCCACCGCCAAGCTTGTGACTGTGCTGAAAAAATTGAATATTTTCAACTCTTGCCGTCTATTGTATCAGTGTCTTTTTTTTATGGTAATTAAATATTTATTTTATCTTCTCTATAATGACATTAATTATTATTATAAGGTAGGACAAGATAAAGTATATTAATTCTAATTTCTTGTCCTAGGTATTGCTAGAACAATCGATTGCTCTGAACGTGTAATTGAATGAGATGCAACTAAAAATGAGGCAGTCATTTTGACCTCGGCAAAATTTCTTTTGAGCTCGTCCGTAAAACTCGAGAAAATTATGTCAATTAATGTTCATTGTAATATTTTCTATTAAATAAATTAGAAACTTGTGTGTCTATATAGGTATGATTTGTAATGTCGTCTCATATGTCAATTTTTATGATCAATGTCTTTTGTGTCTATATTCGCTGTTTTTTCCTTTCCACATCGTTAGTATTTTTTATAGAGATCTTTTTGTAAGAGGTGCACTATATTTCATTAACTTTAGGTTTTGAATTGAATGATTAAGTACCATGTAGGTTTCAAATTTAGTGTCACGATTGTTTGCCTATCACTCACTTGCCAAAAGTTGAGATCAATCAATGAAAGCTGAATCTTTCCAAAGATTATTTATTTGTATTGCAGGACTGTTGTGCAACCGTGGTTTGGATTTAGTGTGGTTGACTTGCATCAGTTGCCTCTTGCTGTATGACTCATATGTTGTCAAAGAGGTGATTAGAGGTTTGAATGGTTTACATATTGTAGTTGTATTATTAGATTTTATTTGCATATCCTGAATTGCGATACATTCTGCCAAGCAGATATGCTAATTATTTAGGAAATATTTTTGGATTATAGGGAATGAGTTGCTCATATGGAACTGAAGGACAAACAATATCATTGGGTTTCTGTAGTTTTAGGCCGTATGCTATATTAATGTTCTTTATCCTTACTAGTATTTGCAGCTATTGTTCGACAGATATTGTATGTTGACAAGAGGTTTTATGAATGGTAATCTTTCTTGTTTGGTTAGAGATGTGTATTGTTTTTAGTTGTCCTGTAACAAATACTCTTTTTTTTTTTCAGTTGGCCTTGTTCGGAAGCTGAGTGAGCATCCGACAAAATTGGATCTCAAAGAAATTTAAATCGTAATTTTATTATGAGGCCCGAAGGTAAAAAAGAATATTTGTCGTGAATGGGCATGGTGACTAAAAAAAGTGTCTATGATAAGTAATTATGCAAAGGATTCTAACATGTAATCACCTTATTACAGTTGCCTTTTTGGGCTTTTGGGAAGCCATGTATATAGGAAGGGATGATATAATTCATTATGTGATTGAAGTTGGTTGTCGAGTCTTTTTTAATGTTATAACCTATTGAAGTTGGTGTTATAATATAACCTATTAAAGTTGGTATTTGGAGTTGGTGTTATAACTTATTGAAGTTGGTGTTATAATATAACCTATTAAAGTTGGTATTTGGAGTTGGTGTTATAACACCAACTCCAAATAGGCTCAACCGTGCGCGTTAGTTTTTAGATTTTTGTAAAGTTTTTTTTTTCACTAAATTATAATGGATTGGCCCATCTGAGACGCGTCTCTTGTAAAGACGGTCTCAAGTAAGAATTTGTGAAAACCAAATCAAATATGTGGTTAATGTTTAAAAATAAGTACTTAATGAGGTTTGAATCCAAGTTAATACGCTGATTTTTTTATTTACTTAAACATATATGATTTTATACATAAGAAGATTTACACTTGTAAGTCATTGTAACTTTGACATGAAGTTATATTCAATTTAGGGAAAAAACGGATATTTAGCAAACAAATGTTTAAATTACGAGGTTATATTTTATTACAACGTTTAAATTTTCATTATTTCTTAAAAAGTTATAAGCTTATTTTTTTATTGATAGCATTTCATGTGTAAGACTATTGATGAGCTCAAATAATTAGTCAATTTCTTTAATTGATCACTTTAGAATTGTAAGTGATCACTTAAATATTATAAATGGTCACTCTAACACTATCAAAACTGATCACTTTAATATTGTAAGTAATCACTTTAATGTAATAAATATACATTAGATCAACCCAATAAACATATTCTCACCATGAAATCATGCCATTGTAAAATTGGTGAAATTCATTTTATCATTTTATGGAGTGGTGAGAGTCAATCAATGGTATTTTACATGTCTGCATAAACATCTTTTTTGATATCTTATCAATTTATCTATTTCCTTTTTATATTGATTTATTTTTAATTCTCGTTCCTTTGTCCTTTGATTTTCTAAGATATTCAATCAATTTTTTCTTTTCTTTCCTTTTACTTTTGATTTTTTTTCCTGAAAATCTTGATTTTACCTTTTTTTTATTCAATATACTCCCTCCGTTCCAAAATACTCGCTACATTTTGATTTCGTGCAGTATTCATCGTTCAAGCTTATTTTACATATTGCGACCAATGTGTAAGTAAAAATATAGTTAAGTGAAATCTTGTTTAAATCGTCTAATCGCATACTTTCATAATATTAAATATTTGTAATTTTTAGATAAGTGTAGTTTAAGATATTAATAGTTAAAACCGTACATTGAATTGCGTAAAAAAGTGAAATGTAACAAGTATTATGAAATTGCGTAAAAAAGTGAAATGTAGCAAGTATTATGAAACGGAGGAAGTATGTTTTAAAAGACAGTGAGGTTGGGGTATGCACTTTTACCACCTCAAGACAACATTTTGCCGATAGGATTCACTCTCCTTAAATTGGTTTTCTTGTCAATCTTTTCTTCTCTATATAAACTTATAAGACTCCGTTTTAGTAGGTTTCCTTTTCTTTTGCCCTTATTCATTTTCTCTCATAGATTCTGATAAATAGCCTGAAATCCTTGATCAGTTGCTCATTAATCCAATTGAACTTCCCGCTGTTCAATTTGTAAGACCATTTTTTGATCCACCCTTGTTTTTATGTTTTTGAAGTTTGTTTATTCATCAATTTGTATGTGCACCAGCTTTGTAAAAAAATAAAATTCAAGAAATAACCGTCAAAGAATTTGAAATTGGGAGATGGGTTTTTGCTGCTTGTGAAATTTATTAGAATGTGAATCAATAGTGAATAAAGAACAAGAATAAAATCACAATTTTTTATTTATACCCAATAAATTTATGCAATAAATGATTCAATTGAACACTTGATTGATGGTTTTAATACTGATTAATGCTTAGTTTCCTCTTTGAGTGGATTAAGTAAACCTGTGAAATGAATGATCATCATTGAAAATTCTCATCAAAGATGTATGTGGGAATGATCAAAATGTTTTGCTTGCAAGTGGGTTGAAGTTTATTTGGATTTTGTGATGTTAATTCTATGTGATTTATTGAATATTATCTTTAGGGTTTAAAATGTGACTGACTTTGCTCTTGTTTTGGTTTTTGGGAATGTGCTATTATTTGATGAGGAATCCTTCCTTTAACATAGACAATTATGAATTAATATGTGAAGCCTTGAAAGAAAAACAATTCAAGATTTTTTTTGGTAAAAAGCATATGCTTTGGACCAAAAACTGATCAGTAAATGTATGTATATTATCTCTTGTTTGGATAGATGTTTATTTACTCTCTGTCCCCCCTATAGTTCATAAAGAATTTGTCTAATCTCGATTGAGCCGAAAACTTTGTAGTTAATTGGTTTCTGATATGATGGAATATGAAAAAAAAATGTATTCATTCTCATTTGTGTGAAGTTGTAGATTGTGTTTGATATCAAGGGTCAATTGAAAACGGCTTGGGTGAGGTTGCATAGATGCAACCCCCCAAATTCTTAGGTTGAAGGCACTTTTTGGCATCGGGGTAATAGAGTATATCAATAGATCTGATGAAGATTATGTGTTTAAATAATAAAATTTCTGCTTCAAAGAAGTAGTGTCACAATAATAAACATTAGATTGAGGAGCATCCTGAAACAGTGAAATTTCCTCGTGCGTTAGTTGTTAGTGGTTTGGTCTTATTTTCATAGTGCGATAGAGTTTCAAACGGGTTGAGTATTTGTGATTTGACTTGTTTCACTTGCTGTTTAAGGACTCAAAGTATGTTTGCCGAGCACCTTAAAGCTAGCTATACATGTAATGCGCCTCTAGGCAAATTAAGCTCAATCTCTTCTATAGAGTTTCACTTCTTTGATCACCATTCTGTTTTGCACATTGAGCAATTATTTTAGATTGATTAAAGAGGCTAAGCTCTTGTATTGCACATTGTGGGGGGGCAATATTGTGGAAAATTTTAGTATCTTCCGTTCAAATCATAGTTACATGGAACGTGGAACGTAGCCACGTTCCGCGATCCCTGAACGTTCGTCCCCAATCACCACGAAACGCGTTCCAAATCGCTCAAATTGACGTCCCGGTGTAGAAGACCTTTTTCAGAAGGTATTTAGGCCTTCATTTACAAATTAAAGAAAAAGAAGAGAGAAAAAAACGAGATGAAACCTAGGAATCTAAATAAATTCGACATGAAAATGATTTCTAAAACCAGAATAATCAATTTTAATTTAATTTTGTTTTCAAATATATATTTTAGACATACTGTATCTCGTACCCAATCGTTCCCGAGTCAATCTAGGTTGCGTTCCGTGTTCCCATTCCCGTTCCCCGTTCCAAACCGAATGTCGTCCCAGGTAACAATTGTTCAAATGATTGATCACGTTCTTGAATCTCAAGAGGATTTGAGTTCAAATTAGCTATAAAGGAGATAATGGTTGTTGTGCGTTTGTACTGTTTCCTTTAGCTCATTTAGCACATGATAATGAATGAGATATTATCTCCAATACCGTTTCAGTGCTTGATATTGCAGAAAACTAGACGTACGTTACATTTATCATGGTGTACTTCGTACCCTTCTTTATGGTCAAATACTTTACATATTTTGGATACTCTAGAGATTTGGTGCATTTGCTGCTAATTTTCCATCTTTTTTCACGTGATGCTAATTTTCCATTTTTGTAGTGCCCGATCTTTTCTGTTTTATTGCATGCTATATTCGTGCATTTACTGTTTCATTGCTAATGACAAATTGTCATGTGGGTTTTTGTTGTGGTTAGTTTGGGCATCATGTTTTAGAATTGATTTTCTTCTATGTAAAGATTTCTGGGCTCTCTCCTTAAACATTATAAATGGATTGATATATCTATATTAACGTTGTTCTGTATTTTTTTCCAGATCAGCTGCGCTCTTCTCTGACCGTTACTTTTTTTGTTCATTCATTCAGACAGCTGGATGGCTCTTTTAGTATAAGTTGTAATTAATTTTTCAACTCATCCTGTAAGGCTGTAACACCAAATATTGTCATTCATTATACTATTAGATGCTCTATGTATCTATATCTGTGAAATTGAGTAGAAGCAATTCCATATGTATGCAATTATTCTATATAATCAAGCTTTATGCATTTACTTTAAAGAGTAAAGCTTTCTTTTAGTAGTGTTATTGAGCTTCACCTTACCGTTATTCTAATTCTGGCTTCATTAATTCTTTACATCTGGACACATCTCTTGGATTTGGTGATAAACTTGCAGATTTCGTGCAGCGTTCTTCGAGAAACAAGAGAAAACAATAGAAATTTACCTGCTCGGTTCTTGGAAAACTTGATATATTGCTTTCATGGAAAACTTGGCTCAATTGGAAGCATTGTGCGAGATACTTTACAATTCACAAGACTCATCTGAGCGAGCTTATGCTGAGAACACTTTGAGATGCTTCACACAGGATACCAACTCCATGCCACAGTTGGAATACATACTTGAGAATGCAAGAAACCCATATGCAGTTTTATTTGCTAGTTCAAGTTTATTGAAGCATGCCACTGAAAATAGGCTCCCTTTGCAGCTACGACTTCAAATTCGTAATTTTTTCCCTTTTCATTTTGTACCGTGAATACTATTTTATTACTTCTATTCCTTATTGTTACTAGCTGGAAGTTAGTCTCGAAAACCCAAGAATACAGTAATTAACACGGTAGGTGTTGAGTCAGCTGACTTGAGATATAGTATTAGAGTTGCATTGTTTGGTTTTGTTACTGTTTGGAGAGGATGATATAAACATGTAATTTCATTGTTTTTCTCCCTTCTGTTGTATTTTGATATACTTTAGAACTTTATCCTCTTGTTTTTCTAATTTGACATGTGTGACTTTCATCTGAAGGCAATCACGTTGTAAATTATCTGGCTTCTAGAAGTGCCAACTTGGAGCATTTCGTTATGACTTCGTTGATTCAACTTCTTTGTCAAGTGACAAAATTTAGCTGGTTTGATGATGACAAATTCCCTGAGCTTGTTAATGATGCTGTGAACTTTTTGAACCAGGTTAGTGAACTGAAATAATCACAAATATCTGTGGATCGATGTATAACTTGCTGCGTAACATTTGCTTCGTGTTTAAGTGGTTTACGTTGTTTTTATGCTTCAAAGTTGCAACAGTAACTTTTAGCCTTGATGGCTTTCCAATAAAATTGGATTCATTTTATGGTCTTTGCCAAATTGTGTAGCAGGGAGTCGCTCATTGTGCAATTGGATTGAAGATCTTGAATCAACTTGTGATCGAGATGAATCAGGTAAGTTTTATCGAGTATGGTATCTAATTGATTTATGATTATTGCTTGTATAAATCTATAGAGGGTAATATTTTTCCATCATTGGTTTCATTTACTTTTGGTTATTTATTGAATATAGATGATCTTTAAATACATGAAGTCTTTGTTGGTTTGTACAGATTCTGACTATTAGGAGTTAGTTTAGTTTATTTAAGGATAGAATGTAGACTTAAATTGTGTAACTAAGTCTGCCAGCTGCGGCCTTATAGTTTTTCATTGGGAATAATGCTTAATCATTATACAGTGTGCTGTATCTCAAATATTTAGCAACGTGCCTGTCGACTTGTTTATGTTGTATGAGAAACTCTCATCAATAAAGCAGGCAACTGCAGCTGTTAAGTAACAAAACAAGATATTCCCCCCTAATAATTCAAGGACCATAGTGGATTTTAGAATGTCAATCTTATTCTGATCATTTTTACGAAAATTCCCGAACATTATTTATGTTTAAAAAACTGTGATATTGTTTGTTAAATGTTAATTACAATTAGTAGAAGAAAAAAATCCCTTAATAACAATTTTTTCACTTATTGAATCATTACTATGAAATCATTGGGGATTTCATTGCTTTGCGTAAATTACTAGGTTGCAAAATTTAGAATTGGTGCGTAGTCAATTGTGTGTGCCTCTTTGAGGACCTTTTGTAGCCTGACAATTCAACTTTTAAGTAGGTTGTAAAATACGAAAGGAAAAACTTTCAGGAATTATTTTTTGTTTGCTTTTAATGGTGAGAAAGATACAATCATTTGCAGTGAGATATAGTATCTTCTATCCTACCTAAAGTGGATGGCAATTTGTCGATTGAGAGGTTTATGGAAATACATTGCTTGTTGCTAAAGTAGAGTTAATTGGAATGATATACTTTGTGTTGCGTTGTGCCAATAGTAAGACGTGCTCAATTCTTCCTTTACCACGACGTGACATGTAATATTGAGAGGAGCCTTTTTGTTTTGTTTTCCCTTGTTATATCTCTGTGGGTTTTGCCATGGCGTAGGAGGGGCAGATATCGGGGCATAAAAATTTTATGGAAAATTTTGTGATGTCTAGACTAAAGGGAATGCATGATTATGGATTATCATAGGAGTCATCTAAGCAAATTATTTTCTATGGAATAGAATCAATCGAAGTATTTATGAGCTATGGTGGATGGGGCTTTTGAGTTTAATTTCTATCCCATGATGGAAATTCATAGAAAATGGATTTATTTGCTATCGTTGGGAACTGTGTAGTACTCTCTGCTTGCTTTGGATTTTTAAAATTTTGTCTAAAAAGAAACGACCTTGTGACTGGTGGGTTAAGACTGTATGACTGATGAATATTATTATTCACTCTCTTAGGTCTTCTTGCAAGACTAGTAGATGTCTGAATATTGTGATTTGGCTTCAGATTCTTTAAATTTAAATTCATAGGGTAAAGATTTATGATGGGCTGATGGCATATAACGTCATTATGGGCAAGTGTGTGTGTGTGTGTGTGTGTGTGTGCTTGTGTGTTTTTTATGTATGATATTGCTTGCATTTGGAATAGGAAAGTAAACATTTCATGGGTTTACTTGGTTGTTTCCGGATAATTCGCTTACCATATATATCTTGATTTTTGTATTCTTTCCAAGATTTATGGTGAAATTTCTGCTAATGTTTAGTCATTGTTTTGCTAAAACTGCAATTGAATGTAAAACTGAATCTAAGTTGTGTGTATGACTGTTCAGACCCTGATCTCTGAGATATAGTAGGAATTCTGCTTACTTATTTCCCTAGGTACAAGATATATATCTTGTCTCATGTCTCAACATATCAAATGAATCAGGCGTCACTCTTATTCTAATGAAGTAACTTAATTGATAATTTTTTGTAGGCCAGATGACTCAAATTATAGAATATGATCGAAATTCATTATAATAGTGCTGTTCAATTTGTCAAATAATTATTGTCTGTCTTGTTAAGTCATATTACAATTCCTGAAACAATCTTAGTAGACATAGTCCAGAAACTTAATGAATGCTGTTGTGTTTCCAGATTTTTAACCAGCTTGTCTAATTCCATTCTTGTGCTTGTAGCTTTAGTATTTTGGCTATTGGACGGGATTGTTGATATTTCTGCTGCCTCATATGTATTGTCAGACTGTAGTTATCGTAGTAAATTAAATATTTGTAGCTGCTATCCTGGATTTAATGTCACTTGGAAGAAGAATCCATATGGATCACCATTGGAAGTTTGGAACTGATATATTAGTTCATGTAGCCGATCCAATCTTTTGGGATAAGGCTCTGGCATTGTAGTTGTATCCTGGGTTTAGTGGTACATAATATGTCATTGTTAGAAGATTGATTGTTACGATTTCTTCTTGCTTCAAAATCTGTATCTTACTAATTGGAGCTACAAAATCTTTTCAATTGCAGTCAACTCCAGGACTAACATTGACACAAAATCGGAAGGTGGCAACGAAGTTCAAAGACCATGCACTTCTCCAAATTTATGGAATATCTGTTACATCATTGCTTAGACTAAAATCTGATGGTAATGAGCTAAGTACTTTCGGCATTGTGCAGGCATTAGTTTCGCATGTTATCTATTTTGTATATCTTCAACCACCAGTTTCTTCGTTTTTGTAGCTCAACAGAAGTTGCAGGAGTTGTCTCTTTCACTTTCTCTACAATGTTTATCTTATGATTTTAATGGAACATCAATTGATGAAAGCTGTGATGAAACTGGTACCAATCAGGTATATAAAATTGTGTGAAGTAGTTACTTTTGTTCTAAGCTCTGGTGATTTTCCGTCAACCTTTTTTTTTCCAATGGGTGACAGATTCCACTCTCCTGGAGATCAATCATTGAGGAACCCTCTACCGTGCAAATATATTTTGATTATTATGCAATCACCAGCCTTCCTCTGTCAAAACTAGTAAGTACACTTAAGTCTCACCTAAACAACTTTGTTTTGAGAAAATCGTATAGCTTATGTTACTTTACTTGACGATGATAATCAAAAATCTATAAATCCTCCTTTGGAATTGAGTTTCTCACCATGGTATCTATGAACACATGTGCCCTCTGTGTGAAACATGGATTTGGTTGTCGAGTATAATTTCATTGTTCATTGAGGTGGGTTTTCACTTTATATACTCAATAGTGTAAAGTTTGGTGAATTGATTATAGGAAGTGGTTGTACTTGCTTGTATTTACAGGCTTATGTGAGAATATGCAGTATTTTTTTATTGACACAAATGCATTTATAAATGTGAGCTGATGACTGAATATTTTGTATCAAGGCTTTGGAGTGTCTAGAGCGCTTGATATGTACTAGAAGAGGTTTATTCACAAGCAATGCCACACGTATGCAATTTCTAACTTTGTTCATGATGGGAACTAAGGATATCCTGGAAACCGGGAGAGGTTAGTTCACTGATCATTGTTTTCAAGTCTTCATATTGTCTTTCCCTGTAATACGCAGACTGTTTGTAAACTCTTCTTTACTTCCTGTTCAATTTACAATTGCAGTTATGTCTTGAGTCAAATCTGGATATTGTAGGTCGTGACTTGTTCCATCACTTCGTGAAGTCGAGGATGGATCCACAAACAACATTTTACCTAATTTTTTCTATTTTTCTTTATTCTCTCTTTCATATTCTTTCCGTTGTAGGAGGCCGGGAGCCATTTGGGGTAAATAAATCCTCAGAGCACGAAGTTCTCATGCTACCAGTGGAACTTAAAAGAATAAGCTTTTCCTCTCTCATCACTATGAGGTAGCTGTCTGCCACCTACAACCTTAACTATTTTTTCTACCCCCTTCTTACTTTACATGCCCCACCAGCCACTGTAATCCGTATCTTATCACAATTCATTGGGGTCCCTTCCTTTTCTTCTCTAAGTAAAGGCATCACCGTCCCTATATTCTCACCAAGGGCACCTTAATCCGTATCGTATGTTTCATTCCCATCATTTAAGTCACTTTAATACCGAAATCACCTTTTTTTTTGGAAATCACCTATTAAAACCTACATTTAAATTGGAGAGGAGAGGGGTGGGGTATTCCTTATTCTTGTACTAGAATTAATCATGTTCTGGAGAAAAAGTGAATTGATTGTGTTGGCGGTGTCTTCAGCTTTGTTTTATGAGCAAACATGGAAGTCAAGGAATTCAAGGCGTTTAGTTGTGAGTCAAAGCTGCATTTTGTTCGTGCAGGTGTGCCACATTGAGGGTGTGGTAGTGTTCAGGTGTTGTGTGTGGGTTGTGTTGTTGGTCTCAACTGTGCATTTGTGTCTATGGGCAATGCTTTGTCAAATGGGAAATAAATGGGTTGAGAGTGGAGGGTTAAAGTCAGAGATTAAGCTAGTGAGGAAGGGATGTGAGAATGACCAAGGGAGGCATGGAGAGAGAGAGAGATAAATGATTATTGTTTAAAGGCTGGAGAAGTGATGGATTTCCCATGTTCAAATACCTTTTATTTCTGATAACTGTAAGGGTGTTTACATGTCTCACAGTCTCGCAATCCTTGAGTTTTTATACTTCATTAATGTATCATTTTGTCATAAAGTATCGTTTGCCTTTTGTAGGGATGGTCATAGATCTAGGACCTTATTGGACCCGCCCAGACTTGACCCTAATTGAGGATTCGTGTCTCTTTTTTTGAAACCTAATGGCTCTAGATTCAATAGAAAATTGTTTGGGTCTGGGCATCCCATAGACCCATACCCAATTCATGGCTAATTTTAGACTTATTTTAGATCTATCTAGGGCCATTCTAATCTAGATTCAACCTATAGACCAACTCTAGACCTAATTACTAATTGGAGTACTGGAACTTAAAACTATAAATATAGTGGTTTACAAATTGACCCTAAGACCCATTAAGGACCCAATTTAGATCCTAGACCTATTAGATTGGTTGCTTTGGGTTTAAGGATTTCAAACTCTATAGGTTTGGCTCTGGTTCCATTCAATATAAATGAGTCAGTCGGTTGTGACTTGAACCTACCCAGTCTTGAGCATAGTGCGAAAATAATGACGCATCCCCGTATCGCGATTGTAATGTAAAGGTACATGAGCTTACTGCGACCGAAATATGGGCCGCATTGACCGTGAAGCGCGATATTTGTTTCGTGATCGTTATCGCGACCCTAAGCGAAACCGTATTTTTGCACTATGGTCTCGACCCATGTTCAAAACTAACCACAACTCTAAAATTGATAGGCTACAACTCACTTATGAATAAAATTTGAATGTTTATCTATAAATGCTGTAATATTCATAGAACAATAATTTTTTTGAAGTTTACTCATGACCAAAGCTAACCCCCAGCTCTAAAAATGATAGGCTACATTTCATTTATAAATTAAATTTGAATGTTAGTCTATACTGTTGTAATATTTATAGAACAAATATTTTTTTCAAGTTGATTCATAAGATTATAAATGAATGCTATTTTCAAAGTATGAAAGTTTTGATAACAAAGATCATTGTTGCCGGATTTTAAAATTGAGAAAGTATCAACTTGGATTGATTGGACTAGCTGTAAATATAATTTACTCTAAATGCTATTAGCATTATCTGTGTAGGATTCACTAAGTGACATGATGCAATGTTGTCAATATGAAATCCTGTATCCATACTAGGTATTTTCAAATTAAAATGATAGCATTGAATTACATGAATTTTCAAGTCTTATAGGGTCTGAAATTTGTTCACTTTGTATGTTGGGATTTTTGAAATACATCTAGAATTGCATTAGATTCTTTATGAAGCAGATATGACCATAGAATAATGTTTACAGTTACTTTTTTGATAAACAGGATATTCATATATAATACTAGGTATTTGAAGTCTTTACTCTGATTTTGGCACAGGTCTCAATCATCATGATAATTACCATGAACTTTGCCGTCTCCTGGGGCGTTTTAAACTAAATTATCCGGTACACATTTGCCCTTTTTATGCTTTTTGGATACATGCATCTTGACTGACATCTGTATTTTAAAGAGAATTGTTAGGATTCCTTATGTGCTTTGCTTCATCAATCAGTACTGGCTTTTTAGTGATTCAAGAACCTTAGTTGTCTTACTTTTAGTTTACCTCCAACTTAAACCCTAATGTGCCAAATTTCATTAGAAGAGACATGCACGAGTTTAAATCTTGGAAGAATTACGACATTGTGAAGGTTTCTGAGCCTTTGGATCATTTGTAAAAGTGGGCATCTGAGATTTGAAATCCTATTAGTTCTTACTGCTTGTCTCTTGAAAAATTAGCCATGATTAATGGGTTATGGCTTGGTTAAGGGATTGTTACTGGTTGTTTAGTCTTTGGGAAAATTAATACTTGTCTATAGACTTGGACCTTGTTAAATTTCCTACATGATCTTGGTAAAGTTTGGGCCAGACTAAATAAAAACCCGAACACCATTATCTTTAAGAAGAAAGTAGGTTTTGGCCAGAGTTTTACTGGACCTTTTTATGCTAGAAAATTCTGTAGCTGTTATAAGTGAAATTTCTTAAAAGTATGTACGGAGGACGAAGTCACAACTTACAATCACACTATCTTGACTGCGTTCTTTTATTTAATTATACAGTCCAGATATCTTGAGTACCTTGTCGCTTGTTAAAGCCAGTACGCAATAATAGTATATTTCTGACAGTCTCTCACGTTCATTTGTTTTGGTTTGTGTGGCCGGCAACATATTTTGAGATTAAGGATTTGGCATTGTTACAAATTAGATGGAATTGGAGCCTACATTGTATAAAAGGCCTATGTTTCTGATAGATGCTTAATTCTGTGCGTGCCTGCATATGAATGTTAGCAACTGTCGAAGAAAAACAACAATGCTAAAACCTTAATTTCAAGTTTCTAACTTTAGCAACTGTCCCATAAGTTTGTTACATATCTCCCAAAAGCTCTCACAAGTCACATGGGGAACTTAAATGTTGCATACTCATTGGTACGGAGAGATGAGTTCAATGCTAATAGGGTGTATTTCCTAAAATTTTATGCAGTTATCAGAGTTGGTGAGTGTGGAATGCTTCAGTACATGGATGAATCTAGTTTCAGATTTTACGCTGAAATCTCTGCAGTCTTGGAAGGTTAATGGCAATTTTAGATTTTTTTGGAAGTCTGATGCATGAAGCTTTATTCTTTCTTTCTCTGCATTGCGCAAACAATGCAAGTTGTATAAAAATGTTTGAATATCTTTTCAGTGGACAAGCAGCAGCATTTACTATCTTCTAGGACTCTTTTCCAAAATGATTACTACTTTACCATATTCAAAGGAATCGGCTGAAAAGTTACATTTAAATGAATTTGTGCCGAAGATTTTGGAAGGATTTATTTCTTCACGATTTGACTCAATACAGGTAAAGAATTTTTGTTTTGAACAACTTTCGATTCATTTGTTTCTTATTTCTTCTGTGACTAAGTATCACTAACATTGTTTGAACAGGCTGGGTCCTCTGATGATCTTTCGGAAGATCCTCTCGATAATGTTGAGCTAATGCAGGATCAGCTTGATTTCTTTCCATATCTATTCAGATTCCAGGTTTGACCTAGAGCTTATGAAGAGTATGTGTTGTATATGCCTAGTTCAGTGACATTGACCTTTGACCAGAAATTATGCAAATTAATGTTCTTTTCTCACTTTTGGGGCTCATAGGGGGAGGGGGAGATGTTGGTATCTATGTTACTTAGACTCAGGTACTGATGTCGGATACTGGTACGTGTCCAAGCATCGAATATGTCTAAATATTCAAACTTGCGCCTACATACCAATATCCGAACATCAAAGATCGAACACGGGTACGTGAAGCAAAATGAAGAGTCCGAGTAACATAGGTGGGTATAAAGAATAAAGGTCAAACCTTAACCTCAAAATCCAATGCCTGATCATTGTAGCTTTTTTCTGCTTAAATTTTATTTGGGGTGGTGGGGGGTGGGGTTTGCTATGCTGATTGTAATTGTCATTGGTAATAAATTATTTTCTTCTTCATTGCAGTATGGGAGCTGCAGTACCTACTTAGCAAACATTATGGACCTACTCTTACAGGAATACATGGTATATAGTAGCCTTATAGTTATGACTCTAAATATTGGAACTAAACATGAGTGGTTAATGATTGATGTGGTTGTGATATAGGAGGGTACGAAAGTCCAGGATTATGTTTCTAGTAGCAACATTGCAATTGTGGAGACCAAACTAGCTTGGATGGTTTATATAGTGGGCGCCATTATGAGAGTAAAAAATTACTCTGGGTATGGATTTCATCGTTGTCATTATTGCGTTTGAAGTTTTCAATAATAGCATAGAACTAGTATGGATTCTTCTTTTTTTCTTGCAGTGGCGAACCAAATGAAGTTATCGACGCAGAACTTTCAGCACGTGTGTTGAAGCTGATAAATTTCATGGACGCTGAATCATATGTCCAGGTATCCTGACTGGATATTATGATTTATAACTTTTGTTATATTTTAAACCTAAGCTCTGGTGGTGAGGGTTTGAGGGCTCCTTAGAAAATGTTCACTTGTTATATTTTAATCTCCCTTCAGTATTCTTGATGGTTATCCGTACTATTAGCATGGCTTGACAATTTCTACTTCACAGATCATAAAATTTAAGATCTACGCTCTTTACCGATATTGCCGCAAAATTTTATCTTCGATCACTCAAAATTCCACTCATTTCAATCAATTCCATCTTCTTTTCTTATTCTCCTACCTTGAATAAAATCAAATATAAGGCAAAAAGAGATAATCTAGAAAACCACAATTTGGGAATGAAATAGTTACCAAAGAACGGATAGAAAGTGATGAGGAGAAATGGATGGAAGAAGGAATAATTAGGGGAAGAGTGCGACATTCTCATGGAATTCTTAGGGAAAGAGAAAGGAAAAGAATATAATCAAATCACTTCTATTATTTAGAATTTGAAACCACACTAATGGTAATTGTTATCCTAAAGTGATGAAGGTCTTGGTTTTGTTACCGGAGGGATGGGAGTGGAAACAAACTAATGGTAATTGTTATCCTAAAGTAATTGTAATATACTAGAAGTTATCTAAGCGACAAACCAAACACTTGTAATGGTAATGTTTTTGTTTTTATTCGTTTCCATTCCATCAAATCTCGATACCAAATACCTCCAAAGTGCTTATTGATTTGCCTACATTTTTTAGAGATACGGTGAACTCAGCAGGCAGAGGCTTGAACTTGCAGTTCTCAGTTTCTTTCAAAGCTTTCGGGTTACTTATATTGGAGATGAGGCAATGCAAGCCTCTAAGGCAAGTTCATTCATTGAAGCAATTTCATTATTGGGTTATATATTATATGATACCAGGATTAAATCCAGTGCCTTTGGTTTTTTCTGTTACGGCAGTTGTATCTTCGATTGTCTGAACTCCTTGGCCTGCATGGCCATCTGATGGTTTTGGATGTCATTGTTCAGAAAATTGCCAAGAATTTGAAGTTTTGTTCAGAGGTAGCAAGATTAGTTTTTTTTTTTGCTTCGATACACGAACCACAACTCTTTTAAGATTTTTGAGTATGATCATTAATTGAATGAGGAATGAAAATCAGAGGAATGACTACTACTTCATTAGCTCGATGCCAATTTTATTGTCAAAATTCATCTTATTTTAGGATCTTTCTTCTTTTTGCAGAGTGATGACATTTTGGATCAAACACTAGCTCTATTCTTGGAGATGTCATCTGGGTTTGTTTTATACTTAATGAAATTTACATTAACTTTGTCTGATTTTTCTTCCTTTAACACGATTCTGGTACAATTACATATCAATTTTTTATTCAGGTATTCGACTGGAAAGACTCTTCTAAAGCTGGATGCTATTAAGTATTTAAAAGCAAATCACAGTGTAAGTAGAATTTCTTAGTTTCTCCTTCTCAATTTCATATACAAACCATAAGATATGGATAGTCCAAATCACACTAAGGTAATAGGGATCCTAGAGCCTGGGCTACCCAGGTGTGGGGACTGGATCGGGGTGCAGCATAGTGCAAAAATTCGATTTCAGTCACGGTCGCAGGAACGATCGCTAAACGGATTTTACGGTCACTACGGCCTATATTTCAGTCACGGTGAACTCAAAAACATTTAGGATACATTCGTAATACGTTGATGAGGCCTTGTTTTTGCAGTGTGTGTGTCATAATGTAAGGTGCAATTTTTAAAATGAAAAACTTTGTAAACATTGAATCAATGCAGCAATTTCAATTTGCACACCTTTTAGTGCTCCTTTGTTACACCTCATCCAAAATACTTAACCCAAGCAATCCTATTTCCTAAGCACTTGGGAAAACTGTGCTTTTGGTTTCAGTGCCTAGCCGCACTTCAGTTGGTCCTTTGGATGCATTGGTGGCTGCTTGTTATTATCAGTGAGTTGATGGATGTATTTTTTATTGGTCTATCAGAAGGAGAATTTTCTTTTCCTGAAAGACCACAGTTCTCGTAGAAGAACCACTTTCTATTACACTATTGGCTCATTGGTGTTCTCAGAAGATAGCATTGTCAAATTTAAGCAAACGATGGAGCCTTTTCAGCAGGTATGTGTTAAGTGTTGACCATTTACTTAATTTTAATCTAACGGCCTGTTTGGTAATCGGTGCTAAATGGTGGGAATGGTAATAAAAAATTAGTGTAATTTTGGTAGGAATATCTCTTGACAAGTTTAATGGTCATGGTTATACTCCAACAATATCACTATCTTCACAAAATTCATTTCAATGTATTACCATTTAAACATGTGGTATTACTTATTAGGTGGTAATGGAAAACTGTGAAGAAAAAAACTTTTTTTTTATGATCAGACTTTCATTATCAAGGGAATGACATGATAAATATCATGAAAATTTACACTACAAATCACTCCCATTCCCACCCTTTAATACCAACCACCAAACGGGCGTAAATGTACTTAAAATTCAAGTGTTGCTGCGTTGGAAAAGCCTCTTCTATTTTTTCAAGCTAGTTAGTTGTAACTCCATCGTTTCTTAGTTGCAAATTTGCAAAGTTTCTCGTAAAAAGTTTCCACATAAAAAGGAGAAACATTGTGATTAAAAGAAAAACAAAAGAAGTATATGATTTGTCTTCTTCCTCCGACGTATTGCCTTATATGGTTAAGAATTCCGTCGCAACTTCATTTTTTGTTTTTGTGATTGTGGAATTTTTTCTCGTGAATCTTATAGATTTTCCTTGGTGTTTTTAGGTTTTTGTCAACCTTGAATCCATTCCTGAACCAATATTTCGGGATGAAACTGTAAAATGTGCTTTCATGGGGCTCATGCGTGATCTCAGAGGGATTACAATGGCCTCACACAGGTTTATAGGCTTATTTTTATTCATATAATTTATGACAGTGATTAATTTTAGTGTGTGCTCTTTGCTCTCTTCAGAAATTCACAAACCCCTTGTTACCTTTTTCAGTAAAAAGTCATATGGATTTCTTTTTGATTGGTTATATCCTTCACATATGCCTGTACTTCTGAAAGCTATGGCTACTTGGGTTGATAGTCCAGAGGTACACTGTCTATTCTCATGACAAGAATTTAATTACTGGTGTATTTACAATAGATGATGTGGGTTATTACGAAATATCTTGTTGAGTAAAAAATTTGCCGATTGAAGATTCAAGATTCAGATCCAAATGTGTTAGATGAGTGGAGTTTGTTCTAAAATTAGATTAACTCTAGAACAAGTATAAATTAAGTCAGTGAGAGTAATTATCTCTAAATTTATAAATGAAGACTGCTAGATCAATCAATAAACCTTCTTCTTAGCAACAGGGGGGCAGGGGCGGAGCAAAGTTTTTGGAGACCCTATTTATTTTTTCAGTGGCTTTCAAAATGGAGCCCTTCTTTATATCAAAAAATAAAATTTTTTTGGATTCAAGAAAAATAATTCAAGACAAAATGTATTGTATAACATTATATTCTAAAATAAAAAGCATTGCTCAGAACCAGACCTGAATAGCACGTCCTAGGCGGTCGGCTACCCGGCCCGTGCTTAGAACCGACCCTACTTAGTAATATCTCAATTGGTGTTGCAGGTTACAACCTCGTTGCTGAAATTCATTGCAGAGCTGGTATTAAATAAATCTCAACGCTTAATGTTTGATCAGTCATCTCCGAATGGCATACTGCTCTTCCGGGAAGTTAGTAAGTTGCTTGTTGCTTATGGATCCAGAATACTTTCACTACCTGTTCAAAAGGATTTCTACAGAATGAAATACAAAGGAGTATGGGTATCGCTTGTCATTCTCACCAGAGGTTCGTATACAAGAACGTTTCACTATTTCAATACTATAAGTGTCTCCCATCTAGTAGGGTTTGCGGGATCAGATTACCTTACCCTTGTGATACCAAAGAGGTTTTTCGGATTGACCCTTGATAGCGAACATATTTGCAACTATAAACTAATAAAAAATGATCATGATTTAATTCACATGAGAGGTTTGCTCCCTATGTAATTCACATGATTGAGCATCGACTTTGCTTTTGTATATTGAAATGATTGTGCTTCTCCTCTATTCCTTTGACTTCCTAGCTGTCTTCAAGATAACGCTAAAAAGTTTGTTAACCGCAAAATATCTTTTCTCTTAAGCAACACCACATCTCAATAGGAATATTATTTGGGGTCGGCAGTCTTAGCTTTCCCCATTCTCCAAAGAGCCTCTTTCACCTCTTCTTTTGTTATCTTCTGCATATGAGTTGAAAATAAAAAAACCCTTTCTGGTGGAAGAAACGAGGTGAAAATAAGTTTTTTTTTTTTAATGTACCATCACCTAAAAAAAAGTACCTTAAGGTGGTTGTATTTGAGTAGCAGGATGAGTTCCTGTTTAAGGGGAACAATTGTTTTTCGGTGGACTTTACATTGAAGATAGAGAGTATTAGGAAGAAAATAATTGTAGTGAATAAACTAGGAGAAGTAGAAATCGTTCAGACGGTCAATGGTTCTCCAAATTTTACACTAACCTAGAACTTTATACAGAATAATCAGGACCAAAAACATCATATTTGAAGCTGAAAAGTGGGCTAACATTTTTTGGATGCCAGGAAGTAGAAGTCTTTTTTGAAATGTTTATACTGAATCTTTTGATTAATTCTTAAGTTTTTCAATGTAATTTAAGCTAAGTAGGGATTTAAAAGATGCAGCAGGAAATTTTTTTCATTTGGTTCTAACTTGTACTTTAATCCTATATGAATGACAGCAATGTCCGGCAACTATGTGAATTTCGGCGTGTTAGAATTATATGGTGACAGAGCCCTTGATGATGCTCTTGATATTTCTTTAAAGATGGTTCTTTCAATTCCTGCTGCTGACATCTTGGCATACAAGAAGGTAAATCTAATATTCTTACCTTTCTCATCTGATTAAAAATGTATACAATTAGCCTTTAGGACTGTAATATGTGGTCTTTCCTCGAGTAAAATATGAAACATTATATAACACCAATATTATGTATGATTTTACATAATTATCAACATGATTCCATTTAGGAAATATAGTTCTTATTCATCATCATCATCGACCACTTTCCTCTAGTCCTTCCTTAAACGGAGTACGAGTATGGATTGTTTGTCAACATACCTCACCCAGACCCTACCTTTGAGTGGGACATTAGGCATGACGATGATGATGATGATTCATCGTACCCAGTGTATCTTGCCCATAGAAAACGATGATCAAGCTCTGGGGAGGGAAGGAAGATGGCAATCCATGTTGTTTCCACTGAATGCCCATAGTGTAAAAATGCGGTAACGGTTGCGATCGCGGTAACGGAACGCTGATGCGGTAACGGGAGTGATGCAGTTATCGTATCGTTCAAATATCGGTTGAAACCATAAGATATCCCTTAATGCGGCCCAAAACGCTGTTTTTTTACACCTTTACAACGCGGGAAATATCTGTTCGTTTTTTTTTAAAACCTTTACAATGCGGCCAATGCGAGGCGATGCGGCCTTGTTTTTATTCTATGTGAATGCCTTGTTTTACAGGTCTCCGTTATGCAACATATAGTTTTCAATAATATAGGAAAAATTACTTTTGTAAATCCGGCTAATTCTTGTCACGACCGATATTTTTTTTAGTTTTAATTTCTTTTCTTTTTTGACCTTTTTTTTCATGAATTATTGACAGGTCTCAAAGGCATACTTCAGCTTTATAGAGTGTATAATGTCCAAGCTTACTAAAGTTTCCTTAAACCTAGATGGAACTACTTTCAAGTACATTGTCAGTTCTCTTCATTCGAGCCTTCAGCTTTTTGATTCTGCCATTTTGTCACAGGTTTGAATGTTACAAAATTGATAGGTTAATACAATGTGTGATTCGGTATTTAAAGTTCTTTCATTTGTATTTGCAATTTAAAATGCAGTGTGCTAATGCAATTGACCATTTGGCAACTTTCTACTTTGAACACATTTTGATGGCTGAATCACCGGCTTCGCCAGCTTTACTTGGTTGTGCTCAGCACATTTCAGATTGCAGTGATATCTTTTTGGACGTAAGTTTTTTGTCTCAATTTTCTTTTTCTATCCTCTAAAGTTGAATTGTTTCAAGTTCACCCTTCATGATGTAATACAGTTTTTACTATTGCTACATAATTTGCCAGCTAATTTGCATTTTGAATTCATGATTCCCTTTAAATGACCCAAAATACCCCAAAACCGACCATAATTCCCTTTTTTATTCATTTCACGATGACATTAGCGATCATCTGACACTGTGTAACACTTTTGCGAGTATGATTATCTTATTATGAGCTACGAGTCAATAACACAAGCAACATAATGTTTTGATCAGATTTTGAAGACCTTGTTTGAGCTATTTTTGTTCGAAGCCTCCACCACCCATTGGGATTTCAGCAGGCCAATTCTGAGCTTAATCCTCCTCAGTGGAGAAGTAACAATCTTCTTACCTCATCGTTTTCTTCTGCCGTTGTCTCAACTCTTACAAGCTTACATTCTTTTGTTGTATGCAGATGTTCACAAAATTGAAAGCTCAAATAGTAGCGTCACAAGTAAGTTTTTTTTTTTTACAATGATTCGCCATCGTTCTATTTTTCATTGCATTAATTATCTTCTTGTGTAATTCAGCCCATGAATCAACTACGTGTTCTTCATAGCTTTGATATACTTATGGAAGATGTTACTAGAAGTTTAGAATCTGTTAACAGGGATAGATTCAGTCGAAATCTTCTGAGGTTCAAGAAAGAATTCCTTGCAAAATGATTTCGATCGCCTTTCAGAACATTTATGCCCGAAATAGCTTAAAGAGTGAACTAGAATAGACTTGTAAGTAGTTGTGATAGTTCTAAAAACCGTAAAGTGTACATTCCGTCCATGAAATGCCATTGGCCTTCAAGCTCAAATAGAATCATACAAAACTATTATTTAGTGGAGGGGAATATCATCCCTATGAAATTTTGTCACAAACAATTCTTTTATGGTAATCAATATTATAGGTCTTGATATAATCTCTGTTTATTAGCTAATTTGATCAATATTTTCCTTGGAGTTCATTTTTATGCCTTATGGCATACTGTTAGTGCACTTCATTGCTCAAGGCTTGATGTAATGGACTATATATTACTGAAGCATTGCTTAGCTTTGGTAGCCGTTGGTGGACCTACGTGCCCACACATAAAGGCATTGTCTCACTGAGTTCGAAATACTTCCTCCGTTCCATAATAATTGCTACTGATTGTGATATTTTCCCACACAATATGTCACACTCGGTAGCAAGTATTATGGAACGGGGAAGTAGAATTTTGTATTGGCTCAACTTTTCTCTAATAAGCCTCCAACAATTAATTTTACCAAATTTTTAATCGACTTCTCCAGTTAGCTTTAAAGGATAACAAAAACAGTCAATAATATCAGCTAATCAAACAAACCAATTAAAAAAATCAATAATCATTCGCCAAACAACACTTTCATATAAATTGTTACATTTGATCTCAAAATCTTTCACAAAAAATGAGCAAACATTGTGCAATCTCTACGAAAGAACAATACTTTAATTCTTTATACAATGAATTTCCCGAAAGCAATTTATCAGAGAAACGTGCTTTTACTGAAATGACAATAGAACACTAAGTAGTTGAGACTACAAGTACACCAAAAATCGTTACCAACAAAAAGGGAGAGCACAATGCAGAAGCTCAGATGTTTAAAGAATACAAAATGATTGATTTTAATAGATTATGGAGTAGAAGAAATTATACATAGAACTGTTAAACACTATCATAAATATCCCCTATGAACCAAAAAATACAGATTCTGCTGCCTAATATTTACTATACATAAACATTCAAACACTATCATTAACATCCTTCCTAGTTTCCTACAATCTACAAATTCACCAAACAAAAGCTGCTGCGTAAGCCTCGAATATCAAAAGAAGCATCAATCCTCATCATCTGAAAGCAACCAAGATAGAAAGTCAGAGCTTTCAGTAAGAAAACTGTCACATTGATTAGGTGGGGTGATCCTTTTTCTCATAAGCATCTCAATACAAGGCAACTTTCTTTTACGCCCACCACGAGGCCTTGATCTGAATTGTTCATCAAATTCCTCAAGATCCCCCTGTTAAAAAACAAATAAAATATGTCGACAGACGTGTTACTTCTTGAATAGAAGTGCATAAACCATATAAATTGAGAGAAGATAGAAGTATGATTGCTTACAGGCACATAAACATGACGGAAAGTTTTTTCATGGTTATCCCGCACATGCTTGAAAGCGAATGTCATGCCACAACCAGGTATGCCACACATGAAGGGCCTTAGTTTCAAATGCACTGCATTAATATGCTGCTGCAGATTTGATTTCTGTTTTATCATGTCAAATATTGATGTCAGTATATGCATTTTCATAATCATCAAAAAAATCAAATAAAAACCAAAAGTTTAAGCTTATTATAAGAGCTTACTGTGGTAAATGAATGGTCACAACCCTCAAAGTTGCATTTAATTGTAGTTGGTAGGTGCTCTTCATGAGTTTGGAGGTGCCGTTTGTAATTTTTCCTTAGGTGCTTACAACGACAAACCTCACATTTTACGTATTGGTGAAATGTTCTGATATGTTCCCTGAGGCACTTGATATTGGAAAAAGACATCATACACTTGGGATCGGCACAAAATGTTTCTGAAGATTTCAAAACTGCAAAAAGGTGTATAATCCTCCATTAGCTTCAAAACTGAATTTTAAAACATTCAAAGAAAAAGCAAACAAAACTTGCCATGTGATTCGGCATGTTTCTGCAACTGAGAAGCATATCTGAACTCCTTTCCACACCCAATTTCCTGACAAACATGTTTGTCCTGTCCCTTCTTGCCGTCAGATTCCGGCTTATCCTTATGAAAATCTCTTACGTGTCTACTAATGTTGCCATGAACAGAAAACTCCTTATTACAATTTTCTATAGGACATTTGAATAACTTCCCTTCATGCTGGAGCATGTGGCGACTCAAGTGATCTTTCCTTCTATAACTAGCATTGCAGTCATTTACTGGACAAGAGAAGGGCCTCTGCAGATAAAAAGTACTTTGTTCAGTTAAAAAACAAAGCACAACAAGCACTCTCTAGATTGTCTGAAAAATTACCCTAATTCTCAAACCTCAAAAGTGCGTGTCAGAGGCTTGGCTTGACGGAGCTTCTCAGGAGGTCCCCCATCCTGATACTAGTCCAGTCAAGATTTAAGATAGCAAAGCCTCATCGCATTTTGGAATTCTCTTTTGGGATCCAATGCTTCACACACTTCCACATTAATTCATAATCTGCAAAATTGACATAAATCAGCAACATGCATGGTGCAAATCAACCAAAAAACACAAACGTTGTCATAAATTGATTTGATACTACACGTCCATCATTAAGATACATAACACAGCTTAGCGCTGCATATTATACCAACCTTAATCAAAGGTACTAAAACAGATTGCCAAACCTTTTATTTTTCTATAAAAAATTTTAGCATCTACCAATAAATAACTTTAAAAATGTAGTTTTATTCAACCCCTAGTCTTCAACAACTATTCGTCAATGTTTCATCTAAAAATACAGTATAGACTAGTATTATTTCAGTGCTTATATTTAACAGTATCCACGCACATAGATTCCAATCCACTAAATCAACAATGACATCACGTCATTAAGTGACTCTCACCTAGTTTATGGGGTTTTGAGGGCAAATCCACTAAACCCAAACCGCTATATGCTTTAGCATTATCAGTTATCACTAGTTACATATACATCTAGATAATATGCGTGTGAGCTGAAATTTGAAAGGTCTGGGTTGCACAATAACCAAGCTGTTGAGCCTCTGAACATCCTGGATAATTGCAATAAACTATCTTTGAGAATACAGGCTTCCCAATCGAGGACCTATCACTCATTCACTTGGACTCTTGGATAACAATTTCTCCAATGATAAACTTCTACCAAAATGCCTCTTTTCCAAAACTACTCATTTGAAACAATCGAAGGAAATATGAACTAATTTTCCTTTACTGTAAGAACCCAGAATACTTTATGTTATCCATTAAAAAAAGACTGATGACTCAATCAAGACTTCAACTTCCTTAATACCCATGATCATAGCAGAAAAACAAAGAACAAATGCCAAAGCATCAAGTCAGACCATACATTGCTTCTTGAAAATACCGACTAATTGGCACATGAAGCTTCGAATAGTGGTGATTTTGAGGCAGTAAGAATCAGAGTTAAAAATATACGGCAATTTTAAATGGCTCAAAGAAATAAAGGGCCGTACACATAGATTCACACCCACTAAAAATCCAAACCATTAAAAGCTTAAGCATTTTCACTGCTCATAAATTCTGTTGGCACTGATTTTCCTCAAAATTGACAAAAACAAGCTAAGTCAACCACCGTTCAATAGCCATTAATCAATTACTTAAGTTTAAAGTTACTAATCATGATAAAAAAAAATCAATGAGCAAAAAAATTAAAGTTGTTCAACTAATTAACACTTCTAAAAAATAAAATTTTAGAACATATGAATTAATATATTAAAAAAAATTACCTCAAAAGAGTGACTAAGCATGTGTTGCTTCAAATGAGCTGGTTTCTTAAAGGTAACACCGCATTCTTCACAAGTATTACAACTCATTTGTCCCTCACCTTCCTCACCTTCAAGCTCTCTCTTCTTTTCCATTTCTTCCTGTTATTGCGTATCAAACAAATAAATCAAAATTGAGAAAAACATCAACAAAAATCAAGGGGAAAAGCAAAAAAAGGATAGATTTTCAAGATGAATCTAGAGAAATACCTTATGATCAGAGATCAAGTGAGAATTCAGGAGTGATTTTTTGGATCTACAAATACCGCAGAACTCGCAATAATAGCGACGAATATCTCTGAATATTGGACCTATTTCTTCTCTCCCCTTGGGTTCTTCTCCCATGGCTGCCGCGGCTATACAAGTGAGGTTTCTAGGGTTTTCGAATTTCGGCAAATGAATAAGAGTTAAACGATTTGGGATTTGGGATTTTATAATCAGGCCATCAGGGATTTATTGGTTTGGGCCATTATATAGGCTTCACTGTAATGGATTTGGGTATTTGTTTTGTGATAGAAGATTTTTTCAAGAAACGCACACAATTAATACAAAAAAAATAAGAAATTGCACTGAGTTCTTTGAACCACGGTCCCTAACAAGAGTAGCTGAAGTTTTTATTATCACAAATTGTTGTGATGGACAGTCTCTCCGAAAGACGCATTAGATATACAGCTAAATAGCCCAATAATACAAATTAAAGATAAAATAAGAATGCGGACTTTTTATTTTGAGGCCGTTTCCTTGAGAGATGGTCTCTCACAAGAGTAGGTGTTCTGTTATTAGGTTATTTAACCGAAATATGAGACTCGTCTCACGCTGAAACCGTTTCATACAAGAATTTGTGTCACAGTGTCACAAATTAGTGGATCATGAACATGCATATAATACAATATGATTTTGAAAAAGAATGAACCTTATCAAATGTGTATGCAAATCAACATTCACTACTTGTGGGTTTGTGGGCATAGAACCCATGGGTATTCCTATTGCTTAATATGTTTGATGTAAACTACAAAATTTGTTATTTTAAGCTTAGAAGCCAGGTTTATTTTGAAGTGAATGTCATGATATGATATTTTTGGATTTCACATTAGCGTTGACTTGCAAACATATTTGATGAGAGTTGACTTGTATACAAATTACAAACCAAAGAATATCGAGTATTGATTTGCATACACACTTGATGAGCGTTGACTTACATACAAACTACAAACCCACGAGTAATAAGCGTTGACTTGCATATATATATTTGATGAGGTAGACTCTTTTTAAAACGATATGATATTAGGAAAATTACCCACTAAACATTATATGCAAATCCAAAATCTAATATTCAACCATTTTAATTATGTGATATTTTTCTGACATGTGAAGCATTTCCAACAAATTACAAATATCTGCATCAATTGTTGATAATGTGTTGCATTGGAGTGAACGCAAGCCAATATTAATCGTTAAAAGTCAGTGAAAATGTGGAATTAACCAAGTATTCACGATCCATAAATTTGTCATCCAATTTGGATGCTCTTTTTTGTAGTTGGCTTTACGTGGAATGTTACGCAATTAGCATATCTTATTTTTGCTTTATTCCTACTTGTAGTAAATTATTGGAAGATTCAATTGCTCATACCTTAAAGGGAAGATAATCCTTTGATGTGTAATTAGTGTCAATGTTGTGTTGTGCATTTGTGCTGTTTTTAATCTCGTTATTTATCGTGTTTAGGTTTATTTAACTTTGATTTTAAAACGTAATTATGATATATTTTGCAAAATGCTACTAAAATATGTTGTTATATTAACTTTTGCAAGTTACAAAACTAAATCTATAACAAAATAACACTTGTTGAATACTATTATTGATATGATTAACACTTTTATCATTTATATGAGTTTGTTACAATAGTAATATCATTAGTAATTTTGTAGCTTGTAGGCAAGTTGGTAACTAATTACAAGTGATAATTTCTCTAAATGTTATGAAAAAAAAATTAAAATTTTAATCAGTTATGATCATGATTGTAAAACCACCGAAGAAAAGAAGTGATACAATCAAAGTTACTCTTGATCTTCTACTTTTTTTTCCTGATATGGAGGAGGGTAAAGAGGAAGAGAGAATTATTCTTTTAGATACATGGTGAAAATCGAATTCTTAGATTATAAAGTTGGATTAGGAAAGACTTAGGCGAAAATCAAACTCAAGACATTTTCTAAAAAGTGATATTTAGTTACAAACTGAAATAATACTCTATCTCAAAAATAATATTCAAATTATGTATTATAGATAAGGATGTACCTAAATGAGTAAATCATACAATGTGCAAAGAAACTTTTAAAGTTTTAGCAAAAGAAATTTAATATTTCCTTCAATAGTTTGCCAACAAAAATGGATAATGACAAATCTTGTTGTTTGGTAGGTAATAATTTCTACCTAAAACTCTAAAAGGTCTTATGAAATTACTAAATTGGGCAAGAATTGACAAACCAAGTAAATCAACCCTTCAAGGCATAGCATATATGGAAAATAGTTGGTCCCCATTAACATAGAACACCCTAAAATCTAAAATGAGAGCACTCAAAACAAATTTTGTAGAAGAATTTGATCAAACTATGCACACAAGTTGTGTGACACAAGTACACAACATATACACATAACCAACACAAGTGTTCTTTATCATCATTTTTTTTAACGAATTATATCTGTTTAATTTATACAATACTCTTTTTAAAATAATTTTAAAATTTGTATGTTTGCTGAGAATTAGTGGAAGAAAAGGAGACATAAGACAACACTCTTAATATTCCTTAATTGTTTATAGGAAATAGAAATAAAACTTCAAGTTTACATTTTTAGATTTCTTAAACTCAGTAGCGGAGCCACATAGTGAACAATTGGGGTTGTTTGACTCACTTAAATTTTCAAAATTAGAATCTTTGCATATTAAATTTGATAAATATGCCAAATTTACTAATAAAAAAATGCAAAAATAACATCAATTATTTAATTTAACCTCACTTAATATATTTTCTATTTGTTTTGTTGTACTATAAAGTTTCAAGCTATTTAAGCGCGATATTATATCTTTGTAGTGCTATTTAAAAAATTTAGTATAATTTGCATTACAGCCTTAAATCTTAACACTTTTGCGAATTACAAAGTTAAAACTTAGCACTTTTGCGAATTACAGCCTTAATGTTTATTTTTTGCGAAGTACAACCACCAACTCATTAATGTTTACAAGTTCAGGCCAAAAACATAAAACTCCAACCACTTAATCTAAAAATCCGAACACCAAAATAGTTGCAATTCTGTATTTTCGCCTAAATTTGTAAATTTTAATACTTTGGTGGCTGTAATTCACAAAAAAATAAACATTAAAACTGTAATTTGCAAAAATACTATAAAGTTGTAATTCTCAAATTATTAACATTTATTAAGACATTATTTTTAGAAAAAAAACTAATACCTTTCATAAAAAATAAAAATTTAAAAATTTAAAAAAATTCTAATCACATCTCATTGATTAAACTACTTTTATTGCCTTATCCAATCAATACCACATCACTTGGAGAATAATGTAATTTTAGATTGTAGTCTTAATAGGCTTAAGGATTCTTCCGTGAAAGCAAAGCCAGACTTATCTTCAATCTTCATCCAGTCTATTTCAAATTTTCCACTTCAACACTCTTTGAAGTGGCCCCCAATTTCTTGGGTCACTTCACATATTTTTGTTTCTTTCTCCCCATATAAATCTTCAATTTTTTAGCTTCCATTGTCAATATTCAATTCATACTTTCTTCTCATATAACCTAAACAATTGAAGAGTTTCTTTGAAGATTAATTAACAAATTTTTGCAGGTGAAAATCACATTTTTATTTAATGCAAGGGAATAATATATAATTTACAACAATATAATTTATTGGCATGCATATGTTTAGTATAATAATTCCAAAGATCAACACTTTATTGGTTATACTACTATAATAGGAGTGAGTTGTACTTGTACCCATGATTTTTTGGATTATTTTGACTTATCTGAATCATTTTACTTTTCCATTTCCATTATTTAGGGTGTTTGTTAATGGGTAATTGAATTGCATGCATAAAGGTTGCAACTTTGACTTTAATTCAATCTCATTTTTAGTTCTTGGGTAGGTTTGTTTGTTTCCAAATTGAGTGATTAAGGTAATTGGTTATTGGGTCTTTTACCTAATCTCAATTTGGTATGTTGATGATCACAATTAAGTGATTAAGGTGCTTAATCATTGGGTCTTTGTTGAGAAGGTTTATCCCAATTATTGATAAATTAAAGATAGCATCCACACTTTATAAGTTATTGCAACACTTCTTTCTGTTGCCATATGGTTTTAGGATAGTATCTTCTTGGCTTATCATGTTTCCCGATAATATGCTGCCGTTCACAATAAGTTCAACTTAATTTAACACTTTCATATAGTAGTTCTTTGAAGTTATGAACTAATAAAAAGGTTTATTGTAATTCATTATAACTGTTTACATGATGATCCACTTTTTTGTGATTGCTATTTTTGGCATTTTTGGGTGTGATTTATGATTTTACTAAATATGAATACAGATTCTGCCATTTTCGGAAGATTGATTGAAGATTAATGTGTTAAAGCAGTAATGGGTGGATATTGTTTCTTGCTACTCCTAGTAATTGGTTCATGTACTCTGTATAAGTCTTATGGGATTGGAAGGTTCATTAAACAGAATGAAACAGCAGCACTCATAGTAGATACTTCATCTGGGGGCAGGCAGATTCCAGATACATTGTTTGGGATATTTTTTGAGGTCAGTTCAGTCCCTTGGAAAATTTGATTATCATGTATATATCTGAATGCTACAATGGCTCTTTTTGCTGTTTGTCAAGTTTGGTTTATTTTATATGCTATATTGATACTTTTGGGAAAGCAATTGATTGAATGTATAACTTATCTTAACAACCATCTACTTAAGCTTTTGTTTGAGTATATCTTATTGAAATAATGATAGAACTGTTAAAGTATATACGATATCCTAGGGCCTCAACCATCATCTTAAGCTTTTGGTTGAGTTGATTCCTTGACATGGTATCAGAAGCCAGCGTGACAAGAGGTAACGGGTTCAAATCTCAACCAATATTCAGGCATGTGCGCATCTACACTTCTAGCGCGTTGGGCTCTCGTGTGAGGGGACGTGTTAGAGTATATAAGGTATCTTGATGCCTCAACCATCATCTTAAGCTTTTGGTTGAGTTGGTTCCTTGACAAGAAGGTTATGGGTTTGAATCTCATCCACCCCTTGTTTCAAGTGTAATAGGGCATGTGGTGCATCGCCACATCTTGCCCAATGGGCTTTCGTGATGGAATAGAATATAGTATAACATATCCTATGGGCTCAAGATCAACATCAACTTAAGATTTTGGGTTGAGTTGATTTTTTGACGGTTAGTCAACATATTAAATGCCAATACATGTTTATGATGATTAAAAATGTGGATAGGAATTAGTCGATCCTAATTTTTTGAGATAAAGTCTTTGGTGTTATATTGTTGTTGTGGATGATGAATATGCAAAATGCTATATATGCAGGAAATTAATCATGCTGGATCTGGTGGCCTTTGGGCTGAATTAGTGAGTAACAGAGGTATGTTCTATGTCCTTGAGTCAAATTAGAGACAGCTTTTTCTGCTTTGGTTGTTGAGCTTAGAAGATTCTCCCGCCCAAACCCCTTTTAATCAGCAATCTAAATGGTGTGCCATTATGCTAGTATCAAATTTCAAATCTTCTTATATGTGAATGCAATGTCAGAATTCTCATTCACAATTTCGGTTTGTTGCATAATCCTTACCAAACTCCAAACATGGTTATCTAGCTATATTTTAAAGTCTGACCATTTTAATTCTCAGTTTGAACCAAACCGTATGTTTCTATATGTAAACTAGGCCAAGATTGCAAACTGTTTGGCTTGTTATATATATGGTAGTGTCCATAGAGTGAACATTCCTATACCATAGCAGAAACTTGGTTGAATGGCTGTACTAAACTACCGGACTTCTGAGGTTTAGTTAATTGCATAACAACTTTCTTATAGTTATCAGTAAATGACAGAATAGTTTACCACTTATGTCGATGTATATCTCCTTCCGTTACCCCAATCCATTAAGTGGCTCCCACCCTAGGGTGGGTTTGGGAGTGTTGGATGTAAACAACCTTATCCTTGTTAATGATAAAACTAATAAAGAGGTTGTTTCCGAATGAACCTTGGTATCAACGTCATGTGCAACTTCACATACATAAGAAGTGCACATGATTTAACGAGTCATTTTACTTTAGTCCATTTTACTTGCATAGTTGGTTTAATCTAGAAAATTTGTGTGTTTAGGTTTTGAAGCGGGAGGTCATCACACTCCGTCAAACATCAAGCCTTGGTCAATAATCGGAAATGACTCAACTATAAATGTTGTTACGGAGCTTTCATCATGCTTTGAGCGCAACAAAATGGCTCTTCGGATGGATGTTTTATGTGATGATTCTGGTCCCAACGCTTGTCCTAATGGTGGAATAGGAGTCTATAACCCTGGATTTTGGGGGATGGTAAGTGACAGGAATCTAGACCCCAAATGGAAAATCTTTTAGTATTGTTTTAGAAGGCCAGAGTATAAATCATAGCTAATGTAAGCAACAATAGGTTAAGTTCAATTCAACAGAGTTATGTTAAGTTTGGCCAAAAATAAGTTAAATTTAGCAAAAATCAGCTTAAGACACATAGATATAGTTTTATCGTGGTGGTTTAATTCTACTTTTTCCTTGCTTGGTTTGCAGAACATTGAGCAAGGGAAGACATATAAAGTAGTCTTCTATATTCGATCAACAGGATCAATAGATGTTGATGTGTCATTGACTAGCTCAAATGGAGGGGATGTGCTCGCTACTATCAATGTTGCGTAAGAATTGTACCTTTTGTGAAGGTCTATATATAGTTTAAAAGCAAGAATCTCTGTTTGTGCATGCATTCTAAATCTAGTAGATTATGATGGCAGCACCGATAAATCACAAGTTGCTGATTGGAAAAGGATGGAGGTTATGCTCGAAGCCAAAAGTTCTAATTCAAATTCAAGGCTTCAGCTAACAACCAAAAGAAAGGGAGTACTTTGGATTGATCAAGTGTCTGCAATGCCAACAGATACGTATAAGGTAGATACAAATATACCAATAAATTGCATCAACTTGGTTGGGCCAGTATCGGGTTTTGATGATTTTAGGTTGGGCCCAGTCTGATTCGGGGGGCTACAAATAGGTGGGTTTGGGCTGAGTTGGGTTAGTTTATCTTTTCAATATTTTAATTATGTTAATAATTGCGTGAGTTTGGGTTGAGTCACGTTGGGCTAGGTCACACCTTTTTAATCTTTTAATCATGTAAATTATTGTAGTTGAAATGTTTAAATTTAAAGTTTCTAATTGCAAATGTCAAAAAGGATATACATAGAGGTGTTCAAAATAGACCGACCTTGTAACCAAACCCGACTTTGCCCCGACTTCAAAATGAATTTAAAAACCAATGTGGACAAAAGATCCGATTTGAACTGACCTGAAACACTAAAAATCGACTCGATGACCCGAATGAACCTGTTAGTGCAAGTGCCAATTCTCCTAGTGTACGATATGCTTTTGATCATCTCATAGCCCATTCCATGGCTTGCACTTTGGAGAAGGATGATGTGTATGCAATGGGACATGGGAGATTGATGTTTGGATCCCTACATGAGGTGATCAATAAGCTAGATTTCTTGAAAAACTATCCAATTAATGCATCGGAGAGAAAAAATATTATGCATAAACTTGTGCATACCTAGTAACAATTTTATTTCACCAACATTTTTTTAGGATTTTCTCTTGTACTTGACCACACTACTTTGTTCATACAGGGGCATGGATTCCGTAAGGACCTCTTTGAAAAACTTGCTGCAATGGAACCGAGATTTCTCAGATTCCCTGGTAACTTTGCTATTAAACTTGTTACTTAATGCAAGTATTTAGATATGTGGCTTGTTGGCCTTCACTTTTTTGTAAGATGTACATGTCAATGATTTTGTAACATTCTTATTTATTTCATCAAAGTATTCTTATATGAAGTTCCCTATCAGGTGGCTGTTTTGTTGAAGGCGAATGGCTAAGAAATGCTTTCCGTTGGAAAGAAACTGTTGGTCCGTGGGAGAACAGGCCAGGACATTTCGGAGATGTTTGGATGTACTGGACTGATGATGGACTTGGGTATTTTGAATTCCTCCAAGTAGGACTTAAGAACTTTTTTTCTATTTATAATGTCCCTTACCCATCAACTATACACTGAAGCTTGGCTAAATGTTGTGTTTGTAATGTTGGTAGTTGGCCGAAGATCTCGGGGCAGCCCCAGTTTGGGTAATTAATAATGGTATGGATTTATGAGCTGTGAAGATTTTTTGTATTTGATTGATTCTCCTCTACTATCTTAATTTTCCTTTTTTGATGGTCATATATCTTTTATCCTGGCTACCATAGGGATTGCGCATCAAGATCAAGTTGAAACATCGGTGATTTCTCCATTTGTGCAAGTATGTTTTCTCCATGTTTTTCCACTTGAACATTACACTTCTCATTGGTTTTTTTAGTTTGCTATGAATTATATTAGCTCCCCTTAGTTTAATAATTGGAGTGCCTTACTGTAGCGGTCTAGCGGTCTAGCGGATCCAGCGTAATGTCACTGAGGTCAGTTGACATCACTTAAATCCAAAATAAAATCAAATCTTACATGTAAATATACCCTAGATAAGTTGGTTAGACCAAGGATCAAGACACATCGGAAATGAGGCGTATGTTCGACCCATCATGTAAGATTATCATAATAGACTTCCGTTTACCTATCATTTGAAGTTTGCGCATACACACATCATATAAATTCCATACTTCTCAGCATGAGCTTATTGAAAGTTAAACTTGAGAACCACCTCCATGAACCTCTGATATGATTATGAGCTGAACGTGGTTAGGTCTTGACTTGATTAGATTCAAATGCAATATACCCAAGATATTCTTGTCTTGAAACCAAAATTGGTCGGTTCTAACGTGATCCAAAGTGAAATTGAAGAGATAAATGATCTGATCTCACCTGGTTTACCCACCCAAATTCGATTCCACAAAAACCTGACCTGGATTCTCAATATGGTGAAATCTATCCCCAAAATAGCGTTTGTTGCACACTGTATTCATATATAATATAGCAGATGATTAGGTCTTTTTATTGATGATAACTTCATTCTTGGATGTAGGAAATGCTAGATAGCATAGAGTTTGCTAGAGGTGATCCTTCTTCTCAATGGGGTTCCCTTCGAGCTGCAATGGGTCATCCAGAACCTTTTGAGCTCAAATACATTGCTATTGGTAATGAGGATTGTGGAAAACCATACTATCGAGGTACACTTTTGTTTACCCCTTGTCTACTTAAGTGATTTCTTTTCAGCATTTTTTGTAAACCCTCTTATGTAGTCAATTTTGTCATTGTATGCTTCCACCTTTTACGATTTTATTTTTCCTACAAAGTGAAAAATTATATTCTACTACTACTACTATCTAGCAAATGTTCTTTGGTTGGATCAACATTTTCTGTTCTTGTAATATCAATGCTTTGTAGAAATAAGTCCTGTGATGTTGGGGGTTAATCTAACGTCTATGTTACTTGGACTCGGGTACCAATGATGTCGTATACCGGTACGTGTCCAAGTGTCAGTTACGTCTAAATATTCAATTTTACGCCTAAAATGAAGTGTCTAAGTGTCATACCAATATCCAAGCATCAATGCTCGGACACGGGTACGTGAAGCAAAATGAAGAGTTCGAGTAACATAGCCGAACATCATGCTAATGATTGAAAGTCGATATTCATTCTCTTAATTCTTTATACTTTAATCAGGAAATTACCTCAAGTTTTTCACTGCATTAAGAAAAGCCTATCCAGATATCCAAGTAATATCAAATTGTGATGGCTCTTCCACTCCATTGGATCATCCAGCCGATATGTATGATTTTCATGTAAAGTCTCGGCATTTCCCTCTGCATTTGTTACTAATGTATGTCTGACATCAATAGCTACTGAATGATAAATTCCCTTTCGTGTCTTGAATTTCGCCAGATATACACATCTGCAAATGATATGTTCTCCAAGTATCATAAGTTTGACAATACACGGCGTAACGGGCCAAAGGTACGTGAGTAAAGGATTTTTTTTGCTAATCTTAGTTTAAAACGGAACTTTCTCATTACTGTTTCCTCTGTTCAGGCTTTTGTAAGTGAGTATGCTGTTACTGGAAAAGATGCTGGCACCGGAAGCCTTCTTGCGGCTTTGGCTGAAGCTGCATTCCTTATCGGAATAGAGAAAAATAGGCAAGTACAACATTTAATTAGCCTTGTTAGCTAGCACAACATGTGTTTCCTTCTAGCCCATTTAACTGGTGGATAGTGTTCAGGGATTATACTCCATACATACATATCTCCTGTGTACTCATAGTGCAAAAATATGGTTCCACTTTCGGTCAGTCGTAGATCGAATTTCACGGTTAAGGATAATTTGGCGGTCAATGGCTCAATGCGGCTTATAGCCCTACGCACATTTATTCGCAATGAATTCAAAAAACTTGATACGGTCGCGATATGGGGATGCGGTCTCATTTCCGTACTATGTGTAAACCGCCCAAGGAGGATCTTCCTGCTTATTCCAAAATCGTGTTTTTGAAGTACTAGAAATCCCCATATTGCTATCGTAGTGAGTCCGTGGACCTACATCTCCCGTAGTGAGCAGTCCCATCCCAATTTTTAAAATGCTATATTCATTTAATTGGTTCGGGAGGGGGGAGTAAAATTGTCCTTCAATTGTGGGTTCCCAGAATCATACAACAAAAATAGTAGGTATTTGCATTCTCCTTTTGAAATTTCAAGGCATTTAATAGTTGAAGAGAGTTTGAAATAGGTGCTTGGGTAGAGTTATTTATATGTTTATAGTCTGTCACATGATTCACTAATCTCCTTGCGAATCGTGAATAAAAAGCGAATAATTATGGTCGGTTTTGGGCTATTGTAGGGTTATTTTGAGCGAATCACAAATTTAGAAGGCGAATTAACTAGCGAATTATGTTACACGTCTTTTTACCCACATAATTTTCTGAGTATATATTTGTACATCTATACCCACAATCTTACGACGCTAAAATTAGTTCTATTTTAAGTGCAGTGATGTTGTTCAAATGGCAAGCTATGCTCCTCTTTTTGTGAATACGAATGATAGACGATGGAACCCTGATGCAATTGTTTATGATTCCTCACGTGTCTATGGTACACCTAGCTACTGGATGCAACTGTATTTCGCAAAATCGAGTGGGGCAACTCTTCTCAAAACTACGCTTCAAGCTAGTTCATCCGCTTCTCTAGTTGCCTCTGCGATTAGTTGGAAAAGTGCAACAGACAACAAGGATTACATAACTGTCAAGGTCTGAAACTTTTTATATATTCTAATTCTTTATTGAGGTCGTCTCACCGTGAAACGACTTCAATTGGGTCAGCCCAAACTATTAAAAAAAATTGTTTTCTGTACAAGTGTGAATTCAAATTTCATTGTTTTTTTTTATAATTTTTTTAACTAATGGGCCTTCTGTATGGATCCGTCTCATGCTGAAACGGTCTCATTCTCATACAAGATTTGCTGATGTATAATCATAGTAACGACACATGGGACACTACTTTAGAATCCTACTTAGTTACTTTTTGGAGCGTCGCAATCATTTCACAGGCGTAACTACTTTTGAGGGCATAACAATCTTTTCACAGGCTTACTACTTTTTAGGGCATAACTCATTTTTGAACAAGCTGGATTCATCTAACATGATTGCAATCACGGTCATTCGGTATAATTCTCTGCTGTAAGACGAAAGTTTTTTGTGATGGTTCAGACTTCAGTATTTAAACTTTTCTTGCTTTTTGACTGTGGCTTGACCAGAACTCACTAGAACCCCCCAACGAACACCCTGATAGTGGAGCTATTTATTTGTTTTTCTGATATATGCTACGGAGACGACGGTTTTTTCCATGAATCTGACTGAGGTTTATGGTTGGTGCAGATTGTGAATTTCGCAAATAGTTATGTGAACCTCAAGCTGTCTATTGGTGTCAATGGAAATTCTGTCCGGCTAGCTGGGTCAAAGAAGACTGTTATGACTTCGACAAATGTAATGGATGAAAATTCATTTCAAAGTCCCGAGAAGGTAATATATGAAACCATAACTTAAGCATATCCGATGTTTACCCGACCTTGTAACTGAAACCAACTTGACCCGACTTCAGATTGAATTTAAAAGTATATAAAAATCAATGTGGGCACAAGGCCCAACTTTAAACCGATCCAAAACGCCTGACCCGAAATTGACTCGTTGACCAGATTGAACACTTCTAAGCTTACATGCCATTATTGATGATTGGTTGCTGATGATTCTCCGTGTAATGTGCATTTTACCCGATTGAGTACTCGATCGCTCAAACAAACGTTCCAAGAGTACTCGAGTCTCAATGACATAAGTCCTTCTGCAACTAAAACTTCGTAAGATCTTATAATGTTCAAATCAATCAAATACATACGTTTTGCATTGTTGAACACAAACAAGATCATTCGGCAACAGTTAGTAATCTAAGCTGCTTATCAGTCTTTGGTTTTGATTTTTTGCTTGCAGGTAGTTCCATCTTCTACCGAATTCACTATAACTGGCAGAGACACGAATATCGTGCTCCAGCCATATTCTTTCACATCATTTGACGTCGTGCAAGAACATTCAAGTCATCTGTTAATCGATGAAGCAGATTCTGGCCTTAAATCTTCTTTCTAAGTCGATTCACACACATTTAACACACACGAAACTAAAAAATATACCATTGTATTCAAACGATCATTGTTTTCAGTAAGAAGTCCGGTTCTCGGACCTTGGCACTAGGGTTTGATTCAATTCTAGTCCAAAAGCTTTATATCAAGTTGGTTTTTTTTTCCTTACACTTCATTTATTTAGAGTGCCTTAATTGTATTGTGTTATTTGTATATAATTTCATAGCTTATGTAACTTTCAAGGTTGGGCTGATGAGCCTAACATGTGTAGATGTCATTCTGATCTAATGAATAAAAGAAAAAGAAGAAAAAACTTTGAAGTGAGTAGTTTTCCCTTTCCTTTTTTTTTTTTGAATTGTTCTATGTTAGGGATACATAATTATTTATTAGCAAGTCTTGAATGAAACTGTTTATCTGATTGATGATTTTAAGATTGTGATTATTTTTTAAACTCATCACTTCTTCCTTATTTTCTCTCTCAAATAATAAAGGATACATTAATTAATTTATTTAATTGACTTGTATTTCAATAAATTATGTTTTTTTATGCAAACTAATGAGGATTATTAGTAGTAGTAAGTGCTAATACCTACATATAAAAAAAGTGCTAATACCTTACCTAAATTTGCCAATTTATATTTTGTTACATTTTTTTGTTTTGTTGTAGTTTCACATTATCAATTCTAATCCATCTAGAACCTTTTTTTTCCTCGTCTCATCCATATAATTATTAATTTTGTCTTATAGTCTAATGATAAATAATTAAAATAATTTTGCTCTATTGTATCAGATCAAAGGAATAGAAGGAATATATTTTGTGTTCTTTATTTTTTCCGTATAATAAAAGTTTAGTTCATACCAACTTAATTGTCTATCAGTACTTGAAACGTCTTTAAATCCACTGAAAACTCATATTGTACTTGCTACAATCTCCTAAGGGTAGTGAACTAGTGAAGTGATGCATCCTTCAATTGACCTTGAAGGAAGGAATAACAAAACCCAAACATTCAACTCAAAAAAGGTGAGGCTCCCTTTCAAAATCTTAAATCTTTTAATCCAACCTAACACATTTTTCCCAATTGGTATACTCCTAATTAATTAAGTATATGTACCCACTAATCAATAAATTAATTTGCATGCATTGGGAGTAAATTAAGCATTGACTAACAAGAAAGAACAAATTTTTATAGCAAAAATAATGAGAGGAATAGTACATGTCCAAATTGCAACTCTCCTCCCCACAAATCTTGCAATTCTTAATTCTTCCCATTCAAAATTTTCAACTTTCAACAAACCTCACCTTCTCCCTTCCTACTCCAACAAATACCCAAATTCAGTGTTCAAACAATCATCTAAAGCAACAATCTTTCTTTCCCTTATTTACAATGGAGGATGAATTAACCCTCCAAAATCACAGCTGTTTAAGGAACTATTTAACTTCCAGTTTGTCTAATTATCACCCATTAACAACTTGTATCAATGGCAGTTACTCTGAGCTTTGTTTTGACAATGATTCTGATGATGGGTTTTCTAGGGATCATGTTTATTGTAGACCCTTTGTTGTTCTTGATGTAATTTGGAATTTGGGGTTTGTTTTGGTGTCTGTTTTTGTGTTACTTTGCACAATTAAGGAGAAACCCTCTAGTCCTTTGAGGGTTTGGATTGGTGGGTATGCATTTCAGTGTCTTATGCATGTGGGTTTTGTGTTTTATGAGTTTCGCCGTCGGAATCATGGGGTTTTTAGCCGGGTTTCATTGCCGGATGGTCATTCTCATTCAAGGTATATGTTTGGTACTCACTAATTTTGCTTTTAGTTGTTTATTATTGGCTGATTTGTTTGTTTAGAGATAAGAAATGGTCAATTTGTTTGGATTATATATCTTGCTACTATGATAATTATGATGGTGGAAATTATTGTAATGGATGAGCGGAACATTCATCTGTGCATGTTTGCTGAACCAATTGAATTTTATTTTTCACATTAATAATAATAGAGTTTTTAATCAAATGACCCGGCTAGATTTCCCAGTTAATTGGGTGAATTCAGTGGTTGATGAATACATTTGGATGAATGAAAGTTGGCATTTTTCTGATTGGAGTTGGATTTTGCCCTTCTTCTGTTGTTTTTGACTGGTGGTTTTTGTTATTGGGTGAAAACAGACCTATTAGCTGCTGGAGACATGAGAAAGTTTGTACATTGGAATTTTCATTAATTAGTATTGTCCTATGAATATGATGTAAAGAATGTCAATGATTTGTGCTTTTAACCACTGGAGTCTGAAAAATGGTTGATAAACAGATATAGAATATTAGGAAACCTTGGGCATTTTCTATGATAAAGATTAGTGATTCAAACTGATGTTGTTCATGGTAATTGCTTGTCTACTAGAACCATTAAATGATCTAGTGAAGAACTATTGATCATGCTTGGAAGCTGTTGTTACCTGGAATGACATTCGGTTTGGAACGGGGAATGGGAACGGGAACACGAAACGCAACCTAGATTGATTCGGGAATGTTTGGATACGAGATACATTATGTATAAAATATATATTTGATAACAATATTAAACTGAAATGATTAATTTGCTTTAAGAAATTATTTCCAAGTGGAATCTTTTTAGATTTCTAGGTTTCATTTTGTTTTTTCTCCCTTCTTTTTTCTTTAATTTGTAAATGAAGGCCAAAATACCTTTTAAAAAAGGTCTTCTACACCTGGACGTCATCTTCAGCGATTTGGGTCGCGTTTGGTGGTGATTGGGGACGAAAGTTCCCGAATCGCGGAACGTGGCTACGTTCCACGTTCCATTCAATTATGGTTGTGATTCATCAAATTCATGCAAGTTGTCTTTATCAAATTTTATAGGCTAGGATTTGTTTAATTTAATGTATGATAGGATTGAACTTATAATGGAAACTTGTGAAGGATACATTTCAGTAAGAACAATATTGTCTTACGGTTGTGGTTGTGGATTTTCGAACTAGCTAATATGTCCTACTCGAGTAAAAAACTCGATAACTGATATGCAATATATGCTGTAGCATTGGTAACTATTGCTTTAGGGAAATAATTACTCATGTTCTTTGTGGTTCCTCTTTGGTTCGCTTTCTATTGTTGAGGGAAATCGCCAGAATTACATAACCTTGTCTGCTTTGTTTTTCAGTATCGTGAAGAAACTAGAATCAGCAAACACAATTGCATCATCATTTTGGTGGGTTTTCGGATTTTATTGGATTGTGTCTGGTGGCCAATCTCTTTTGCAGGATTCTCCTCGCCTTTATTGGTAAGCAACTAAGCATACCCTTTTTCTTTGTTTTGAAAATTTTCTGTTTGTGTTCATCGGCAAATGAACCAGTTTGATAGGTAAACTTGGTGGAAGAAGGAAACGGAAAGATTTTTCCTGACTTGTTGATTACCCGTCTTGGTTCTAGAATAAAACATCCAAGGTTGACACAATTTGGTTCAGTTTCTTTTATAAAGCCATTTTAGACTTCTAAAAGATTGGATAGCCATTATTCCTAATCCAATTGTCAAGCCCTCTTGTGTTTAAAAGTTGTAACGGGTTGTTATTACCAAAATAGTCTCTAGATAAACTCAATGAGGGAGTGTGCATATTTTCTTGGCTCATGACGTTGTGGGCCAAGATGAACTGGCTCAGGCTCAGTTTCACATGATTCGCTAATCTCTTTGCGAATCACAAATCGAAAAACGTGAATTTTGGTAGGTTTTGGTCCATTTTGAGCAAATCTCGAATCGAGACATGCGAATTAACTAGCGAGTCATGTGACACTGTTCAGTAGGGATGGGCAAGGGTCCAAGACCCTGTTAGACCCTAAGGGTCCGGGCCCGGGTCTGGGTCTAAAAAATATTATAAGGGTCCGGGTCCGGGTAGACTCGGATTGGACCCTTTTTAATTTTGTTTTTTTTATTTTTAGTTTTATTTTTTTTTATATTGGAGAGTATTTAAGGTCTTATAACTTCATATTTTACTGTAACCATTTTTTTGATCAATCAAGGAGACTAAGTATAAAGCACTCCAACGAGTTTTTTTTGGGTTTTGATGAGAGAGAAACCATTGTAGCGCCTATTGCGCTTCCCACCATTGGAGTTTTCTATGATTTGATTTGGAGTTTTCTACAATTTGATTTAATTGTTTTCTTTGATTGGCTTCTACTTTTTGATGGGTTATTATATAATTTGTTAAAAAGAATTGTTTGTTTCATTGTAATTCGGCTCGTATACGGAGAATCTATTTGTTGAGAACATGTTCATGAAATACTATCTCTTTGTTTTTTTATTACTATGGGAAGTGAAGTCACAAGAAGCTTGTGCAGATTTGGAATTGGAAGGCAACGAAATAAGAGTAGCTAATACAAAACCTCCATTAGAGTTGTATTCTTCCAAATGAATTTGCGGCCTTCTTCTGTTTATTACTCCCTCCGTTTCCTAATGTTTTTCCTAATGATCTATGGATTTTAGGAACCTAGACCCTAAGAGTCTAAAAAGGATTCAGATTAGGGTCCATATTAGGGTCTATTTGTTAGACCCTTTAATCTCACTTAAGAAAATAAACTTTTTAGAGTATGGTTTTAGACCCTAAGGGTCCGGGTCCAGACCCTTAGGGTCTGGGTCTGGGTCTAATTTTTTAGACCCTTAATATCAGGGTCCGGGTTTGGACCCTACTCTAAAATTAGGGTCCGAATCCGGGTAGGGTCCAGACCCGACCCATACCCTTAAATGCCCATCCCTACTGTTCAAGCTACCTCTACCATTGGACTGGCTAGGCTGTAAAACATGAACCTAGATTCCAGCAGCCTGAGTAGTTGAATGTTATAATAAAGAAACTAGCCTGAACAAGGCTTGTTGTTGATTAGAATCTAGCCTGATGCTCTGATCACGAGCTGGACAGGGGCAGTGTATTTATATCCTGCTCATGTTTTGCATGCTCAACCCACCTCAGCTTGCTTATTTTGTGATTTTTGGTCCGATCAAAGCAGATTTCCCAGGCTGATTCATTTCAGTATTTTGATTTTAGTAATCATTGTCAGGAGATTGGATCGTATTTTCACATATCCTTGATAATATGCTATTTGCGGAGGTCGGGTGTGCTCTCATATAATGTCACTATTACTAGTAGTATAGCAATTTTGGGGACTGCCCTTTCATACGCTCTTCGATTCCTTTGATTTTGTCTCATCCTTCCCGAAAAGCCTAACACGGTGAACAGGGCGTCTCATTCCCCCCGTGCCAAATTTATGTTAGACACCTTACAATTTAAAGAAAAAACAAATCAAAATACTAATGTATGATAAAATCTCTTGTTGTTAATAACATTTGGCTCTTTATTACTTGGTTACTCTCGTGTAAAATAGTATACATGTATTTGCAGTAATTGAAAAAATAAATCAAAGGAAAATTCCACATGGTAACCCTGAGGTTTAGGGTTTTCCACGTAGTAACCAAAACTTTGAAAAAATCCACATGGTAACCCTGAGGTTTACCAAATTGTTTCACCATAACCTTTTTGCACATAAAACGTTAGCAAAACGTTAGGAAACAATAATTTCGAAGCTTTAACGCTATTGAATGAACATTTATGCGACTCACCATTTCAAATGTCATTAGTTTCAACCTTTTCTCCCAAAATATAAACCGAAACTCTACCATGTTTGTATTTGGGAAAAAATATATGATTTGGATGAAAGATGGTAGAGTTAGGGTTTATATTTTGGGAAAAAAGGTTGAAACTAATGGCATTTGAAATGGTGATTTGCATAATTAGGCATACAAGAACCACAAAGCTTCAAAACTAACGTTTGCTAACGTTTTCATGTACAAAAAAGTCACGGTGGAACAATTACGTAAACATCAGGGTTACCGCGTGGATTTTTTAAAAGTTTTGGTTACCACGTGGAAAACCCAAAACCTCAGGGTTACCACGTGGAATTTCCTTAAATCAAATATCATAAAAATGGATTTTAAGGGCCCCTTTGATAATAGGGCCCTGTGCGATAGACCGCTTTGCACTTGCTAATCGATTGCCATGAGGTGAATATAAATGGGGCAATTAAATGGGGTAGAGGGAGCAAGAGATTTTGAATGATTTTTAAACTTATTTTCTTCTTGTTATGTAGTAGAAGTATATGTTAACTAACTTGAGTGATTCTTGAATTTCCACAGGTTAGCAGTAGTATTCCTGGCACTTGACGTGTTCTTTATGATTTTCTGCATCGGAATGGCGTGTATAATTTGTCTAACTGTCTTTTGTTGCATCCCAATTATGGCAATTATATATGCCATTACGATTAGAGAAGGAGCATCTGAAGACGAGATCAGACAACTTCCAAAGTACAGATTCTATCAGTCTTGTACACCAAGGATGTCCGACTCTATGGAATTGCGAAACGTGAATCCCATCGAGGAAGCAACCTTGCAATTTGAAGATTCCGTAAGTGACTCTGCCTTACTATACTTTATACTAGTATATTAGTCTTACTGTCTGAAATAACTTGCATGGATTAAGTTCATTAATGCATCGGGACAAGGTTATCAGGATCGAGATTCTACTTTGAATCGATATGAGGGTAAGATCAAATTGGTAGGATTGGATCGTAGTACGATCCTACAAAAAAATAAGTACCAAAAAAAATTTCCCTCTTCATATTATTTATTCATATTAAAAGTTTAAATTGTGATATAAAGTTTCTTCAACTTCATTTTTTTAAAAGTGGTACACAAAATCATTCAATGATTATTATAAAACACCATATCAGTATAGAACTTCAATTATTAATTGGAAATGATGGAATATTTTCAAACGTGTGTATATGAAAGAAATTAGCGAAGTATGGTGCGTAAAAACATTTATTATAATTGAGATTAAGTATGTTGGATCAAATCATAGGAGCATAAAAATCGTGTTATGATCCTACCACTCAAAATATTTTCCCACTTAGGATCTTAAGATCCTACCAACTTCACGATCCTACCTACGATCGGGATTGCTCGCCTATTTTTGTATCCTAGAATCGTAGATCAGAATCGAGATTCTGATAACAATGCTTCGGCTAATAGTATTCCTCTTCAATGCTCTTTTGGCTATTCGTGCTATTGCAAACAATTTAAATCTTGGCGATAAACTGCCTGCATATTAATGTTTCATGGAGGGTATCTTCTCTTTGATGGCTAACAAAGACCTGCCCACTTAATAAACCAATCATTTTGAAAAGCTGATCATAAATGAGCGATATGAAATGTATATAGAGGTCTATTTGCCAATCTCCAGCTTATTTATCTGCATCACGTGTCGGCATTGCTGGCTGAGAGAAAATTAGGTGTGTTTGGGTGTGCCTGTGTGGGTAACAGGATGGTCCCGAGATTTAACTTGTATATATAAATTGCAGGAATGTTGTATTTGTTTAACCCGATATGCTGAAGGAGCAGAAATATGCACCCTTCCCTGCAAACATAGTTTCCATTACGGATGTATCAGCAGATGGCTACGGATAAACGCTACCTGCCCACTTTGCAAATTTAACATCAAGGCGAAGGGTGACGCATTAGTCTGATTTATATTTCCTCGTTGAAGCTGTTATTATTAGCTTATGCAGGCTAACTGATTCTCCCTCCAAAATGTCGAAGATCGACTTACTGAGTCACTGTAGTGTCGAAGTGCGCAGCACTTGACGTTGATCTGTTCGCACTGACTGATAGATGATGTAGAAATGTAATTTGTAGAGGAACTGTATTCCCGGCTAAACTAGTGTATATAGTTATTTTCTAGTTTAGGTTTCTTCATTAGGTGGTTATCCCTTTTCTTGGTAATTAATCCTGTATAAGTAGTCAATCATTAGAGTTGCTGAACTTTAGGCATTACAAGTATGTTGAAGCAATCTAAGAGGCACTTTTACTATGATTTGTGCTCTAGCTGCACTTAAGAAGTACCTCTACGAATCATAAAACATTCTGCGGTTGCGCCGGTTACGACTTTTGAGCTTAGCCTCAACTTTGAAACACCGGTATTTTGCTACTGATCTCCGGTTATACTGAATCGCCCTGTTTTCACTCTGCCACCACAGTCCTTGAAGTTGAAATACTCTTGTTAGGATTTTTTTTTTTTTTTTTTGTTTCCAGTTGCTAATGTCCTGTGATTTTTTAGGATTTATCAAATGTTTTAGCTACTTATTTTAAGAGGAATTGGGTCTTGTTGCATGTACTACTTTTCCCAAGTGGGACCTGAGTTTGATTCTCGAAGTTACGTAGAAGAGTAAGCTAATATCTTAAAAAAGTGTCAACAAGTTCAGTTTGTTGTTTGTATCATATTTTCCGATGATTCAATGAGAACTAATAAAGCTCATAATAGACTCGACGAAGACAATAAGCCAAAAAAAGTTCAAATAATGTTCAAAGATCCCAAAGATAGAAGTCGACTTTACAACTATAGCCCGAAAGAATGATTTGATCAAGTAGAAGGACTATAATAAGTAGGACTAATGCTTGATCCAAAAACAGATTTATATTGTCCTTGACAGATTGTTCAAGCATATTATACATACTGCTGAAATGGACAAACATATACATATCTATGTTTCTCATCAACTTTAGCATCTACAGGGCAGTTTCTCTTCTAGTACAAAAACACAAGTATCCTCAGGAAAGTAATTAGAGCTCAAAATAAAATTGAATTTCCCCTTGAAAATGAGCAACAAAGTACTAGAATACACAATCTTTCGAAAGCAAAACAGTCAGCGAGTTCGTTGTTTCTCTTACACATTCTTCAGCTTCTTCATCTTTGAAGGTGGCCATCGACCTTTCTTTCTCATCATTCTTTTGCGCATAAGACGTTTCCTTCTGAGTCTAACCTTCTTTGCGATTTTCATTTTCATCTTCTGTTCAAGTTTCAGCTGCAACTTTGACTCCAATGGAAGATTCTGAATCGGGATGTTATCTTCATCATCCTCTGACTGATCTTCAGCTTCACCAGCCGGTTTATCTGCAGCTGAAGCCTTAACAATGATAGCACATCTCCGTTGAGTAATTACTGGTACATGGGCCTGTAAGCTATGTCCTAATCTCGGATGCAATGCAACAGAAACATTTTGCAGCTTGATTGCTGAAATCCCACAACAAAATGAGATACATATCATCATTAACATATTACATACCCAATATATCCCGCTAATAAATAATATGATCAGGGTCTAAGGAGGGCTTGATCACGGTAGACATACCCTTCGACAAGGAGGTTACGGTAAGTGAGACTCTCGACTCGAGAACAAAATGAGATATATATCAAGGTGGTAAATAGTACAACTAGCAAATCACAAGTGTAGACTGCAATCATGAATCTTCATGGTCTAGCTCAGTGTTTCACAGCTAAAGGTTAATACATGATAATGGGTATTCAAGGCCGGCTTTGAGATTTGAGAAGCTCAGGGTGAAATATTAATTATGGGACTATTATAGGCCCCTAACTAATAAATATTAAAGCGTTGTTTTTCTAATTTTTTGGATGGGCCCGGGGCACATGCCCCTCTTGCCCCCTTATAAGGCCGGCCCTGTGGGTATTGGGTACGACTATGAATATGCATTTCACTGCCTAGTTTTGTTAGTTCAGCTAAGTAGTGTGCCATTGGCAGTCTGGAAAGAACCCATTTGCATGTTTGGATCACAGTCAGTGAGGTTTTAAGCAGCTAACAGAATCTTTCCTCCTTAGCCATTAATCCTAACATTTCACTTAATATTTCCAGTATAACTAAATAACTTCTACAACAACCCATTACTCCAATGCAATCCTAACTAAGCACCTACGCAGAGTTTGAGTAGGTCCAATCTGCGCAACCTTACCCTAAAAGTAACAATGAAGTTGTACCCTATTGATCGTCAATAGCAAATATCATCTAAAACTCCAAATTAATGATTTTAGGGTTCAAAAATTATGGACAATTACCTACACTAAACTTGGAAAAAAGGCACTACATTTGGGAACCCAATAAATTCCAGGAATAAGGTATTTCTCACTTTCTATCACATGAAAGTAACCAAAATTAGGGCAAATTTCAAGACTACTACACTAGCAAGCTTGTAAAAGTAATTACATGTATAAATGACATAACTTCAACGCAAAATGGCAACAACTAAGAAGCACACCAAGTGCTTGACAAAATGCCTCAATGAAACTTAAAATTAAGAGCACAAAGTAACAATGTATTCAAGTACTGAAACAATTGAACTATGTAAAACACAATAAAAAGTTCGCATTCAGAAGTCAAACTCAGGAATCATGATGAGGAATAAATAAGAGAAAAAATTAACTTACCAAAGGAAGAAGAAACTTTAATGGAGGTGGTGGGAGGAGGAGTAGTCGTGAGGGAGAAGAGAGGGGAGAGGAGAGCCATCTCTCTGCCCAAAACAGGTGAGTGGGAGACTTGGTTTTGGATAAGCCTTTTCTTTTGTAAGATAAAAATTAGATTTTTGGTGTTTGATCGATGACAGTTGGTTGGTGGTTGTTTTAGATTTTGTGTTGTTTGATTGATGGTAGATGGTTGGTGGTTGTTAGTTGTTTTAGATTTTGTGTTGTTTAATTGATGGCAGTTTGTTGGTGGTTGTTAGTTGTTTAGTATTGTGTGTTGTTTGATCGATGACAGTTGGTTGGTGGTTGTTGGTTGTTTCAGATTTTGTGTTGTTTGATCGATGGCAGTTTGTTGGTGGTTGTTAGTTGTTTCAGATTTTCGATTGAGTTTTTTTAGTTGTTTTGCATTGATTTGTTTGAAAGATTGACTAACTCGGATTTTATATTATCTGAATGAATCAGTTGTACATATAGATGTTTGATAAAATTAGATATTGACTCATATTCATTTATTAAAAAAAGACCAACGAGTGGAAGACAATGAAAAAGTTGATTAAAGCAAATGTCTCATTTTGACAGGTGAAATTAAAAGTCAAAAGTCAAAAGTTAATCGAAAGCGGGTCAAAAACGTATTTACCTAACTAGACCTTTCATTCTTTTCAATAAAATCAGAGAAAAGTTCATAAATAAAAGGATTGTTTAACATCAAAAGTATGGATACATTCTTTCATTCGTGAAATAAAGTAGGAGAAATTTGACACATTAGCTGTTGGAGTTGGTGACTTGAGTGTACTGTTGTGTATCATTTTGGTATATGGGTGCAGACAAGTAGTAATGATGACCTTGCGGATATGATGATTAAGTCTTTGTCCACCAACAAGTTCACTCTGTGTATGGACTTGGTTTGTTATCTCCTTGCTTGATGTGAAGCTCTTTAAGGCATTATGTAGCGTGTTAGTTGGATAGTTAGTACTCTTGGAGTGTCGTAAAGGATGAGTGACTTGTGTAAACTCAAGTCACGATGAAGATTGTTGAAGTTGGTAACTTAAGTGCATAATAGTGTATTGACTTTAGTGTATAGGTACATTAGGAGTTGTGGAGGTACAAGGTGACAATCACTAATACGTCACTTATGTAATGCTGTAGCCTAGTGCTCGAACAAGGCACAAAATCGCCTTGAACAAGGTAGCCATCAACCTCGACATAGTTATATGCAAAACCTTCTGATGTGAACTGTGAAGTGCTCTACGAGCATCTAATGCAACACTTTACGTTTATACACTATTTATAGGTTACCTTTGTTTTAATTTTCTCACTAATTTGTAAGAAATTATAGAGTCAAGTGAGATGTAGTGAAATTCATATCAAATGTAGTTTTCAAATATCAAAAATTTTAAATATACGCAATTAAAGATATTAATGATTAAAGTGTTGCAGTGGATTGCATGAAAAACCTAACATTGTGAGAAAGTATGTTCCAAAATTTTAAAATAAATTTAAAAAGTTCTCTTTTGAATTGTGACAATGATATTTTAATACATGACAAAATAAATTACACAAAATTAGTTAGTAAATAATAGTTATATTATTATGCAAATAAAACATTCAAAATATTTTTGGAAAAAGTGTATACTAAAGCAAGCTTAGTATATACACATTGAAGTCGTCATCATCGTCATACCCAGTGTATCTCGCTCACAAGAAACTATAATAAATATTACATACATATTGAAGTCACAACAAAAAACAATATTCTTAAATCAATTATTTTAACCCAATGGAATATCAAAGGATTTATTTAACCATTACATTAATTTCTTGTATTAAAAATGGTTACAAAATCACAACAACAAGAATCCTTATTCATACATCCACCATTAAGATATTTGCTTCCTTTTGCAATGCATGCATGCCTACAAATCTCGTCATTGCAACCTGTCACCGGAATCGGATACTCAGCACATGGTTCTCCATCACATTTGCCACCTAATTATAAAAATTAGCCCCCCAAAAATATAATTAATAAAATATCAATAAAAAATAATAAAAATATAACTCGTGTTATTCATAATTTTTATGAGGTTAGAGGTGAGTAAAATTAAAGGTAAAATATTCAAAAGAATAATATTTATCATCATCATCCCAATAAGTCCCGTTCAGCCTCCGTTCAAGGTTGAATGAGGAGAGTGGGAAAAATATGACAGATCAATACCCTCATCAAGAGGAGGTCGTGATCGAAGAAAGCCCCTTAATTTAAGTATCGTCTGACGTATGATTGAGGTCTCAAAGGAAAAACAGAAAAGACAAAACATATACGAATATAACACCATCATCCAGGAAGACAAAACCAGCCAAACTACAAGAAGACAAAAACGACTAAAAAATATACATAAAAATAAAAAATAAAAAAATTTAAATAAACTAATGAATGTGAGATTTAATTAGGAGTATAATTACCATAAGGAAGCAATAGAAGTGACAATATGAGGAACAACGCAAAGAAGCCCTTAGCCATGGATGTCTTGTGACTTATTTGGTTGTTATGAGTTTAATTGCAATTCATATGAATTATAAATTTTGTTTTTTAAAGGAATTCAACATGATTAGTAATTAATTAGCTAGATATGATTTCTTTCCTTATATCACCATATAAAATCATGATTATCTTCCCGATTTCTATATAATCTTACTCTCTTTTAAGTTTGTACTATAATACTCAAAAAATTGTCAAATATTATGTAAATTTAAAGAGAGGAATGAGTATTATATGAATCCCTCCTTGTTAGTGTTATGATTAGGGCCATAAATTCGGTTACTCAGTTGGGTTTTGGGTCGGATTTTACCGGGTTCAGATATTCTTGGATTCGGGTTTTTTCAGGTGATTTAGCGCTTTGAATCGGGTCAATTCAGTTGCGGGTCCAATCGAGTACGAGTTTGTATCGAGTTAATACCACACTAGATCGGTTTCGGTTTCGGGTCATATCCATTTCAGTTTGGAACTTACGATGCACATGAGTGATACCATATCCATTTATATCCTTCCTTAATTGGAGGATAGGTGGAGGGAAATTATTATTATTATTATTATTATTATTATTATTATTATTATTATTATTATTGTTTTACTCCATTTGTTTTTATTTGTTCCTCTCATTTACTTTTTACGCAGATCTCAATGTTCTCAAAAACTTAAATATCAAATAATTTTAATTGAAAATTTTAAATTTTGATATTTGAAAAATATATATTGAGACAAACCTATCAAAATTTTAAATGAATATATTTGTTCATATAAATCGATAGATTTTATAGTCAATGTTTAACCCTAAAATTTATGATTTCTATTAATAATTTATTATTATCATTTTTTTCAAAAATAAAAATAGTTGGCGCTAGAGTCAATCATTGGTCACCTTGACATACTATGCCAACCACCTAAATTTGAGGCATCTTCATCCAAAGGAAACGTTAGCCTACAATTCTGGAACACAATTTGAGACAGAAAGAGAGGCAAATTTCTGCGTGACAAATTTTCATTCAAAATTCTTGAATTCCCAGGAGAAAACAGGAAAACCCAACAATGATTAGCAGGGGAAGATTGTAATAACAAGATCAAAGATTTCATCTTCCCTTTGCTGCATTGCCTACCAACTGTATGATCAAATTCCCAAGAGAAAAAGTTCTATATACAAACAAAGCTATGATTTTGATGGGTGTAAGATGACAGACATGGCCGACGACAACAAAAGGATTACAAGTAATCGAAATAGTATGCCTCCTGATGGACTTGCTCCATGGAATTATGGGTCTCAATCTATGCAATCAATACGTTCCACGAAACCCGATAGGCTCTATAAAGTTTGGCCTGGCAACAATGTATGCTCATTGTTAATCAAACATGAATTTGGATTATTGTTTTTGTTTTGCCAATTTTTCTTAAGTATTAGACATTTTATTGTTTTTATCTGAATTATGATCATTCCTAATTTCTTGATGAAAGGTTTATGCTTATATGTTTTCTTTGATATTAATGGATGGTAACTAGTGTAGGGAAACATGTTTCTTCTTAAAAAACATTTTTGTAGGAACCTTATTTACAAAACTTCATAGAGAACATAGATTTGCATGGAGAAACTTTGGATGGACTTGTTTGCATAACCTTGCTTGACTTTTTATGTGTTTTCTCTTTACCGATATGTTTTTAAGCTCATTGAGGTGACTAGGTGAAAATTGAAATTTTGGATAAGGTTAAGATTAAATGTACATTGTGAAGCTTCAAGTATATAGAGAAGGAAGTTAAACCTATATGAAGAGTTATAGTACATATTGCGACTAGCGTGTATTGTTGAGTGTTCATGGTCTTTTTCGCCTACAAAATTTCCTAGTTCCTTGCTGAAGGGATGTTTTATTCACTATTATGTTCTATGAGGGGTTGTAGAGTTGTTTCATGCATTGTTGCAAGTAGTGGTGTTCATTCCGGTCATCGGGTTGATTTTGAGTTAGATTTTTCGGGTCGGTTTGAAATCGTGTTTTGTGTCTATGTTTTTTACATAGTTGTAAATCATTTTTAAAGTCGGGTCAAATCGGGTTTGGTTACAAGGTTGATTAAATTTGTGTCATCGGGTCTGTTTTGAATACTTCTAGTTACAAGGGTAATGGTTGTGGTGGATGAAATTAAGAAAGAGTTTGTTCAAATGTGATTGAATTTGAACTTGATTTGTTGTCGGGCTTAATTTCTTAACTTTGATAGTTGAAGACTGGAAGGTGACCGATGCTTACACATGACATTTCTGTAGTTATAGCATAATTAACACTGAGCTATCTCCTCTAACATTGCTTAGATAGTTGAGAGCCACATGCGAGTACATTTTACTATGAAGACTTCTGACTGCCTGTGTAAGAATTAATGTTGATAAGCTTCTGCTTGTTGTATGGCAGAAATTTCTTTGTGCCGGGAGATTGGTACTTGGCCCTGATGCAGGATCCCTGTATTTATCCTCATTTTTGATAGGATGTCCAGCTTTTACTTTCTGTATAAGGATGCTCGTTAGGATCAAAGAACATGATCCCCTGTATGGATATGGGGTGCTGACCACAGGTGTCGTTCTCACTTTTATGGTAAGCCTTTCATGGATGTGCAAGGACAAGTACTTAAGGTGATATATGTGTTGTATGACGCATTTTATGAATTGTGTAGGATTTGTTGTTCCTTTTCATGACCTCTGCTCGAGATCCAGGAATAGTTCCAAGAAACAATAGATTAACAGAAGAGGACGATTTTGATAGATCTTCATCATTGGATTTGGTTGCGGGAAAGTCTTCTAGTCTAAGGATTCCGCGTACTAAGGATGTACCAGTTAATGGCTACATTGTTAAAGTCAAGTTTTGTGATACTTGTAGGCTATATCGTCCACCCCGTGCTTCTCATTGCTCAATATGCAACAATTGTGTGCAGAAATTTGATCATCACTGCCCATGGGTGGGTCAGTGTATCGGACTGGTAAGTTGGTTCCCATCATTCTAGATCGAAAAAAATAAATGTGTATCGGACTAAGATAGCTTTTGAGCCAGGCCCATTTTTGTATAAGCCCAACCCAGCCGGTATTCGGCCCATTGAAACACTCCTATATATAACTACATGATCTATTTTATTATCCCTATTTTTCTGGGACAAGTCACAAGGAAAACCTGTGTACTTCAGCATAACGAATTAGTCTTCATTGATCTTCGTAAACATATTACTTGCACCAAAACACATCTAGGCATAGACAATCCGCTCTTCATGTCCATCGGTTTGTGAATAATCATGCATAATTTTCTTACTGTTGAACTGTATTCATCTTCAGGCCATTAAACATAAGCTATGTGCGTGAGTCTTACATCATTGATACCATGATATCTTTCGTTTAGTAACAGTTCGGTTGTCTTTGAATAAATTATATGCTATGATTTTGAAATGCAATAAGTATCTGTTGAAATCAGTGAATCTAAGAGCTTCACACTCATGTCTTCTCGAGGTTTCTGCTGTGTTATTACATACTCTGTCACTTTGTTTTTTCGTTTTCTTTTCCTCCCGCCTTTTATTTTACTAACTGGATATCATAATTCTCTTGCAGCGCAATTACCGTTCCTTCATCTTCTTCATAACTACTTCAACGTTCTTGTGCATGTATGTGTTTACATTCTCATTGATCAATCTTCTTCGGAAAAAGGGAGGCCTCTTGCGTTCTATGTCACACGACATTACATCAGTCATTCTGGTTGTTTACTGCTTTATAGCTGTTTGGTTTGTTGGTGGGCTTACGGTCTTCCACTTCTATTTGATGTCATCCAACCAGGTGATATTACATTAACAACTATATATACATATTTCTAACATTCTTCCTTGAAATTGCTCATAATACATTGTGCTGTACTCATGCTACACTGTCTTAAGGGTTTGACACGTGAGATATTCTAACTTAATTGAGTATATACTCTTGTGTAACATAATTCGCTAGCTAATTCGCCTTTTAAATTCGCGGTTCGCTTAGATTTGCCCAACAATAGCCCAAAACAGACCACAATTCGCTTTTTTCGATTCGCGATTCGTGGGGAGATTAGCGAATCATGTGACACTGATATCCTCTCTATTCCGTTATTTAAGTTCCTTAGATAGAGCATTTGTAAACTATGTTATTCAGTTTCTTAATTTCACCTCATGATATGATTCATGGATAAGACATAGTGCAAAATAGTGGCTGCAAGATTGAAATGAACGGCACTATCGAGGTTCAACAATGAAAAATACAATGAAATGTTGCTTTGATCGGGGCTTCCAGCTGGTCGAGCGGGGCTTCCAGCTTATCGACCTTCTCTAATGCGGCTTCCAGCTGGTCGAGCGGGGCTTCTGACTCCTCAATTCTTGTTTCTTTGATCAAGCAACGTCTCATCAAATGTTCCAAACCTTAATCCCACGCAACTCGACACATCCTTATCGACCTTCTCTAAAGTGCAAGACAAAACATGTTTGATTAAGTGATTAAAGTTAACGTCATAGTCAAGAATATTGTTACTTGCTTTAACAAAGACCGCATTGTAAAGGTTTTTGAAGTTTCCACGACTTCAATACAGGCCACAATAACTATGATTCATCCAAATTGACTGTGTAAAGGTTGTTTTGTGACCATTACCTCAACTGCGACCACACATGATATTTTGCACTATGGATAAGACCCTTAGACATGGATATGGATATATGGCTCCTATGTTACTTGGACTCGAAAACTGATGTTGGATACTGGTATGTGTCCAAGTGTCGGATACGTCTAAATATTCAATTGTACGCCTAAAATGAAGTGTCTAAGTGCCATACCGATGTCCGAGGATCAAGGATTGGACCCGGGTACGTGAAGCAAAATGAAGAGTCCGAGTAACATAGTATGGCTCTAAACATTATACCATGCCTAAATTTGTCATATATGGTTTAGTCTGACAATTGAATTGTAATTCAGCTCCATGGGTTTGAAACTTTGAATAACATAATTTGCAGAAACATATACAAGAGCTTAGACATGTGCATGGTTATGAATTCTTTTACTTTCAGAACCAATTTAATACATTCTGACATATTGCGTTTTCCAAGGCAGACCACGTACGAGAACTTCCGGTACCGGTATGACAAGGACAAAAACCCCTATAACTTTGGCCTGTTCAACAATCTAAAACAGTTTTTCATGACCAAAACGCCACCTTCAGCTATCAATTTCAGAGAGTTGGTGCTTGTTGAAGATGTTTATATACCTGAGACCCCAAGCTCCACTGAAAGTTTTTCTGGGTTCAGAAATAATTTGGATCTTGCAATGATACAAGGACTAACAAAAAACGGTAGTGTGGCGCTTCCAAGCGTTCTGCAGAACTTAGATTATGCTGATATTGATGACAAGTATAAGAAGCAAGTAGGTAATGTAGGGACTTCAAGGGATCTTGTAATGTTTGCCCTAGGACAAGCTTCTGCACAACAAGGACACCAAGCCACAGTTCGAGATGCTGCTGCCACGGCAAACAGAGCTGAACAAGATGATGCTCGTTAGACTGCTGTGTGAACCCTAGTTGAAGGTAATCTCCTCTTACTTTGTTTTAACATTAGGCCTATAACTGCACCCGATATTGCTGGGATTAAGGCTTTGGCTTTGTTGCTATAATAGCTGCACCCGATATTGCTGGGATTAAGGCTTAGGCATTGAGCTGAAATCCTTTTTTCATGGAAGATAAGAGGAGTGATCCTGATTTTCCCATGTATTGTTTTTAGGCTCACTGCAATTGATCATTTTAAAATCATGTACTTATGTTACATATATGCCTTGCCAAAGGTAGCATTCAGATTGATTATATAGATTAAATTGTCATTTCTGTTAGGAACCAACTCATAGCTTTTTAGTTAACTTTTGACTTTTTGGTCGGTCAAACAGCCAAAAAAGATGTTTGGTAAAGGCTTTTCAAGCTTGCTGGAGTAATGTTTACCAAATGTTTCTTTAATAACTAGCTTAACAACTAACAAATCAATTAAAACTTTCAACTAGTTCAACCCGCCAACAACTTTAGCCAACAACTCTAGCTATGAACTATTTGCCAAACAGACAAAAACTCAAGCTGATGATTAAAGCTTCTTGATACACTCTATTACACTCCCTCACATAAGGGTTCTAGAATCAAATGTTTGTTTTGAATGATTCACCATGCTCGTGTTTTCGTTCATTCATGTCTTCGAATAACTAACTCATCTAAATTGATGGAATGCATGCTTAAGTTTCTATTCTTTTCATTACAAGATGTCCTATTGTTTACTGGTGGAAACAGGTTATGACAGATCCAAGTAGAATCAAGTGAGGATTGCACACAAAAATGAACTTCTTTTGACAGCATTACAACAGGATTATGACCTAAAGAGACATTGTATATGTGCTAATTTAATCAAGAGGCTTGTTTGGTGATCGGACGACGAAGGAAATGACTAATCTGTCATCTACAACATGAAGAATGAGTTCTGAGTTATGGTGGCACTAACTGCAGAATGTAAATCAGAATGAAGACTGCTATTGTGCAGTTTTACCTTACCTTTTATCTTGTTTGAATTCTTTATTGGTACATATTTCTCCCTTCTAAGACCCAATTTGTACATTTTATACTTAGATTTATTTGTCAAGATTTTAGTCAGACAAAACATAATGCATAGGTAGAAAGTTGATTTTGGAGGTGTTCTTTTGTGATGGGCATATTGTTGCAAATGTGCACAAGATTATAAGGTTGTAAATATTTTACGACGCTTTATTATTTAATATTATTTAAATGTCGTTGAGTGACTTGCATTAAAGTGAAATTTGGAATGTTGAATGAATGCTGCCTCACCGTTAGTGATAACAAAGAAATTTACCCGATTAAGTCTTAATGCCAAATATTATCTGTAATTTCATGTAAATCAGAAATGCATATGATATGACTTAAAAAAACATTTAAAACGTCGAGATTATTTTTTCGGTGAGTCTTATCAAATACCCATTCTTTGATTTGTTTCTTTTTGGGTTTGAAGCATACACTACTAAAACTTTATGAAAGCATGATCTTCATTTTGCCAAGAAAATCATGAGCATTGATTACTTAGATAGCTCATGTAAGCAACCAAACCGCGTGTAGACAAATTCAAATACGAAATACGGCAGCAGATATTCTAACTACTAACTACCATTACATTTTATTTGTTTTTTTTATTTGATTTGCACCTCTCCTACTTTTGGTTCCTGATTCTATCTATGATTGTATTATCACACGTCCACCTCAGCATGTATAACTTTGCTGCTTCATCTTTTGTTCGTATATCTTCTTAATGGGTACAACAAGCCATTCACCACTTAAGCCACATCACTTGTATTCGATGAGTAATATCTTCACCAGGGTCGGCCTTAAGTTTTTAGGGACCCGGGGCGAAAGATTATTTATGGGCCCCTAAACTATTGAATACACAGAAAAGTTCGAACCTTATCAACAACTGAAAACTAAAATTTTTGAGGGGTCCTGGACGTAGGCATGCTTTACCCTTATTTAGGGCCGGCCCTGATCTTCACCATTCTCCTCATTACTCTAGATAACCAAAACTAAATACTTAAGCTTGATTGTACTTGCAATAACATCTTCTCCAATTGTCACTTCTTGCTTATCTGTTTGCTCTAATTCACTGAAAATGCATTTCAAATACTCTATTTTTATACGACTTAGCAATAGAGATGATCTCTTCTTGAGACAATTTAATTTAAAAATTTATATAATATTCAAGTTAAATTTATAAAGTAATATTAATTTTTTTTCCGATTTCATATAACACAGATGTGGATTAATAAGATTACTTCAAGTCTTCAATAGGTGTAACAAAGGTACTTCATGAATTATGATCACGTTATATACAAAATATGAAATATTTTTATTTTATTCGATTTTCTATGTATTTTATTCAATAATTCGACCGGAAAACCCGCAAGAGAATTGAAACAATCCTCTCTTTTCCATCGTGGACTATCCCTACGTGCCAAATACTATGACAATTGACACATAACAAACAAAAAAATTCAGAAAAAATATGAAATATATTCATTTTTCTAACACATACTGAAAAAGGAAAAATATTCTTAACTTAAAATTGCAATTTTTCGGAGAAGAATTTGCTGAACAAACTCTCAGTGATTTAATTCTGTCACTGTTTTTTTTTTCTTGATTTTAGAGGGAATATTTCTGAGAATTTGAGTGATTTTCTTTCCGTTTTAAGGATTTCACATACATGAAAAACATGGTAAATTGTTCTAGATGTGAGAAAAGTTAGAAGTTTTTCTGGGATTTTCTGGAAGTTTCAATTGATGGCTACAAACAAACCCAAGAGAATCTTTGAAGTTTGGAAGGGAAATAATGTAAAGTTCATATCTTTATTTTCTAAATTGACTGTTATACTGTGTTTTTGATCTGGGATTGAATTGGTTTCTCCTATTTTTTTTAAGTTTGCAATGCTGGGTTTTCATGATCATGTATGAATGATTAAATTTAGTATGACTGTCTGATTTTTTGCACTTTTTGATCAATTGATTATGATTAGTTGAATGATTTGATGATGCTAGACTGCTAGTATTACTGGGTTTTGCTGATTCTTTATTGATGTAATCATGGTAATTAGTTTTGATACTGTTCAAAGACTTGAACTTTTTGGGGTGATTTTGACCAAAACCCATTTGATGGCATTCAGCACAAGACCGTCCTATGGTTAGACTGACCTCAAAACAAAAAACCGATAAGGTAAAAGTTATATGAGGCATGTCTAACAGTGAGACCGTATCATACAAGAATTTGTGAATGCCCATTAGGTTAATGACACCTCTTTTTATATGAAGATGCAATGATGTCTACAAAGGGTCAATCGGAAATAACTCTTTGTTATCACTAAAATAAGGTTGTGTACATCTGACTCCAAATCCCGCCCTAGTAAAATTGGGGTATGGAATGTTGTTGTATGATCAAGACTCATATTTTTCTCTTTGAATTCTTCATATTGTAATAAGTAAGACTGTCTGATTTTTCTGTTTTCTCTTTGTGACTGTCCACTGATCAAAATTTGGATCTTTTGTTGTTATTTTTATTGTTGGTGTTGTGGGGAAATCAAATTTAATGGGGTGATTTCTAGGAAGGTTTATGTGTATAGAGGCAAAAAGAAATATGCAGTGAATGAAACAATAACATTGTGTAATAAGATTAGCATGATAGCATCTTTGTGAAAATGGTGAATTTATGTATTGATTGAATGGGCTAATCTTTCAGGTAGTTCAATGCTAGAATTTAGGGTTTGAGAGGTTAATAACGGTGGAAAATGATTGGTCTATAGTAAAAGTGGACATTGAATTGCAGAAAGGATATGATTTAGAGGTTGATAAAGTCTTCTTGAGCAATAGAAGGTCAGATTGAGGAATGGAAATGCAGTTGATGTATAAAACCTGTCGGGGCCGCATATATTCGGGTAGAATTCTTGGTGTGCAAGCATAGAAAATGAAAATTTCCTTAACAAAATATAGAAATCAATAACCAACTGGGTCGTCATCATCATCATTCATCATTATACCCAGTGTATTCCGCTCATAGGGTATGAGCAGGGTTGGTAGGGAAGGAAACCAACCAAACCAATGTGATTCGCTAATTAACTCGCGAATCGAAAAATGCGAATTATGGTTGGTTTTGGGCTATTTATAGCGAATCGTGTATTCAAAAAGTGATTTAGCCGACGAATTATGTTACATTAAACGAAACAATAGTATCCCTATCAATAAGTGATTATTGAGTGTTTCATTAAATCTTTCATTTAGATTAAAATGATTATTGAGTGTTTCTAAGTGAAATGTTAATTGGCTCTTGATGATATTTACTTGTTATATTATCTAATTATTCGGAGGCTGAAACTGTTTTTGCTATATGATAAGATAAAGATGATGATGTTTTCGTAATATGGTTCGGGTTTAAATGGCTAAAAGCCTCTAATGAGTTTGAGGAAACACACGTGCTCAACATTTTCTTTTTCTTTTTGTAGAGATTTTTTTGTGGAGGAAGATTTATATTTGGACCTGATGTGGGATCACTGTTTTTGTCTACCCTTTTAATCGGTGGACCAGCATTGGCGTTTTGTATACAGACGTTTATGAAGGCGAAAGAGAATAGTAAATGGTATCCTGTGGCAGCAATTGGACTTTTACTGACCTTCTTGGTAAGTTTTATTTGGATGCTACGCCTACTACTACGCCCTCTACCAATCATATTAGATTTTCCTGTGAGCACGTCGTTAGTTGTTACTCCCTCTATGACTCTATCCTTATGACTTTGCCACACTTTTGTTTTTTGACCTTCCCTTTATTTTGCTACAATTTCCTTTCATGAAAATGTCCCCACCACTTTCATTTATTCCCATTCACACATGTCAGCTCTCCTTTAATATCATTCACACAATCAACTGGTTCCACCATCTCTTAATCTTTGCGCAAAGTTCCATTGCTGCAATCTACAAGGGACTAAGAGCGTAACTTACTATTTCCAAAACGGCAGCATCTATCTCTGGCTGAAAAAGATTTATTTCAACTGTAATAGATGCCTTTCTGAAAAGATTTATCTTGTTGAGTTCTTAAATGACGTTTGGGTATGGAATGTTGTATCTGAATGAAATTGTTCAAAACATTACTCGGTTAAATCCTTTTTATCCAAGTAAACATCTCTCTATCCCATTTTAGAAGTAGAAAATGAAGGTTCACAAAAGAAACTATTTTCTCGCCTCGCCAAAATTAGTTATGTAACAAGTTTGCAAGTAAACACATAGATAATCCTCAATACATGCAAGTCTGATCTTCAATACTCTTTCATGATCATGCAGGATTTAATGTTTCTATACATGACTTCTGGGAGAGATCCTGGAATAGTCCCTAGAAATGCAAGGCCCCCGGAACAAGACGATGGATCTGACATAACAAACCCTTCAATGGAATGGGTTCACGGAATGCATCCACAGTACAAGATTCCTAGAGTGAAAAATGTTTTTATGAATGGTTATATCGTTAAGGTGAAGTTTTGCGATACATGTTTGCTTTATCGTCCTCCTCGTGCTTCCCATTGCTCCATTTGCAACAATTGTGTACAACGATTCGACCATCATTGCCCTTGGGTCGGTCAGTGTATTGGACTTGTAAGTGGATTATCTTTTTGTTTTTTTAGTAGAGGTGTTTAAAGGGTTGGGGCGTGCTAAAAGCTCATGACCCGGCCCATCTTCAGAGGGTCAAGCCTGTTAAAATTTTTGAAGGGTCTGGCTTTTAACGGGTTGAACAAAACTTAGTACAACAAAACTAGTCCATATAAAAATAGTGTGCACTATAAAAATGGGTCGGGTCGGGTTGGGTCAAATGGATTGTTGACCCAATACGACCCGCTATAAAATAATAATGTGACCTGACCTGTTAAGAAATTGCCCGGCCCGCCCCATTGAACACCTCTGATTCCTAGTGAATGCATAATGAGATTGGCTTTGTTTTCGTAAGAGACGGAGGTGGAGTTATAACTAAGAACCATACTCATCATTATCATCATATATACTTGTAGTGATGCATAATGCATTATTCTTTGAGTTAATGCTTAATAGACATCATTGTTCTTGTTTATGCAGCGAAACTATCGTTTCTTCTACATGTTCATATTGACAGCAACTATATTGTGCTTATATGTCCACATATTTTCTTGGATTAGCCTAGTGCAACAACGGAGAAGTATTTTGAAGGCTATGGCACGGGACGTCCTCTCCGTTATTTTGATTGTATACTGCTTCATAGCTTTTTGGTTTGTCGGAGGGTTAACTTTTTTCCATTTCTACCTTATCAGTACCAATCAGGTAATTGTCAATTGTTAGTGTATAACTTCAGTTCAGGCTTGATTTGTGGCATTTTCATGAACATCTTGATTAGAAAATTTCTTCTTTTGTCCTTGTGAATTTTCTACTGATAGTGACATGTCATGAGGGAAATATCTGTTAGAGTATATAACATATCTTGGGGCCTCAACCATAATGAGGGGTGGTTGAGATTCGAACCGTGACCAATTGACCATTGGTCACGCAGGCTCTGATATCATGTCAAGAAACGAACTCAACTAAAATCTTAAACTGATGGTTGAGGCCCCAGGTAATGTTATATACTCTTAACAATATCATTGTCAGTAGCAAATTCATAACTCACATGGATAGAGGGAGTAAGAAGGAAAAAACGAAAGGAGAGTAAACATCCTAATGAAGGAATACGGTTTCTTATGCTTCATTTGACTTTACATTCTTATATCCTAATGAAGTACAATACGTACATGAAGTGAAGATTAAACTGAAACCAAAAAAGTTGCTCTTATGATTTTACGTCCTTGCGCATGTAGCTAACTCATAAATTTCACCGTATTGGGATTCAATAAATTTAGGAATTGTTGGGATCATTGCTAATCTGCATTTACGCGATTATTTACAGAAATTGTGATAGATAAAAGCATTTGTTCATCAATGTAAGCTAACTAATTCTTGGATCGAGTCTCATAATTTTTTGAACATGTGCAGACTACTTACGAAAATTTTCGCTACCGCTATGATAAAAAGGAGAATCCATATAATATAGGGAAACTCCGGAACTTTCGAGAAATTTTTTGCTCTCCATTGGCTCCTTCTTTGAATGATTTTCGAAAAACTGTGATTGAAGAGGAGCAGGCACCAGACGAACAGTTCCGCACATCTTTTAATGTGGACATTAGCTCTAAGGAGAAAATAGACATTGAAATGGGCGATAACTATCGAGATGATGATGATTCTGCACTACCTAAGATTTTACGTAATTTAAGCTATGATTATATAGAGGACAACTTGAAAAGTAAAGACGGTGGTATGATTGCCGATCCATTTTTGGAAGATGAAGAACCTCTACATATTTTGCATAATTCCCTTGCTGAAGACGAATTTAATGGCGGAAAGCTTCATTAAGGTAGTTCTTCGTGTCGCAATTCAAAACAGACTCAAATACAGGTTCGTAACTGCTTACCTTGTTTTTCAATCCGTTAGTATATTCTATTTAATTATATTCAGTTTTTGTAGGGGCTTAAGATCCTGAGTGTAGATAATTCGCCCGAAGTTGCTATTTCATAAGTTCTACTATAGTTCACTCACCAAGGGTATTGAAAAAAATAAGGTCATGAGACACTGATACGGTAACAGGAGTGTTGCGATTACCGTAAAGCCAAATATCGGTCGAAAGCACGAGATATCCCTGGAATATGTAACTGTAAGCTCATTCTTTAGAAAACCTTTTGCACGCGGCCTTGGTTTTTGCACTATGGTGCATATTGCATAACACCCTTTTAGCTACTTCACAATTTAGGCTAATAGAAACTCGGTATCAAGGGTATCCAGTGCATACCATAGTGCAAAAATGCAGTAATTTGCGTTCGTGGTCGAAGCAAGGAGACAGTGATACGGTAACGTTACCGTAAAGTCAAATATCGGCCGAAAGCACGAGATAGCCCTTGAAACGTCCTAAAACGCTTGTTCTTTTACACCTTTACAACACAGGAATATATAAGTTCGTTCTTTAGAAAACCTTTTGCAATGCGGCCTTGTGTTTTTCACTATGGTTTTTAAGCTTATCTTACAATTTAGGCAAATCGACACTTTGAAAGTTTGAATATTTCTCATCACCCTGAGTACATAAACTTCAAGGAAATGATATAAAAGATTTATCTGACTTTTGCTTTTTTACTCATTCTGCATCATTTTTCAAGTGTTCTAAACGATGTGTTTCTTCATGTTACAGGCATGATCAACCCCGGTCTTTATAGTGCGATACGAACTCATCTAAGCGTTCATCATAATCTGTACATATCACACATGTGACCTTTCACAATAAAATGCACATAAAAACCATGCTATGGTGGAGCTGAATGATGTATCACTCAACCTCAAGACACTTAGAACTACATTTTATGTACTTCCTTCTGTTATATTATACTTGCTACTGATAGCGACATTTGTAACTTTTTTTGGGATATAGTTTTGTAGGGTTTGAAGAGCTGACAATGCAAAGTCATACATGTTGATTTTCAAGTTTATTTTTCTTCTTCCCTTATGGCAAGTGTATATTATTGCTAACTAATTATTATTACACTTACAAAAGGATTGATAATTTTATTTTTCAAATAGTTAGTTACTAGTTTTAAACCTTATGTGATTTTTAAATCTTTGCGGTCAATCGGTTCTTTGTCGCTGTATTTGGCAAATGGTTGTTGGCTGAAATTGTTGGTTGATTTGACTAGCTGAAAGTATTGTCTGTCAACTAACTGTTTTAGTCGGCTGTTTAAGCCAATTATTAAGGAAATGTTTGATAATATCTAGAGCAATATACTTCGTAGTCGCCACATATCATTATACAATCATGTTGGTGTCTTAAAGGAGGATCAAAATATCAAACAAACACGTATTTGTGATCCCATACATAAAAAAATCAATCAAATTTTGGAGAGCACATTAGAACACATGAACACAAGCCATACAAACCTCAAATATCTCAACATAAACTCAAAACATATGGAGAAATTATAACCACTAGTATATTGAAACCAAGTTAAAGCACACCCATAACTTTTAGAAACAATCCATCAAAAAAATCAAACCAACCCATCATCAAATGCCACGTGTCAATCAATCACTTGGACCTCAAGATTTCATTGGATCAAATTCATTACCCTTAACCCCAAAAAAAAAAAAAAAATCATCAAAAAATTGTTGATAATTATATACAAAAAATACAAGTACATCTTCTTCATTGTTCCTCCTTAGCTCATCTTTCACACTTTATCCTTACTTCCAACACCAACCAAAATGGCACTCCTAAAACCCATTTCCAAGTTCACCCCAAACTTGAACCCAAACCCGAACCCATTAACCCGACCCACCACCAAATTCTTTAGGGTTTCAATGTCAACAACCAGTCCAACACCCACAAAACCATCATCAAAAAAGGGGAATAAGAAAGAAATTCAAGAAACCCTTTTAACACCAAGGTTTTACACAACTGATTTTGATGAAATGGAACAGTTATTTAATACAGAGATTAATAAGAACCTAAATGAAGCTGAATTTGAAGCATTATTGCAGGAATTTAAGACTGATTATAATCAAACTCATTTTGTGAGAAACAGTGAGTTTAAGGAAGCTGCTGATAAGCTTGATGGGCCTTTAAGACAGATTTTTGTTGAGTTTTTGGAAAGGTCTTGTACTGCTGAATTTTCTGGGTTTTTGCTTTACAAGGAACTTGGTAGGAGGCTTAAGGTATTTTACTTTCATTACTCTAAAAGTTTCACTTTTTTTTGGGTTTAGTGTAATGAAGTTTTAGTTATTTTAATGGTTTATTAATTTATTGATGTGGGTTTAGTTTAAAGTTAACACAAATTCTTACTTGAGATCGTGTTTTGTAAAAACGGCTATCAAAAGCCCAGTCCAATTCTAAATATATAGATTGGGCTAAACTTTGAGATGAAGTTAACACAAATTGTTGAATTAGAGTATATTAGTTGAATTGATTTTTTTACACTATATTATAATCACTTCTTATTTCACTTCATGTTGAATATATAGCGTCAGACTTTCACGTGACGGGACATAAAAAAGTATATAAATAAATAATACATTGTAGTTTTTAAACCATACCCTAGTCATAGTTTTATTGGCTATAAGTTTAAAATTTTGATTAAATTAGTGCTTAAGGATGTAAAGTTGATGGTTTGTTGATTTATTTACGTTAATTGGGTGTGTATTTGGATGCTTTTGTAGCTTAACTTGGACTTTTGGGATTATGTTTTTGTTATTATGGTATTTTTCAAAAAACAGTATGCTATTTTCCTAAAAACAGTAGGTTATTTTCCAAAAAAATATGCTTTTTCGGTGTACATGTTGAATGATGCAAAATTAAAATAAAGGGCCCAACCGGGTTCGAACCGGTGACCTCTTGATCTGCAGTCAAATGCTCTACCACTGAGCTATGGACCCTTTGATACTTAATAGCCCAATTAATGAAAATTAAAGAGGAAATAAAAATGTAAGCTTCTTGATTTAAGGCAATTTATCTAAAAGACGGTCACTCTCAAAAATAGTTTTCATAAATATTTGATATGTAGTCAAATGCTCTACCACTGAGCTATGCCATTTTAATACCTGATATGCTTTTTATTTGCAGAAAACAAACCCAGTGGTGGCAGAGATTTTCTCCCTTATGTCTAGAGATGAAGCCAGGCATGCTGGGTATGTATTATCCCCCCTTAATTATTTCCAAACTATAACCAGAGGTGGATCTAGTACAAAATCATATAATGTCGATAATATTTAGAAAATGTGCTTAGAGACTTGAATTCAGATCAACGCATTCATATAAAAATAAGTTTTACCAACTCAACCAGCACATACATTAATATATATACTTCTAAAAGTATATGATTTTATACATAAGTTGAATGCTGTCAGTTGACATCATTGACTGATCTTATATCCGCCGCTAGACATAATCAAGTCCAAGTACTTATCTTGGAAAAATGTTGTCAACTGCTGCTATGCAGGTTTTTGAACAAAGGATTGTCAGATTTCAATTTGGCCTTGGACTTGGGTTTCCTGACTAAGGCAAGGAAGTACACATTCTTCAAGCCAAAGTTTATCTTTTACGCGACTTACCTATCGGAAAAGATCGGATACTGGAGGTACATTACGATTTACAGGCACCTTAAGGAGAACCCTGAATACCAGTGCTACCCGATCTTTAAGTATTTCGAAAACTGGTGTCAAGATGAGAACAGACACGGAGATTTCTTCTCCGCTCTTATGAAGGCTCAGCCGCAGTTTCTCAACGACTGGAAGGCCAAACTCTGGTCTCGTTTCTTCTGCCTCTCGGTAATTAACACTTATCAGTTGTCAGCATTCGCGCCTTTATACTTGCTAAACCCGATGTGTTGTAGAAGCTATTGAAATGCTGTTCATTGATGGTTAACTTTTGTTGTATCTGGTGTTTTGATGTAGGTGTATGTGACTATGTACCTCAATGATTGCCAAAGGACCGCTTTCTATGAAGGGATTGGTCTTGACACTAAAGAATTCGATATGCATGTCATCATTGAGGTGAGACTCTGAAATTTTACCAAGCATCTCCATAACAGACGACTTTAACTACTTGCTTATTAACTCAAAAGTCAACCAATATTTCTTGCTGGTCAAACTAACCAACAACCATTTGCCAAACAGACTCTATGTGACGTTTTTCCGAGCACCCTTGACCTAAAACTAGATAAAACGAGTTAATTCTGAAGCCCTTTAAACTACAGGGTTTACACTGGGTAGTTTATGAAATTGTTTGCTTGTATCCTATGTTACTCGGACGTTTCATTTTTCTTCACATATCCGTGTCCGATCCTTGGTGCTCGGACATTGTATGGCACCTAGACACTTCATTTTAGGCGGAAAATTGAATATTTAGACGTATCCGACATCAGTACTCGAGTCCAAGTTACATAGCTTGTATCTGAACCTGAATATTGATGCTTTTGCTTTGGCAGACCAACCGCACAACTGCAAGAATATTCCCCGCAGTGTTGGACGTGGAGAACCCTGAATTCAAGAGGAAGCTTGACCGAATGGTAGAGATAAACGAGAAGCTGATCGCTGTAGGACAGGGCGATGATATTGGTTTCGTAAAGAACTTGAAGAGGATCCCATTGGTTGCAGCACTGGTTTCGGAAATCTTGGCTGCGTATCTGATGCCACCTATTGAATCTGGCTCAGTCGATTTAGCAGAATTCGAGCCACAACTTGTATATTAGATTTCCCAATGTATTCAACCTTATCATTCCTTGTAATTTATACTTGAGGATAACTCGCATTTCGGAGAACCAAGAAGGTGTAACAATATGTAAACTTATGAATTGCGGATTTTGACATCTTGCATTGTTTATGATACGATGATACAACCTTGTTTTGCATTACGTATCTTTTGTAATACTAGAATGAACAGTAAACCATCACCGGAAAGATACGAGTCTTACAACCGTATACTTTCTTATGCATGAACCAGAATCTGCAAATACAGATGCCCCAAAGTGTTCACCAAAATTCTGCATTTACGAATGTGTATTACCCTGTTCACACGGCTTGCGTGACTCTCGACACATATTACATAAGAAGGTTCAACAGTAATTCGAATGAATCCCGGATCAAGAGAATGTCGAGCTTTTGAGAAACGACAAAGGCTTTGGAAATCACTATATATTGATCGATTTCAGTGACTAATTTGAAGTTAATATATCGAAAAAACTTTACACTTTGTTTTATGGATAGTGAGTACAACAGGGAACTCCTACTTGACAAGTTCTATACTCCTAATTTTTATGGGCGGATATACGAATGCCAAAACAAAGACGAACAAAGAAAAAAAAGAGAAAATTACAGAGATTATTCTGATTTCGGCTTTGTATCCGATTTCTCTTTTGTGTCGGGGAACAACACCGTGAAGATCCATACCGCCAATAAGGTTGCCTCGACTGGAGCAAGCCAATAGACAAATATGTGCTCCTTAGTTATGTGATCACCACGAGCATATGCCCATCCCGTCACCTATATCAACAAGCAACAAAACTGATCATTAAACGAGAATTCAGTAACTGATATTAGACAGCGTAAAAGATATTGTAAAGGCACATACAGAAGCTGGGTTCATGCATCCACCAGTAAAATCCGAACCAAGAAGGTTAAGGGTGAGTTTTGAAAGGCTAGAAATCCACGTTTTAGTCATGAAACTTCCGGGAATTGTTCTCGACAATGACATAGAAATGAAAACAATCAAAAAGGTTAGGATTCCTTCTGTTAACGCGCCTTGATGGATGTTAACGTTCAGCTTTGGTCCCAGGCCAATTTCAGGGAAAGTGTAAATTAGGAACTTAACTCCATATATAGCTCCAAGCACCTGAAATGGACATAAGGCGAATAGTCTAAAAAATAGATGAACAGGAAGATGCCTCACTATGTCCGAAAGCAAGATAGTCCAAAAACAGAAACAATAACAGGGAAGTGAACTTTCATATCTACCAAAAAAGGCCAGTAACTACAGCAACAACAATAACAATGCCAGAGTGGAGTCGGCTATATGAACCAGTATATCAGTTCCAATACATGTCAAACATCGACGCTTGGATCTGCATCTAAGTAGAGAGTACAAAGGACATAAAAATGGCAGGCTTCACTTCCAAATTCCAAAACTATAGCCACAAGCCATAATTAGATGTGTTCAAAACACACATGACGATTCGATTTTTACCAAAACCTTATAGCCGAACCCGACTTTAACCTGACTTCAAAATGATTTAAAAAATACGTAAAAACTAATGTAGACACATGATCTAACTTTAACTAACTCTAAACACCCAACCAGAAATCAACCGGATGACCTGAATGTACACGTATTGAAAAACAAATATTAACCAATATCACATTCGAATATAAAAGTGTAGCAAATTTAAGAGCAGAAAGTAGAGGAATAAAAGAACCCTCCTATAACAAAGCTCAAAATACAAGCACATGAACAAGTACAGGACGATGTCCCTGTTTCAAGCATAAAATGGGACATACTATAAGTGATACTCCACACTTGACACTACCATTGAAAAGCGTGCACTGCTATATGGAGTATCACCAATTTCAAAAATCCATCAAAACTCTTAAATGTCTCAATTTCATTGAAAAAAGAAAGAATATTTCAAGTACAAATCTCAATTTAGGACATACTACAAATGGTAAAACAACACAAAAACATAAGTACTTCCCTTAGTTCAAATTAGTTGCTCTACTCTTCGTTTTCCAATGTACTATTTTAATTCTTAATCTATTTATCGTTGCACCATCTAAACGTAAAATATGCATTGACAAGAATTAAACAAGATACCAGATGTCTATGTTCTTCTTTATACAATAAAAGTATATATAAACAATACTCCCTCCCACACACTCATTTTGCTTCAACTAGTATTTTGATTTGTCCCCCTCACTTTACATTATTCTACTTTTGGATAATAAGTTATCACTTTCTTTTAATCTCATTCGTAGATTTTAACTTTCTTTTAATTTCATCCACACAATGTCTTTAGTTACCGCCAATATCCTTTTTCCCCTTTGCTCCTAATTGGCCAAGACATAGGGAGTATTGATTAGTAAATACTAACACTTATAACAACTAATTTATACTAGGTAGTATTAACAAGAAAATAATTCAACTTTCAAAACCCAAAAAAATCCTAATTTGAAGTAATATCAAACTAAAAAGCATAGAACTTTCCCAAATATAGCAATAATAATAAATAAAACAACCAAACCCATTAAAAAAATCAAAATTTCTAACCAAATCAATCACAATAGAATTAAAAATAAAACCCAAATTAATCAAAAAGATGATAAAAAGTGGTAAGAAATTCATACCTGAGCAGGAATTCTTCCTCCAACAATGAACAAAAACTGACTAAAACCCCCAGAAATTGCTCCAGCTAACAAATTCAATGGATTATAAGTAGCACCTCTTGCATATTTACTCAATAATGCAAACAAAAATAAATTAATAACAGAAAAACAAAGCTTAACGATTTCTCCAGTAAAATCATGGTGAAAACCCAGAATATGGAATACAAAGATTTTGACAAGAACACCAGAACATACCCACATAAATGAGAGCATAAAATCAGAAACTAATAACAACCCAGATTTTCCCATTTCGAATTGAATTTAATGATTGATTTACAAAGTTTTTTCTTGTTCTCTATCTTTAGACTTTGAGTATCAGGATTCTATGAAATTCTCCATTTTTTTATGTTCTGGTTGTGAATAATGATATGGAAAGCTAACGTTAGCTGTTTTACTAATTTATAATATTTGTGGGCCGTAGTCGTCAACAAGATTCCAAAGCATTATGTTCAACATATATTAAAAAATTTGAAACATATAAGCAAAATTATATTAAAAAATAAGCGGTTTTGGGAGATATCGTCTTATTTTAAGACGATTTAATATTTTAGCCCATTGTACTTTCTCTCTTTTATTTTTTTATTTTCTGAGCATTTTTCAATTTTAATCTTAAAGGTATTAATTTTGACCTTAAAGATATCAATTTCAATATTGATCAGTTTAACGCTACAATTAACCACTTATAGGTACAAATTGAAATTTATTTTAATTGATGTAGTTAAGTACTACTTTACGTTGAAATTGATACCTTTAAGGTAAAAATTGATATCTTTAAGATCCAAATTGAAAAATGCCCAGAAAATGAAAAAAACAAAAAAAATAGAATCTGAAGGGCACGTGCGCTACACGAGCCTGCAATGGGCCGGCCCAATTGTAGTCTTAGAATAGGACGGTCTTATGGAAGTTTTGTGATAAAAAAAATCACATTATAGCCAACTTTTGAAATTATTTTCCAAGATAAGCACTTTATTTCGATGCTAAGGTTTGGATTATGTTCGCTCTTAGTAACAGCGGCCCATTAGTCAAGTCAGCAATTGGCTGCTTTTAGTAAGTGCGGGCGATTGCTGAGCTGACTTTTGTTGACTTAGATTAAATAATGGGTCGCTGTTACTAAGAGCGAACATACTCCATACCTTAGCATTAGGAAACAAGTGCTTACTTGGGAAATAGTTTCAAAAGTTGGCTATAATGTGATTTTTTATATAATTTTGCTTATATGTTTCAAATTTCCATATATTATGGCCCAATATTTATCTAATATTATAATTAGATCCAATTTGATCTGATTTTCTGCTCGTCTTGTATGAGACGGGTCGATATAATAGCCCATTTCATCAATTGGTTACTATAAGATCATAAGTAATCGTTCTAAGGTAATAATTAATCACTTTAAGACTATAAAAAGTAATTATATTAAAATTATAATTTATCACTTTAACGTTATAAGTGATTAAGACAAAAAGTGTATATTGAGTCAACCCAATAGAAATGGTCTCACCGTGAGACCGTCTCATTTAAGAATTAGTGATTTTAAAAATGATTCATTATATACATCAATATGAACACAAGACTTGATTTTAAAATCATTTCGATGACCCAAATGAATTCCTCCGCTTACTAGAATTTCACAAAATGTTGTATGAGACGATTACACTAATGTGATTCATATATAAGTTAAATAATCTACTAAATAAACATTATAAAGATGCACATTTTTTATTTAAAGTCATCTCATCGATAAATAGTCTTTCAAAAGAATAACTACCAGGTCCTTTGTTTAGGTGATCCATGGTTGTACTTAATTTAACACATTAATAAGATATAAGTTCAATCACATTTTATTCCCTCAACTTTTCTAAATGTGGTTCCTAATATTTTATTTTCCCTATGCCAAATTCGATAAAAAGGACCAAATAAGAGTTTATAATGGCGAATCAAGAATCAAATTCGATAAAGATTGGTTTGCAATACTTAAGACGCTCGGAAACCTAATAATTGATTGAAGGTGTATGAAAATTATTCGATTATGATATTTCTGTCATAACGGTTCTTGGAAATATATGTTGAAATTCACAGTGAGATCCAAACAATTACATCACAATCATATTTAAAAATGTATGATGAAATTCAAAATGAGATACAAACAATCGCATCACATATTCATTATAAGTATGCGGTAATAAATTATTATTGGTGTAAGAAAATAACAAAATCAAAATCATTATAAAGAACTTGCAAGAATCTTTATTAGTTCACGTGTTGAGAGAAAAATAAACAAGAATTTAGAAATTATTTATGGGCCTCTAAACTATTGTATATATTGAAAAATTTGAACCTTAGTACTAGTTGAAAACTAATATATTTTGAGAGACCGTGAGCGTAGGCACGTTTTGCACTTGCTTAGGGCCGACCCTGTTTAGTTCAAGCAGTACACTGAAATGAGCCGGCCGTATTTTGAGAACAACGCAAAGGAGCACAACAAGCTCGAAGGCCGGGCTCACACGAATGGCCAATATGTTGTTCACAGCTTGAACTTTCACATTGGTGAACACCCGGTGAAACTTCCTGACATTGTAGTCCGCTACAATAGTTTGGTGCAGCAACATTACATGCTTCTTCATCTCCCACGCAACCGTTAATTGATACCATTTTCATCATCACTATACAAAATTAATGTTATAAATTTATTCGATAAGTAATCAGCAGAGGCAAAGCCAGAAAATAAAAGTAACAAAGGTCAAGAAATCATGATTGATCCACTACAATATGATTTGCTTTTATTGGGATATATTTAGGGATATTTAATTTAAATGTCGTTACATTGACTGTCTAATAGTATATATAGAAGATATAGTGATACTCATTAGACCCCTTAGAGTGTGTGTAACACACTAAAGCTTAGCACATGCCCTCCTCATACATGGCGCTAAATTTTTCACTTTAAATGAGGGGTGGTTGAGATTCGAACTTGTGACCTCTTGTCACCCTGGCTTCTGATACCATGTCAAGGAACTAACTCAACCAAAAGCTTAAGTTGATGGTTGAGGCCCCATGATATATTATATACTCTAACACTAAAAACCAAATAAAGTGTCACTAAATCACTTTAGAGTGGGACTTAAAATAAAAACCAATAATTATTACACTAAAAATATAAATCAGTGGCATTTTTTTATGCCACTAAATCCAATGTCGCGAAAGGTTAAATTTTTTTGTAGTACTACCTCCGTTCTTAAAAGATTGTCTACTATGAGTTTTTCACACATATTAAGAAAACTGAAATCTTTGTAGTAAGTGGATATTATTTTAATCAAATAGTAGTGTGAAATAATAATTGTATTGGCATTATAACTTACTAGTATAGAAACTCGTGCAATGCACGAATTTGTTAACGCGAAATATATATAAAAACAATTTCAAGTAATAATGTAAGTTCTGTATACTATCGTTCTTAAATTTACCAAATTCATGATTTTTTAAATCAAAACATAATTACTAATGTTTATTTTAATTATTTACCTGATACATAATTTTTTTTTCATTCCATTGAACATATTAAAGTCTAAATAGAATTGCTATAGTATATCATACAAATACTTTACCTAATTTAGCTTCAAACTTAAACAAAAATATTAGATTCTAAATTTGATAAATATTTACATTTCTCTTTAAATGATGACACTTGGAATTTTCCAAAACTTTTATAGTATTGTATGATGATAAGAGAGAAAAGACATTTAAATTAAAGATAAAAAAGAAATAACCATTGTCATTAATATAGAGTAAGTATATTTGAGGAAAATGAAAGACATTATAAGGGTATATTTGGAAAAAAAGATTTTTAAAAATGGAAATCATGCTAGAGTGAACAAACATTTAAAACTACCCGTTATAGTATGATTAAAGCTTTAAGCCTTAAACCTAATAAAATAAGACGATCATCATAAACCAAAATAAATCAATATGAAAATTATCAATGACAAATTATTATAATACTAATATATTTACTTACATATTTCAGAAAGAATTGTATTGCCACAGCTAAGAGCAGGGAGTTAATTTGCAAGCAGAAGGAAGTTGGCTAGCCACCCTAAAAGTATTGCAAAGGCAGCCAGGTTCAACAGCTTGAAGGGCCCCACAGCACTCGGCGCTCGGAGTCGAGCTTTGTGCGTCGGGGAGGACAAAAGATGCACACACATTTAGGCTACCAAGTTGGTTAGCACAAGTGTTTTTGAGCTTGAGCCATTGAGGTCTTTATTTGGGTTCCTAGTACAATTATTAGTACAATTAAATAAATAACCTTAGCAAGTGATGTTGATTTCATGTTAATTCTTGCCATTTTCTTTTTTTTTTTATTTTGATTTTGATTTATTTGATATATAATTATATTGTTTGTGATTTTATGTAAATAAGATTAAATTTGTAATGAGGGAATTAGAGCTGGGGTTTAAGTAGTTACAATGTGATGTTTTGCATGACTTATTTAGTAGTAATTAAGTAAGTCATCAAATTTGCATTCCATAAATGATGTATAGCAAAGAGTTAAAAGTGTGTTTTGGATCAATGTAACTATATTGTCTAAGTTGAAATGTACAATGATCTTTAATTTCAATCTAAGTTCAAAATTAATAAAATTAATGGCATGTGAAATTTTAAAATTCGGTTCAACGATTTAATTTAGTACTTAATTCACACTAATATATTAATTTTGTTTAATTAACATATATATATATATAATAATGTTTAATTATTTTTAGGAAAATTTGTAAATAATATTCTCTATTATTGCTTATTGACTCAAAATACCCCAACTATTATTTAATTTTGTATATAAAAAATATTGAGATATACTTAACTTTCAATCACGATTAATATTATATTGTTTTCAACCGGCTTTTTAAGGAGTATTTAAAGTCAATGATCAAGAAACCAATTAATATAATATTGTTTTCAACTGGCTTTTTAAGGGGTATTTAAAGTTTTGTTTAAGGTCATCCGTAAATGCCTATTTAGTCTATTGTTAGTCATTTTGACCTACTTTATAATTAATACTTCCTCCTATTCAGCCTAAATGTCTCATTTAGTTTTTCATACTTGTCGAGGCAACATTTTAACCCTTAATACCTCACATTTTTCTTAATTAAAAATTATAAAAATTTGATATTAATAATCCTTGTATTGAAACGAATCAAACAAGATCCCACATGACTATGTTTTAACTTATAGATTAAGAATAAAATACAAATTAAGAGTGATGAGTGAATAGTGCCAAAAAAATATGAGACATTTAGGCTGAATAGGAGTTAGTATCAATTTCTCGATGCTTGGAAAAAAAACTTGAATTCAACACTTACGGGTCATTTAGTTAGTGGTACTAAAAGGTAGTAATGAGAATGACTTATTGTGTGAATTTTCATTAAAAGATCAATGTCATTCCTATGGTAATAAAACTTTCATTACAAAAACGTTTTTAGTTTATAAATTACCATTACCATCTCATCTCAACACTATCCAATACCACATTTCCCAAAGATAATGCATTGGAATGAAATTTATGAAAAAAATGAGATGACTAAAGTTGGACAAGAATAACCATCAAGATAGCAAGAGATTTTTCAATTAAAATTACACTAATTTTTATTCTTATTACGACCATTTAATTCCACATACCAAACAGGCCATTAATGTTCAAATGCAACTACACCATAGTCAACTAGCTAAGAAATAAAAACACTATAATTAACACGATGAATTAAACATATTCATTTTTATTGTATAACCATGCAATGATGCACAAAGGTAAAGTACATCATATATAGATGCTACTAGGCTGGCTGAACACACCTAGTTTACATTTTGCGAAGAGAAAATACATGTGAACAACTTTTAATACGAAAAAAGAAAAAACACACAACATAAAAAATAGATTTTAATAAGTATCACAAAGCTTTATGATCCAATTCATTCATGATAATTATTGTACACCAGCGACACTTCAAACAACTTGGCACTGATACGAGCCAGGAGCGACAGCAACACACCCATATGGTTCACAGCATTCACGTACGCCGGGTTCACATGAATGTCCCACGTGGTCTTCACAAACTTCAGGCTCACACTGGTAAACACCTGGAGAAACTTCCAAACATTGAAGTCCCTCACAACAATCTGGATTAACAGGATTACACGGTTGTTCCTCCACAACACAAGCATTAGTAGAAATCATTTGCAGCATCACTGTAGAAACCATAAAGAATCAAACTATTAGAATACATTACTTTTTTCAATATGATATAATTCAAAAAAAATATTTATATATAAAAAAGGGAAAAAGAAAGAAGAAAATAACATGTTGCAAGGATAAAAAAAGTTGCCAATTTAATTTGCTTGTGATTTGCCATCCTCTCAATTGCTTGCTCAAAAATTACGATCGATTGAAGTTGTGTGTGTAGTATACTTATAAATTTAGGTTATGTTTTTTTTCGTGTGGACATCCCATTATCTTTCTTTCTATTTATAGAAATTGTGATCCTCTAATAATAATTTTAAATTCAAGTTTCTAAATATATTTTATTTGGTTAGCTATTTTAAAGATTCTACTTACACACAATGTTGTTATATGGTGTATTACTAATGCATTATTATATTATTATATGGCTTTATAACTTTTTTTTAATAATATATTAAATTAAAAATGAAATAACAATTTAAGTATTATTAAAGTTGTTGAATTGAATCTAATAATAATAATATAATCACACATGTTATTATATTTTAAACTTATAGTTAGTATAAAAGACAATTTAAATATTCTAGATATTTATTATTTTTCTTTTAACTGCTAAGATAGATTTATGAATTTCTTAATTAAATCAGAGTCAGAGTTAATAACTCAGTATCCCATGCATACGTTAGGGTTGGGGGAAAGAAGGGTAGTGGACAAATCATAGTCGAGCCGCTTCCAAGGAGTGGATAAGGAGAAATGTACACACTAAGAAAATTCCTTAATTACAACCATTATGATATATTAATGACAAAATCATCCATCGTTAATGTTTACATATATTGTGTATAACTAAATAAATTAGTTTTCAAATAATTATGTAATGGAAAAATGAAGCCAAAAATATTATTGGCATAATTGTTTATTTAAGTTGCTATTTCAAAGAGAGTTATCTATGTTTTATTAGGATTTTTTAAGATTTTTTTTATTTTTGTCGGTTTTTTTTTTCTATTATGGAAATTTCGCCATAATTTTCTTTTTTTCACTTTTAAAAAAGAATTGAATTTTTTTGTTTTTTTTTCACTTTGAAACATTTTTCACATTAGATCAAGTTTCTGGATACTTCTTAGTTTTCTCCCATAGTTAGTTAAAACTATTTTTTTTTTGAGATTCTACATGCACACAATGTTGTACTTATTCATTATTATATTATATCTATAAAATTTAATCACATTCATTATGGTATCTTAATGATAAAATTATCCATAGTAATTTGCTAATATTGTTTATATTGCTTGTGTATGATTAAATAAACTAGATTAAAACTCGTGCAATGTACGAAGTTTTTTTTATTGACTTTTTAGAATGTAAAATTTAAATTACCGTATAATTGTATATTATTGAAAACTAATTATTTTGATTGAAAAAAATTAGTCAATGAAATTTCATAATGTTAGAGGGAAACAATCTCATTTTAATAAGTAATTATAAAAATACAATATTGTAGTTTCTCAATGCAATTGGCTAATACTGAAATAATTAATTGCTCCAATTTTAATTTCTTTGAGATTTTAAGATATTATATTTAAAAAAATGAATATTAATTTCTCAAAACAACCTTATTCTGAAAATGATAATATATTGTATTTAACAGTAAAGGAAAAAGTGAGATTCTATAAATTTTTCTAGTGAAAAATTATTATAATCTTACAATTAATTGTTATTTTTATTAAAAACATTTTGTATTAAATGGAAAATAGAGAGATTCTATACTATATATTTAGTATAATATTGCCAACACAACATACAAATATATTGTCATGTTATAGTATAACATCCAAAAACTTTGTTGCATTTGGCAAATGCCTGTTAGATTGACATTTGTTATTTAATAGCAAAATTATAATATTGTATAATTTCTCTGAAAAGTAATATTTTTATGGATAGACAAGGATAAAACTTGAATTAAATTCCTTTAATGTTCAAATGCAGCTACACCATAGTCAACTAAGTTAAGAAGTAAAACCACTATAACACAATAAATTAAGCATATTCATTTTTATTATATATATAACCATGCAATGATACACACAGGTAAAGTACATCATAGTAGCAACTAGGTTGGTTGAACAAACCTAGTTTGCATTTTGAAAAGAGAAAATACATGTAACTTTTAATACCGCAAAAAGAAAAACACACAATATAAAGAATAGATTTAAGTATCACAAAGATTTATGATCCAATAATCCATTCATGATAATTATCGTACACCAGCAACCCTTCAAACAACTTGGCACTGATACGAACCAGGAGCAACAGCAACACACCCATATGGTTCACAGCATTCTCGTACGCCGGGTTCACATGAATGTCCCACGTGGTCTTCACAAAGTTCAGGCTCACACTGGTAAACACCTGGAGATACTTCCAAACATTCAAGTCCTTCACAACAGTCTGGATTAACAGGATTACATGGTTGTTCCTCCACAACACAAGCTTTAGTAGAAATCATTTGCAGCATCACTGTAGAAACCATAAAGAATCAAACTATTAGCATACAATACTTTTTTCTATACGATATAATTCAAAAAAAATATTTATACATAAAAGAGGGAAAAAGAAAGAAGAAAATAACATGTTGCAAGGATAAAAAAAGATGCCAATTTAATTTGCTTGTGATTTGCCATCCTCTCAATCGCTTGCTCAAAAATTAGGATCGATTGAAGTTGTGTGTGTAGTATACTTATAAATTTAGGTTATGATTTTTTTTTTGTGTGTGGAATTCCCATTATCTTTCTTTCTATTTATAGAAATTGTGATCCTCTAATAGTAATTTTAAATTCAAGTTTCTAAATATATTTTATTTGCTTAGTTATTTTAAAGATTCTACTTACACACAATGTTGTTATATGGTGTATTACTAATGCATTATTATATAGCTCTACAACTCTTTTTTCAACAACGTAATAACACTCTAAACGTACAACTCGAGAAACACAAATTCTTGTTAGCGTTCTCTTTGAGAAACTATTTTTAATTGGGCCAGTTTATTATATCGTTTTTAAATATTGATATTGATAGTAGGCATTAAATATATAATAAGTAAGCATTAAGGATAATGTAAGTATGCACAAAGAATACATTAAGTAGACATATTAATCTTTTATGGACTGGGCTTGACATACAATCTCTTAAAATACTAGCTTGATATTGTAACAAGGGATTCGTTGAAGTATTATTCCAAAGTTTGTTGACCGTTGTAATTAATTGGTGCCCATATTTAGTTAATTAAATTAAAACATATACAATTAATGATTAAAATTACTTACACACAATGTTGTTATATGATGTATTGCTTATTCATTATTATATAGAAGCTATTAAGCTTAATAACACTCTTAGTCTAGAGTTTTATTCTTTTTCTTTTATCTACTAAGATAAATTAATGAATTCCTTAATTAAATCAGAGTCAGAGTAACTCAGTATCTCATGCACAAGTCAGGGTTTAGGGAGAAAAAAGGTAACGGGCAAATCACACTCGCATCAGGAGAGGATAAGAAGAAATGTGTGCGCTAATTAAAAAATTTCCTCAATTACAACCATTATGATATATTAATGACAACATCAACCATAGTTAATGTTTACATATATTGTGTATATCTAAATAAATTAGTTTGCAAATAATTATATCATGGTAAAATCAGACGATAAATATTATTGGCATACTTGTTTATTTAAGTTGCTATTTCAAAGAGATTTATCTTTATGTGTGCTATTAATTCCTTAGTCCCAATAAAATTTTTAAGAGTTTTTTATTTTTGTCTGTTTTTTTAATTTTTTATTTTCTATTAAGGAAATATCTTTTACTTTTAAAAAAGATTTAATTTGAATTTTAGTTTTTGTCTACTTTGAAACATTATTCACATTAGATCAAGTTTCTGAATACTTCTTAATTACAAACTAAATATACACAAGAAAGCTCAATAAAAAGATGGTTTCATCATGAAACCGTTTCATTTAGAGTTCGTTTGTGAAAATATATATATATATATATATATATATATATATATATATATATATATATATATAGGGGAGGGATCCATTGAGAAGGGGTCTCAAAATGAGAAGGGTGAGAAGGATTTATAGTCATTGATCTTATGAAAATATAACTGGTGAAAAAATTGGTTACTCTCTCTTGTTCTCTCTCCTGTTCAAAGTCTTTTCTCTTCGTGAAAACCACAATCACTGCTCCATCTTTCTCTTCGTTCTTCTTCTCCATTTTATGTTATGATTAAAGGTTACTATGTTTTTAGAAAATGATACTATGTTATGATTAAAGGTTACTATGTTCATTTTAAAAGTTATTATGTTCTGTATAAAATTAAGAGAAAACAGTAACTATACATAATCATATTAACCTTTATTCATAACATAGTATCTTTTTCTAAGAACATAGTATCTTTAGAAAATGATATATTAAACCGGTTCAGTATTAAAGAAACTGGTTCATATTACACGAAAAAAACAATATTGAACCGCGTGCAACTACCAAAATTAACAAATTAAATCTGTCCATTGATCTAAAAAATGAACGCTTCAGATTACTTCTCACCCTTCTCATTTTGAGACCCCTTCTCATTTGATCCTCTATATATATATATATATATAATATATATATATATATATATATATATATATATATATATATATATATATCTCCTTGACTAATGGGTTGATTCACATCCTTTTGAAAATTAAGTTTTCTTTTGTAAAACAAATACATTATTATATAATTTTTGGAAATTTAATGCTAATATATATTCTTAAATCTCCTTGACTAATGGGTTGATTCACATCCTTTTGAAAAATAATTCAGAAAAAAATCGTCTCACCCAAACATTTTAACAATGAGAGCAACACGATGACAGACTATCTTTTCATAACTTCAAATTAGTGGTTATGTGGTTATTTTAATTTATTTCAAAAAAATTGGTAAACTAATTTTTATAAGCTTTATAATATAGTATAATATTTTTAGAGAGATAGAGACATTTTTAAATAATATCCGAATTTTATTAGATAATTATGATAGAATAAATACCCACGTATGGAAAAATAATATATTTGCAATTGCCAACCTTTTTTAACCATTAATAATGTTGATCTCTTACTTCCCTCCCCTTCTATAATGCACGGCCTAATGGCCCTTTTACAGAGAAAAGTTTTATATCATTCTTATGGTGATAAAACTTTGATCTCTCAATGATAATGCGTTGACAATTAAAATGAATTTTATGAAGAAAATTATGTTCATCAAGGTAACGAAGAGATTTTTTTACAAATTTCCATTAATTACCACCTAATATTAAATCTCCCAATGGTAATTCGTTGACAATTAAAATGAATTTTATGAAGAAAATAAGATGTTTGAAATGAACAAGTATGGCCATCAAGGTAACGAAGAGATTTTTTTAATAAAAATCAGATCAAATAGGTTAAATTTGTAGAACCAAGCGTGAATAAGAATAGGTAGTATGTATTGCGTATTGACATTCACAATATAATTAATTTCTTAAAAATTATGTTCATCACCGGTGACTAATCATACATTATATTAAAAGGCTTGAAAAATTTCAAGTGTCACATATTAAGAGGATTTTCCTAATATAACTCATTTCTATCTTGATCAGTATTTCTATTATATAATAATTATCTTTTGACTAATAATTATTTATAGTTAAATTGAGTAAATTAGATAATATAATATAATGTATAATATATTATTGACAATTTTCAAAATTATAGAGCTTATTTAGCTACTGCATAATAACTCTTTCTTTATTTTTACTGCATAATAACTTTAACTTTATTTTTCTAATATCATATGTTTATAGACGTCGATGCTAAAAACGTCGTGTAATGCATGGGTTTTTACACTAATATTGTTTAAAAAATATAAAAAGATTTAAAATTTTGTTTAACATGGTCTGTAAAGGCCTATTTAGTCTATTATTGCTAGTTAATTTATTTTGACCTACCTCATAATAAATTATTATCCATAATATTCTTCTAACAAGTGACGTACTAAATAAGGATAGATGCTTGGAAAAAAACTTGAATTCAACGCTTAATGTTGAACTAAGCTATGATGTAAAAACACTATAACACAAAACAAACATATTCATTTTTTATTGTATAAAACCAATGTTGCCTTACAACATATTTGCAACTAGGTTAGGTGAATTTACCTAGTTTGCTTTTTGAAAAAAGAAAATGCATGTAAACAACTTCAAATACAAAAAAAAACCAAACACACAACATAAAATTAGATTTTAAGTATCGATCACAAAGTTTTATGATCTGTTTCATCCATGATAAGCAACTCTTCAAACAACCTGTCACTGATACGAACCAGGAGCAACAGCAACACACCCATATGGTTCACAGCATTCACGTACGCCGGGTTCACATGAATGTCCCACATGGTCTTCACAAACTTCAGGCTCACACTGGTAAACACCTGGTGAAACTTCTAAACATTCAAGTCCTTCACAACAGTCTGGATTAACAGGATTGCATGCTTGTTCCTCCACAACACAAGCTTTAATAGAAATCATTTGCAACATCACTGTAGAAACCATAAAAAATATTAGTTTAATTGCATACATTACGTTTTTCTATATACGTTATAAATCAATCAAATATGCATATATAATATATATTAAAAGGAAAAAATATAGAAAGAAAATAACATGTTGCAAGGATAAAAAAGGTTGCCAATTTAATTTGCTTGTGATTTGTCATCCTCACTATTGCTTGGTTGAAATTATCGATGGATGAAAGTTGAGTGTAATAAACTTATAAATTTAGGTTATGATTTTATTGTATGGACTTCTCAATATGTTTCTTTCTATTTATAGAAGTTGTGGTCCTCTAATAATAATTTTTAATTCAAGTTTGTGAATATTTTTATATATTTGCTACTTCAAAGATTACACACAATGTTGTTATGTGGTGTATTACTAATTCTTTATTATATAACTCTACAAGTCTACACAATTGATTATATTCCTAGTTTGTTGAAGTGCTCATGTGAGTATTGTCCCACATCGGAGAAAGAGAAGAGTATGCATCACTTTATATACTCAAGAAGTAACTCCTATTATTACCAATTGGTTTTAGTAAGTGAACCTTTTTTGGGTTTATGAGTGGACTACTTTTTCTCCTCCTTGTTTGGGTTGCCCAGTCCCATTTTCTAAACTCTATTATAGTTTGCTTGGGTTATTTGATCTAGCCCCCATTTCACAAATGCTATGAGCATCATTTTTAATTAAATTTTATAAGCATAGAATAAGTAAAAGCCCTTTTATAATTTATCATATTTTAATATTTAATATTTTTTAATAAAATAAATTAAACTTAAAAAAAAGTTAATTTATGAAGTATATCATATCAACATAATTTGGAGCTGCACATATTTTTATGTATTTTGCCGCAATAAACATAATTTATATGCGGTCATACTTCATAGTATGGGCGGAACCAGAAAATTATACAAGGGATGTCGTTTTTTTTCTTAAAACAATACAATCAAGTGTATTAAAAAATTACATTGAATATCGATTGATTAAAGCAATTGGCCACACTGAGTTTGATAATTAATCACAAGTATACAACCTTTAAACTATCAAGTGTACAACCTTTAAACTATCTAACTAATTAATCACAAGTGTCAACAACTAAACAGGTAATTAGGTTAAACAAAACCCAAACTTTTTTAAATCCCTAATTTTGTCTAAGAACTAATAAGAAAACTAAAGCCCTAATTCATCTAAATAGATAAACATATAAAAACCCTACTTTTTAAAAAAATTGATAAACTCTAAACATAAAAATTAAAGATAAACAAATTTAAAAAATGCTTTATTTATTTATCCAAGATAAGAAGAGAAACTGAGAAAGAGAAGGCCACAGGAGAGAGGGGAGTGAGACAATTTGTGAAAATGGAGGAATAGTGTTTTCATGAAAATGGGAAAGGGTGGGGATCGGGAATTAAGAAAAAAAAAAGGGGAATTTAAAATTGGGATGGGGTCATGCGAATAAATCAAGTAAAGCCCAAAAAAATGATTTGGGAAGGATTGAACTTGTGATCTTAAGATTAAAAGTTCATTTTTTTTACCAACTTAGCCAACAGAACACATATTGCTATTTCTTCTTCCCCAATATTAAAGTGATGTCAGTTGACATTATTGACCCTACACTGGATCCGCCCTAGGTCATAGAACATTATTTAAAGACATACAAAATACGGCACCTTTTATGAATATATTATTCTATGCGTCCCATGCAATACTTTTAGTTAACGATCTGATTGAAAAAGGAAGAAAAGTTTGTGAAAATTAGATTTAAAAAGTTAAAAAAATGACAACTAATAATGTCAAAATTTTATAAATAAAAAATACTGCAAATTAAATTAAGTGGTATAGTTAAAAATAAAAAATAGTAAAAACTCAATGGGATGAAGGAATTAATAGAACATATAAAGACAACTTGGCTCTTTGAAATAGCAATTTAAACAAACGAATAATATGCCGATACTATTTAAAGTTGACGTCTTGTTTGAGACCAGAAATCATTATAATATAGATTCTATATAGTTCGCTTATTTTTAAATTGATTAATTTAAAATAATAAATGATCGCGTTATATTAGGTTATAAATGATCACTTTAAATCAATAAAAAGTAATTACTTTAATATTATAAGTCATAACTTTAACACCGTAAATAAATATTTGTCAACCCAATAAAAATGGTGTCACCATAAATCTAGTTATTTGAAAACTAGTACAATTGATTAATATATTGATCAATATAAACATTAATTATGGATGATTTTATCGTAAAGATATCATCATTAAGGAATTCTTCATTAAATCTATCTCGATCAGCATCTAAAAGATTAAATTAGTAATTCTCCAGCTCTTTAGAATGTTATTATAAAATTTCATATAATAATAATAATGATGAATTAGTAATACAACATATAACAACATTGTGTGCAAGTAGAATCTTGACCCAACATTATTTAATTAGCAACAACCGGCCAAAGAAAAAAAAATTAATTTTTTTTAAAAATTATCATTAGAGGATCACACCTTCTATAAATAGAAAGAAAGAAATAGGGAAGTTCACAAAAAATAACCTAATTACATAAATATACTACATATAACTTTGAGCGATAGAGAATTTCAAGCAAGCAATAGACATAATGGAAAATCAAAAGCAAATCAAATTGGCAACATTTTTTATCCTTGCAACATGTTATTTTCTTTCTTCTCTTTTCGTTTTTACATATACAAATTTGATTGATTTCTAGCGTAGGCTAATATAGTTTAAATTTTTATGGTTTTTGCAGTGATGTTGCAAATGATTTCTATTAAAGCTTGTGTTGTAGAAGAACAATTATGCAATCCTGTTAATCCAGACTGTTGTGAAGGACTTGTATGTTTAGAAGTTTCTCCAGGTGTTCACCAGTGTGAGCCTGAAGTTTGTGAAGACCATGAGGGACATTCATGTGAGCCCGGTGTACGTGAATGTTGTGAACCATATGGGTGTGTTGCTGTTGCTCCTGGCTCGTATCAGTGCCAGGTTGTTTGAAGGGATGTTTGCATACTACAAATATAATGAATGGATCTCAAGACTTTGTGATATCGAATGTTATCTTTTATGTTGCATGTCTTTTCTCTTTTCAAAAAGCTAACTAGGTGAGTGTCGCCTCGCTTGTAGCAACTATGATGTACATTACCTTTTCGCATCATATGTTTATAAAAATAAAAATGTGAAATACTTAATCATATCCATTATTGGATAATTTATTGATAATACATTCTTAATCAAATGCTTTTTAGTTAAGCTTAAATATTTTCTAATTTCTATTCGAAATTTCTCATTCTTGCAAGCTTACCCACTGGAGATTATAACCTTAAACATTAGAGCCTCTCATGAATATAAAAACAAGCTAAACCTCTCTTAAAGTTTGACAATTCTCTCTTAATACTCCATTGAAACCCTAATTAATTAGACCCATAGATAAAATCATATTCCCCCTATTCTTTCTACTGGTCCCAATTTACTTTTGGTTACTATTCACTAATAATCACTCTTAATTTTTTTTTCATTCTTAATATATAAATTAAAATTTAGTTAATTGAGATCTTGTTTCATTCATTTCAATGCAAACATTATTAATATCAAATTTTCATATTTTTAATTATGTGCAATTAAAATATTAAATATTAAAATTTTATCTCGATAAATGTGAAAAAGGCAAATAGGACAATTAGACTGAATAGGAGGGAACAAAATAATTTCTTATATTATATACTTCCTCCATTCCGAAATACTTGCTACATTTTGATTTTGGACACTATTCATCGTTCAAGTTTATTTTATGTCTAGCGGCTAATATATAAGTAAAAATATATTCAAGTGGGATCTTGTTTGAATCGTCTGATCGCATACTTTCATAATATTAACTTTTAATAATTTTTAGATTTGTACAATTCGACATATAAATGAACAAAATAACACATTAAATTGTGTAAAAAGTCAAATGTAGCAAGTATAATAGAACGGAAGAAGTATATGTAAACTTTTCATTACATCATCACTTATAAAAAGTACAATTGCTTAAAAGTAAAAAAAAAATAAAAAAAAACACGCAAAAGTTCTTAACATACAATATTTTGGTCCATGTTTATACAAACCAAAATTAAAAATCTAGCAAAGGAAATAATTCATGAAATTACAAAAATAAAAATTTTGCCCTTAGTATCTCTTTTTTATTCGTTCTTGGCTAGAGAATTCATACAGATAATTTCATAGAATCAAACGGAAAAGTCTTTATCCACTAGACTGACCTATGATTCTTAATTATCCTCTTAAAACTAGTTGATAATACCCAAAAGAAGAACCCGGCCCAACAAATCACCTATATTAAGATTAGCGACACCATTATTAGTGACAGATTGAAGTGTAGTAAGCAACTGGAAGACCACACCAGGTTGAAGGGCTGTAAAAATCCTGCATCTAACAACCGAACCGTCGATATTCACTCTCAGAGTGTTGAGATTAGCATTAGTGATGGGCCCATTAAGAACATTCGTCACATTTAGAGAGATTGTGAAGGCGCCGGTTGCGGTGGTGTTGACGGCGGCGATTATGGCGTTGTTAAGAGTGATTTGGACGGTGGCGTTGACGAGAGGAGGCGTGAGTAAGGTGGCGGGAAGGGTTAAAGTGGGTGAGCAAGTAAGTGTTCCATTGATGATGATAGTGTTTATGTTTATGTTGTTGAGGATGAGACCAATGGGCATGGGGAGTTGTTGAGCATTGGATTTGGGTATTGTGGTGGTGGTGGCGGCGGTGACGAAGATGAGTACAAGAGAAAGAGTAATGGGTGAGATTTTGGTTGTGGAAGCCATTGTTGGTTAATGGTTGAGAGTTATTTATTTTGAATGGTGAAATTAGGGTTTTGGTTTTGGTTGTTTGTGGAGATATGGAGGGTGTTGGGGAGAGTTATTTATAGGCATGCATGTTTAGAAGGAATTTGAAAAGGGTATAAGCTTTGCAACTTGCTAATCCAACTTGGATAACACATAATAAAATATACTATTGCTTTTTCCTCCACTTTAAAGCACGGAAAATAATATTCAGATCTTATTTCAGTTAAACTAAGTATTATCTCTCATGAAAGAATTAAAGATTAAATCTCACCTAACCCTATTTTCCCCTCAGTCAACCTTATGATAAAAGAAAGATTGTGTGGACATGTCACTACAGCATAATATATTTTTAGTGGGATATATTTAGTGACATTTAATTTAAATGTCACTACTTTAAATTTCTACTTTAAATTTCTAATGATATATGTAGTGGATTTATTGATATTTATTAGACTATTTAGCAGCATAAGAAAAAATCATACTAAAGTTTTTCGTGACATAATATCTAGTGATATTTCTTATTAATGCCACTATATATACTATCGTAATAATTATATATGTAAGTAAATGCCGAATTGTCACTAATTACTTTATAAAAAGCTTAAAATAAAAAACAATTACACTAAAAAAATAAATCATTAATATTTTTTTAATATTACTAAATTCCACTGTTTATATTTTCTACTACGTTGTATATATCCATATTACTAGGATTTTATTTTATATGGCTCCTACTATTCTGTCACATTATTCTTTTATCATATCCATGTGAAGAGTTCCTACTTTAATGCTCTAAGGTTTACCATTAGTACATGCCGCCACTTAAATAGTTGGTATGTAATTAATTGCTAGTTGAGTTTGTCACATTTTTTATTTTATATTATATTGATTTTCTGATTTGAAAATAATCTCTAAATATACTTTTAAAATTTTTATCCAGTTACTTACAACATTTAATAAAAAAGAATTGTTCAAAATTTTATTTATTGTCTCTAGCTAGAGGTTTTATACTTTGTCCAACTCATGCCTAATTTTTAAAATTTATTACTATATTTTTTAAAATGAAAAAATTGTCTTTAATTTGAAGTTACATGATCTATGCAAGGCTCTCACCTTCTGGGGTAAAATTGAACGTTTTTCTCTAGTATTCCCTCTCAGTAAGAATTGTCCGTTACCTGATTCTATTTTTGAGTGGAATATTGAGTGGATGATGATGATGATCTATTCAATTATTATTTATTTAAAGTTCATATATATTAGATTATAAACATATCACAAGATTTTCAATGTAATTATGTACCGTTCATAATATATTTAGAACATTTAGCTATCATCTGATTAAATTTTAGTTGAAACTCCATAATAAATCTAACAATTTTTTTGAATATCTCTACTTAAGAGAATATAGTTAAGTAGAGGTGTTCAAAACAGACCCGATAGACACTCGACTATACAACCGAACCCGATTTGACCCGACTTAAAAATGAATCTTTAATTATGTAAAAATCAATGTGAACACAAAACCCGATTTTAAACCGATCCAAAATACCTGACCCGAAATCAACCCGATTACCCGAATGAACACCTCTATACCTAAGCACTTGGCATAAAATTTTCCTTTCGTGCTTTTGTAAGGACGCATCCTTAAATTGTATCACAATGTTGAAGCTAGCGAGAAACAAGGATGGACCACGCACTATGATATTTTTCGTGGTTTCCCACGTTAAATTGTAGTCTATGGAGTCAACTATATATGATGAAAGGAACTGCCCATTTTAAGTGTGGAAACTTCACTCTTCAACTTGCTAAGTTGCTATGATATTATTATGTTATCCGTTAATAGGATCGAGCAAAAATACTAAGGTCGTTTCTGATAATTTTTTGGCCCTAGGAGAAGAAGAGGCCATTGAATAAGTAAAGTTTCGATTTTTTTCTTCAACTATGTATTTTATAATTTCTCTTTTTTCCATCACATTAATGTAAACAAATGTACAAATTTAAGATCATATAATGATAAGGTACAAAAATATATATTATAAAACTTATCTTTAATAATAAGAATTAACTCTATTTGGGCCTCTTCATGAGTTGGGCTTCAGGCGGTTGAATTTCAAAACTATCCCAGAAAAGTCCCTGAAAAATACCCTATAAATTCAAAGCCTTACTTCTTTTTTCTTTTGAAAATTTGACTACTAAAAACAAGTCGTTAAACTGAAGCAAAAACATGTTAAATTAATGTCAAACTATTTGAGACTCTTAAATTTGAGGCTCTGTGAGGTCGGCTACCTTGCACATGCATGTTCAGAATCACTCTTAAATATTATAATGAGAAAGACAGTCTAAGTAAATAATGATTTATAATATTAGAATATCACCCTTATGCGGAAGAGTTTGATAGATTTTTAGAATTTTAATTTGACTTTTTTATTTTATTTACTTTATCGATATTTGTTTTGTCTTTTTATATATCTAGGTGATTGGTTAGAAATTTATTTTAGTGTTTATAGAGTTCAGTGAGAGTAATATTGCCGCACTTCAAAAATTAAATATGCGCTGATGAAAAAGTGCAAAAGTAACAATATATGTGCATTTCTATTTTTGCAAAAAGTGCGAAAGTTATTAAATGAGATATTCTACAAGGATGTGCGAAAGTTATTATATGAGAATTATTTTTTGTTTTGAAACTACCCAAATTCTTGTGATAGACGGTCCCTTTAAAAGACTATCACTAATTCAACTGGCCCATAAAGGAAAATGTAGAGTAAAGTAGATATTAAGCTTTAATGGGCTGGGTCTGAAAGACGTCTTTTAGAAAGACGGTCTCTTAAGAGACAAGCCGAACTACAAACCTCGTCTTTAGATTGAATTTCACTTATTGTTGTAAATAGTAGGCTACACTTTCATACTCATTTTCATTCAATGGGTGTTTAACCAACAACTTGAACAACATGATAAATTGTTTAACCAACAACTTGAACAACATGATAAATTTATTATTTATTTATTTATTCATTTTGTTTTATTTGAGTTTTTAAATTATTTATTTATTTATTTATTTTAAATATTTAAATTTTAAGTTTCATATTTATTTTCGACTTACATTCTTATTTATTTCAATATTAATTTTATTATAAAATATTGAAATTTTATTTTTATATTTCTTATATATTTTAATATTTTCAAATTAATATTTCTTAATGCTCATTATTTATTTAATATTCCAATTCATTTTTAAAATTCTTTATTTATTTCAAATTCAATTTTTATAAAGTTTTTTAGTTTTATATTTATTTTAATTTTTTGAATATTTATGGCGCACAAATTGAAAAGATACAATATTGTTTTTACTAGTGGTAGCAATATTTTCAAAAAATTGACCTCATGAAAAGATATAACGCTCTTTATTTATTTCAAATATATGCCCATCTTCTCGAATCACATTGCAAAAACATGAGCAAAAAATTTTCTATAACATTTTGATAAACATTTATGATGGATAAAAACCACATTAATTAGTATGTCCAAAAATTCTATACTTGAGTGAGATTTGTGTCTCGGATAATATTGGGTTTGAGTTGTGTTAGGGAATAAGGGATGAAGGTCATGAGTTATTTATAGGCACACTTTCTCATTGTTGTCCCTCTCATTTTGTATCTAGCGTAAAATGAGTGAAATTTAGAAGTATGGAAAATTAAATTGGAAAATGAAAAAAAAACAAGCGGAGGGTGAGAATAAAAAAACTGATATTAGGGTACCATTGTCATAACAAAAAATAGTTCAAAATCAATGAGACGAATTAAAATAAAAAGTATTGCAAAATGAGAGGGATTGAAGATATAAAATTAAGTAAGGATAAAATAAAAAGTTTGCAACTTGTTTCTTCAACTTGCTTTAATCACTCATAAAAGTGTTAAAAAATTTATATAATGGCGTCCGTACATTTTTTTAGAATGAAATAAATTACTCATGAATTAAAATTGGAATCTATGATAGTTGACCCTACTTGCCCACAAAAATAAACGGGATATCATCATCATACTCAGTGTATCTCGCTCATAGAAAACTATGATCAGGGTCTAGGAAGGCACTACAATAAACTTAGCTTTTTGCGACATTGAATTTAGTAGCATTAAAAAAATGCCACTGATTCATATTTTTAGTGTAATAATTATTGATTTTTATTTTAAATTCCACCATAAAGTGATTTAGCGACACTTAATTTGATCTTTAGTGGCAAATGTAATTGCCACTATAGTCTATAATGGCATTTGTGAGAAATGTCACTAGATTCTATGTCGCTAAAAGCTTTAGTGTGACTTTTTAATATGCTGCTAAAAGCTCTATTAAATGTCACTAAATCCTCTATATACACTATAAGAAATTTGTAATAGCAACATTTAAATTAAATGTCGCTAAATATATCCCACTAAAAGCAAATTATGTTGTAGTGAGGGAAAAGTGAAGTATATCCTCCGTTCCATAATACTTGCCACTGATATTGACATTTTCCCACACAATATGTCACATTCAGTATATTTTAAAAAGTCTTTATGGTCTATAACTAAAAATGTGAAATGTCTTTGGAAACTTCCATTCTCCAAAACTAAATACTCTCGTCTTTCTTGTTCTCATATGTCATTTTGATTTTTTTATTTATTCTTATAAATATTTTAATAATATTTATGATTACGCATATATTTTTCATCAATTTTATTTGTTGTCTCCACATATTTCACACTAATTTTATTAAAAAAATTTTTATTAGTTTTGCTCTTTATATTTTTTTTCACTAATTTTATTTTAATATTCTTTTAATGCTTATGTTTCTAACTTTTCACCCATCAAATTTTAAATTTTATTTTTAAAATTTTTTAAGAAACAGAGAAAGTAAATATAGTTTATTTTAAGCACTACTACATATAGTGCGTGCTCTTTACAATCATATCACACTATTAATTTTAGTTAGGCCAAAACTAGTAGATATGAGTTACTCCTGTATAAATAGAATTAAAAAGTAATCCCTCCTATTCTACCCATTAGTTCCATTAATTTTTTTTCACTATTCACTTATCACTCTTAATTTGTATTTTATTTTTAATCTATAAGTTAAAATATAGTCATGCGGGATCTTGTTTGATTCGTCTCAATACAAAAATTATTAATATCTACTTTTTATAATTTTTAATTAAAAACAATTAGAGATATTAAGGGTTAAAATGTTGTCTTGGCAAGTGTGAAAAATCAAATGGGACTAATGGATTGAATAGGAGGTAGTATTTCATTGTATAAATACTTTAAGAAAGTCATCTGAGTACAAGTCCAAATTGAGTCAATCCTTATAATAAATTAGTATTTGCATAAGTAGCATCTAGCATGGATCGAACTTACAACATTAGGTTTCTTAGTTAAGCGTATGACTACGGGCCTTTTTTTATTTTTCGCCTAAAATTCAAAATTTGTCAAGAACTTCGAGCTTTCTTAATAAAATGGCATCCACAATTAAATTTATTAAAAAAAAAAAAAACTCCTCTTGATCTTTCGCTTACAATATGCCTAATTTTCCTAAGCAGTTAACCACCTTACCAAAAGCCAATGTTTAGTTGCCGCAGCTGCCATTAGCGCTGCCGCTTCCTCTTTCATTGCCAGTTGCCGCCCGTTAAGGTCAACATAGCCGTCATAGTTATCGATACAGGACTTGCATAATCTGCCATTTAAACAAGTCTCAGCCAGCCACTTATTTCCAAATGTATCAATATATACAACTTCAATATTAAATTTGTATTTTTTTTAAGATAAATTTCAAATCTTTAATGATAACTAAAAAGTATTTACTATTTCTTGTTAAAAGAAATCATTTGATATTTTTTTTATAATTTTTCATTCATAATTAAAAATCAAATGACTTAGATTTTATCTTAGAATGTAGACTTGCTTGGAAAATTAGTTCTCCTTGTGCCTTTGTTGCTAGATTACTGGTCAGCTAGTCTGTGGTTTTCCTAGGTTATTGGTATTTTAACTGTTGCTGATTGTGAGTTGTTCTTGAAGTTGTTGTCTCTTGGAGTTCTTTTTTGGCAGTCTGGGGGTCTTGTAGTAGCTGAGGCTTGTGTGGGTTTTTGCTTGGTTCTGTCGTTGTAGTTTAGTCTTGTTTAGTTTTGTTTTTGGTGTTGTTTAGTTTTGTGTTGTGGTTGGTGTTGGTTTAGGGGTAGTGTTTTTTGTTGTGTAAGGGATGGGTGTTTATTTTTACTCTCCCCTTCGCTTTTTGGTATTGTATTTATACCTTTTCGTTTGGAGCAATAATACTTTTTTTGACCAAAAAAAATAAACAGTTAAGATTGGATGATTGTGGTAGTTGACTTTAAAAGTCAACCACTATAGAATCTATACTATATACTAAATACGTTCTTCAATAGGACACATGTCGCCCTCACATTCATTGTTTTCCCTCCAAAAAATTCTTCATCAGTTAGCTAAATTAGGTAAGTAGAATAATTAAGCTTAAATTGTCTAATATCAAAATTATATAAATGTTATATGGGGTCTTCTAAAAAAAACAAATAAGAAGAAAATTGTTATATTACTCCTCTATAAATAAACTAAAAAAAGAACAACATAATATCATTATTCTTCACAAGGTCTCTTATTTCTCTGTTAGTGCTTCATAAGAAATCATAAACATGTATTTTGAAAGAGAATCAATAAAATAAATTTATAATCTATAAATTATTTCAATAAGTGATTCAAATAAAAAAAATATGGATTTTTTCTTATAAAAATCATGGGCCATATAAATTAGAACATGGGCACTATAAAAGCAATGCGTGTCCCATATTATTTACTTTAAATTGTTAAGTTTATCGCTTAAATATTTTCTTCATTCTTAATATTGATCATTCTACAAGTTCATTAGAAATAATTCAAGCCTAAAATTTTTAGAGCTTTAATATTTGAAATAATTAATGTAATGCAAAGACTAATTAATTTTCTCTCACACATGAAATATTATTTTCTCTATATTTATTATATTTACCAAATATCAGAATAATTCAAAGTAATTTTATTTATATTTAAGAGATCATTTATATATTTTTTGATTATCCGTGCTTGGCACGGGATTCAAGCTAGTTACCCATATTACAATTACCCATATAACACATTCTATTTTGAGTTACCAAAATTTTTGTAAAAAGTTTTGGTAGTTAATATTCCTATGTCCCTAATCCCTACGAAATTCATTTTAGTTTGTTTCATTTAATTACTTAATACAAAAATTTTGGTAGTTAATATTCCTGTGTCCCTAATCCCTACGAAATTCATTTTAGTTTGTTTCATTTAATTACTTAAATACTCTTTTTTATTCTTTTTTTTTTTTTGCAATAGTGTAATTTTCTTCCAATTTATCACAAAACAGTGAGTGAACCAGTGTCCACACTTGAATCTCAAACATCCCAATTCCCAGCTATAATCATCCCCTTTCCAATTCAATTCATACTCAAACTCTTCCAATTTCCCTTAGCAATCCAGTAATTCAACAATTGATAATCAATGGCAGCAACACCGATGCCAGGAAACCCTAATTTAGACGGAAATCTTCCGCCGTTACCGCCGCCTCCGGGAACCGACATGACCGGAATAAGCTTCAGAGACCAACTATGGCTCAATACTTACCCTCTTGATCGTAACCTTGTTTTCGATTACTTCGCTTTGTCACCGTTTTATGATCGGACTTGCAACAATGAACAATTAAGGATGAATTCCATTCACCCCCTTGACCTTTCTCATCTTTCGTAAGTTTATCTCTAAATTTTCCCCTTCTTTGATTTTTCTTATTTTCCCATTTGTTATTTTTAGGTTTTTCTCTTTTTTAAATTTGCTGAAGAATCAAAATTTAAGACTTTATTTGATGTTTTATGCTTAACTTTGATGTGGTTAAGTGGGTATTGTATGAATTTTTGTTTATATTTTGCAATAAATGGCTATTGTATGTAACTTTTTTTGATGTTTTGTTTATTGTTTGCAATCAGATAGTTTCTCATTTTTAATTTGGCAAAAGAATGCAATTTTTACGATTCTTCTGATGTTTTATGCTTAATTTTGAACTTATATGCTTACAAAAGATACAACTTTGTGATGTTTGTTGGATATTTGGCGCTTGTATTTTTGTTGGTATGTTTATAATTCTGTACTTCCATGATTGAACTTTCTTTATCATTTCTGGTTAGCATCATAGATAGATTCTTGTGGATAAAATTTTGTCTATTTGGGTTGCTATTAAAAATTCCAAATACTATGCATCATCATACCAGTGTATTCGTCCCATAGGAATATTATAGTCGGGGTCTGGGAGGGAACGAATGCGACAACTCATACCTATGAAAATTTCAAATATTATGCCATTACTGATATTTTAGGATTAAACTTACTATAGGAGAACTCATGTTAAATGCTGTTGGTGAGTAACATCCGATTTGATGGGCTTTCTCCCTTTCAGAAATTGGAACATGTTGCGAGATTCATTTTACGATAAGTTTTGCACCAAGATAGTCTCTTACCTTTCTTGTGTTACATTTATGGTTTTTCGGTAGCCGTTAAATATTATGGTTGTTTGTGGTACAGGAAGATGACAGGCCTTGAGTACTTGCTAAATGAAGTTATAGAACCAAACTTGTTCGTCATTCGTAAGCAAAAGAGGGATAGTCCTGAGAAGGTTACGCCAATGTTGACGTATTATGTGTTGGATGGTTCCATTTATCAAGCCCCGCAGCTTTGCAATGTTTTCAATGCAAGAATTGTAAGCTATTACCTGAATCTTCCTCTTAACATGATATTTCTTGGATATCTAATTTCTCGAATCTTGGGAAATTATTATCAATTTTTTCGCCTTTAGGATTTTGTTGTTATTGTGCCTTTGTTTTTGCCTCTTTTCGTGTTTAAAAATGCATTCTTTGAGCTTCTTTGATCATTTTATATGTGCTTGGTTGTGCAGGGGCGTGCTCTATATTATGTACAGAAGGCCTTCTCGATTGCTTCTTCTAAATTAGAGAAGACTGGACATGGTACGATACTAAATCTTTTGCTTTCCATTTTTACAAGTTAATTTAGCATTTTGTTTCCTCTGGTGAACATGGTCGAGAAGAGCTTTTTGTTCTCTTGACTGTCTACTGGTACAGTAAGCTCTTTTTCAGCGTTTTTGGGAACATGAGTTACTTCATCAATTTATGATAGTTCCCGTGATCTTAAGAGGGCTTCAGCGAGATATTTACTATTTCTTGGTTTTTTAAGTGCCATAAAAGGATTATGGGTATAGCATTATGCTTTCGTTAAGATAGATTTTTTAGTTACAGATCATTTGCTTGATAACCTTAGGTTTGGATCAGACTGAAATCTGGATCTTCATTTTTGGGGAGTCCTCAGTTGACTTTCTGTAATGGCTTTGAATTTGCTTGTTCTTGTTTTTTATACCGATTCTTGAGCTTGTTGCATGTGTTTCTGCTTTAGATATTGAAACACTTGAACTTTATGGAGTCTGGACGTCGGAAGATGTGAAAGTATTAGCCATGTAGCCCGTTCGCATATATAGATGCTAGGACTGCAATATATCTCCAGTCTCCTCTCAAGGAAAAGGAGGGGAAATTTGAGAAGTAAATTAGAAATTTCTAGCTTGAAAGTATATATGTGCTGGACAAATGTGTAAATGTCATTGTACAACAATAGTAGCATTCCATCACCATCTGCCATTAAGTGGCTCCCGTCTAGGGTGGGGTTTGTGGGTTCGGATGTATGCAACCTTACCCTTATCAGTGACAAGATTGACAAAGAAGTTTGACAAAGTGGTTGTTTCTGATTAACCCTTGGTAGCAAACATCATGTGCAACTTCACATAGATGTCATTGTATTAACAATATTTACGGTGAAACCTAGGTTTTCCATTACAGATCTGGTTTGTATGGCATCTACCATTTTCAATTTACTTGGAATATCGGAAGCCTAAGGCATCCTTTCTATTATGTATGATATTCTTAACCTTATTATGTGTTCAATTAGAATTAGTGAAAACCATGTAACTAAAAGCTTCTAAAATGAACAACTCCTTCGATTATATACTTCTCATTAATAACTCTCCTCACTCATAACCATTCATCAAAAAACAAAAATTTATTTCTGCATTTGGGTTATATTAAAATTCTTACATAAAATGGGATTTATTTTTAGGTTGACATTTTCACAAATTTAAGAGCTACAAGAACGTGCAAGGGTATAAACATAGGATTAGAAGCTTTGTATGTTAGGAGAGTATCTATATCAACATAATGTGCACATAGAGAAATGATAAGAGTTGTTTGTTATTACCAATAATAATTGTTCTCCACTAATCAAAGACAATTATAAAGACCTTACAAAAAACTAATATAAAAAAAAAGTCTACATTTTTTTATTATACATACATATGGATTTCCTATAAATAGCCCATTTGCCTTTGTCACTTCCACAAACACAACACTTCTGAAAATAAATTACCAACATTCATCACAATTTAACGATAAAAAATGGCTACTCACCACCTTATTCTAGCCACCAGTCTCCTCATTTTTTTCTCGTCTTTCACTGCTAATGCTCAAGTAGTGAACGACATATTTGATATGACCGGTGAACCCGTGGTAGTTGGTGTACCTTATTACATCCTGCCGGTGATCCAACGTCGAGGTGGTGGCATTACAACTGCACCTAAAAATGTTAATCAACAATGCCCTCTCTACGTAGCCCAAGACACAAACACCGCATCTCTTGGGCTTCCTGTAAAGTTTTACCCTCCTAGACGGCCTGTTTCCAGCTCCCGCCCGACCCAAAATGTTACTTTTTCTACTGATATGAACTTAATATTTGGGGTCGGTAACAACTGCGGCCAATCCCCAGTATGGACCTTAAAACTCGACGAGGCTACCCAAAGGCAATACGTAACTCTTGGAGGTGTAGCTGGATACCGTGGTCCTGAAACTGTGGGGAATTGGTTCAGGATTGAGAGGTTCTTTCCCAGATTTAATTTTGATTATAAATTGGTGTATTGCCCTACTGTTTGTTCCAGCGAGAATCCCCTTTGTCAGTTCACTTGCGGAGATTTGGGTGTATTTATTCAAGAAGACGGAACTTGGCTGTTGGGTGTTGGTGCTCCTCCACTTCGGATTAAGTTCAAGAGAGCTTAAACAATATTGAATTTCATACTATTAAGTGGCAACGGTACTATGCTGGTATTCGAGAGATGACTTCAGATGAATTGTTTTTTTCTTCTTTTTCCTGATTTTTTTTGTTCATTTTTTTATTCATATGGAGTGTATTGTCTTTCAATTTGGTTAATGATTATGGAGTACTATATACCTTGTATGTACTCCTATGTTGTGTGGTTTTTGCTTTACATGATACATGAAAGCAAATATGTTTGTTTTATGAATACAATATATCGAATTAATATTTCAATTTAATACCGTTTATCATTGAAATGTATACTCCTTACTGCTACAGACAGTGAAAGTGATGATGCAAATGACGATACAACACCCAGTAAGGAGACTATTGACCTCAGAGAACTAAACAGAGTGGATCATATTCTTGCATCGTTACAACGTAAGGTGAGCTACACGTACGAAGAGTAATATGCATCACAACTTTCCTTTTTAGGCATACATGGATAATATGCTAGGATGATTATTTATGTCTGTCCAGTGCTTGGTTGTGTTTGTCTCATGATCAACTGATATAATTCACTTTTGTTTTGAATCCATTTGTTGCCGTAAAATCCCTTAGGTAAATCTATTGTTGGCCATCTTTGAGGGACGAGTCTTGACCAGGGTAACATATTTCGCCAACTAATTCATTTTTTAAATTTACGATTCTTTCAAAATGGCTCAAAATAGCCCGAAACCTAGTTAAGGCTACATCTATGCATATCATGTTTTCCCCGGAACCTAGAAGGGTTAGGGTCTAAACCATAGTTACATGGAATGTGGAACATAGCCATGTTCCGTGATCCGGGAACGTCCGTCCCCAATCACCACGAAACGCGACCCAAATCGCTGAAGGTGACGTCCTGGTTTAGAAGACCTTTTTTAAAAGGTTTTTTGGCCATCATTTACAGATTTCAGAAAAAAGAACGTAGAAAAAACGAGATGCAACCTTGAAATTTAAAAAAAAAAAACCCACTTGAAAATAGTTTTTAGAGCAAAATAATCATTTTAATTTTATCTTGTTTTCAAATATATATTTTATGCATGATGTATCTCGTACCCTATTGTCCTGAGTCAATCTAGGTAGCATTTCGTGTTCCCGTTCCCATTCCCCGTGCCAAACCGAATGTCATTTCGTTTATATAATTAGTTTTCGACTTTAGAGCTTTGACTTTTTAGGGATTTTCAGTTCTCTATTAAACAGTTGTATAATTTAATTGAAATGTGTCGTTTACTTAACCAGTTTTGTTCTGATTCTGTAGCTTCAACCAGCCCCTCCACCGCCCCCATTTCCGGAGGGCTATGCTCCGCCTCAACCTACAGAAGGGGAACAAGGCTCAGAAACCCAACAAGGAACAGATCAACCGCAGCCTCCGCCTGTTGATCCGATCATTGATCAAGGGCCGGCCAAAAGAATGAAAATAGATTGATTTATTCTTGCTAATTCTATACAAGTCTTGTGAAATAGCAGAATGTCGAACAATGGACCGATATTTAATCTGTATCATTGGATTCCAACGGTATCCAAGTGAAATTTTCCGGCTTTTCATGATCATTTTTTCTTCCACTGGAAGCTTTTTATTCTATGTATACTTCAACCGTGCATGAGGCAAGTATATGTCCAATTCAATTTACTTTAGAATGAAATGATAGGAATAATCCCCATTCAACGGGTAATATCTATTACTGTTAAGTAGAGCTATTCAAAACAGATCCGATAATTCGATATTTACCCGATTTTAAATAAAGATCAATGTGGACGCAAGACCCGATTTTGAGCCGACCCAAAACACCTGATTCGAAGTTGAACCGATGACCTAAATGAACACCTCTACTGTTAAGCATAGAATTTGCATGAGTGATACTTCATATAAGAAAAAGAATCTGTTACATGCAAGTTATCATATTGGTTCGATGCTTAATTTAAGTTTATGGCACATAAAGATAACAGCTGGTAATCTGAGGTTAAAGATTCTAGCTGGTAAAGCTTATGCATCTCTATTCTTCCTCAGGTATGCTCTTCTATTGCAGGTTCGTTGCTCTTCCCTTGTTCCCTCTGTGCTTCCCCATTTTGCCAATCATCTTCAATATCGTTTGTTTGGACCGACAGCTCTCGTGTCCAATTGACTAGTTGCTCGATTGCTGCCTCGTCTGCTTGTTTCACAAATCTTATCAGTTACATCGATACACTTAAAAGAAAGGCACGGCGAATTATTTTGTGCTACTTTTTACTTTGTTGCCGAAATTCATTAGATTTGCAGATTTGACAAAATCTGGTCGATCAGTGATGTGAAAATAACATAGGACTGTCGAAATTAAGGCTTTGACATTATTGTCGTTGTAGACCGTAAGGATTACAATAACATTTTGGATGATAATTCTCCGAATATGTGGGAAGAGCGAGGACGTACCTAGCCGTGGGACGGTATGCCCTTGAGAGTGCCGTATAATGAGAGGATTGTGAAAAGCTTTAGCTAGTTCCTCTGAAGGAAGTTTTAGCCAATCTTTTTCCCCAATGAAGTGAACTGATTTAGCCTTGATAAGTTCTTTGTATGCAACATCACAAATACTTGGAATTCTGAATTTAGATCCAGATATTGATATTAAGAATTTGAGGGGTGGATGATCCATTAGTACCTTCCCCTGTGATTGATATCCTAGCAAAAGGGCTGATAGTGTTGCTCCCTAAAATTGAATGTTTTGGCGAAAATTCATAGAATTAACGATAGATAAAGTATGAAACAACGACAATAAGAATGTTAAAGCGTCAATTTCGACTTGTTTGGATCGGGTGCATGATTCAAAACAGATTAATGCCAGAGATTGTTGCGAAAAAAGATTATATCTTATTTTGCCGATGTTCTTTCCGAATTATTTTCCGTTCAATTCAGTGTAGAGAGTATTTTGGTAATTAAAGGGTGTATGAATACCTGAGAAAAGCCAAGGAGACCATCAAAAGGTCCTTTGGTGGTGATATATTTACATAAATAGGAGATGCATTCCTCCAAATTGGTATACTCTGTGAAATCCTTCAAGTATAAAAGTGTCAATCAATGTGAAATCTTGATAGCAAGATTAACAACACAAAAACCCGAAAGCGGGAAGGCATGGTCCAGACGGGTTGTGGCTTGTCTGGACCATTTACTAATTTTAGATACCTTGATAAAAGTGATAACAATATTACCTAAAATAGAAATGTTGCAAAGTGAAAAAGACGGACTGAAATAAAAATGTTGAAGTTCAAATCCTTTTGTTTGCAATTATTCATTCAAAGCCTTTAGAATCACCTCATTATTTTACTTTTAGCTAAAAGATACTCCATATAATGATTCCAATTACTAACGCTAAGCATGATTAGACCAATTTTATAATAAAAAAAGAATCAAGTGTTTGAATTCATGAACAAATCCTTAACGGTGACTTGGAATAAATTTAAACTAATTATTCTAGTTGTTGGTTAGAATAAATTATAGCAAAAAGAAAGATATAGTAAATGCAGATGTTTATTCGTGTCATCGAGTCTATTTTGAATTAGATGTTTTAGTTTTTAAAAGTCGGGTCTTGTGTCTATGTTGCTACTTACATAATTATAATTTATTTTTAAAGTCTTGTCAAATCGAATTTGATTAGAAGGACAGATAATCAGATCCGTTATAAACACCCCTAGATATACATAAGGCATAGGAGCATACCTTATTGAATTGGAACCATTCATAGTAAGGAGGTGGAAAGAATCCTTCTATATCTGATTTCCCACCTGCAGGAAATAAACCATCTGGGAAATCCTGTCATAATTGGGTTTATAATTACTATAAATAAGTATTAGGAAGACAATTACAATAATTTAGGTCATATTAAGTTCATCTTAAGCTTTTTTAGTCATGGAGGGCTTCTCTAGGTAATTGTATATGCTTCGACTGAAATCAAATTCGATTCTCTCCTATTAAACTTAATTAACTTATAATTAGTTAATATTTACCATTTTTATTTTATTTTAAAAGAAAAACTAATCTATTATAATTTTTTCTCAATAATCCAACATATTCGTGATTTTCCTACAATAATGTCACCTATTAATTAACCATGAATAATCCCAACATAAAATAAAATGTCGCAAAAAAAATTAAAAGACCTTATTTATAATTTAGAATTTTTTATGTAAAACTTTAAAATTTTTCTCTAGTTTTATATCAATTTATTTTTTTGGTGAATTATCTTCTATAGCAGGTTTTCGGGTTAGCCAAGTTTACTCTTGGCAAATACACCCTTAAAATTGGGATTATTCATGGTTAATCAATAGGTGGGATTATTATAGAAAAATTACGAATAAGTTGGATTATTCTAGGTGATTTTTCCTACTTATTATTGTTATTATGAACAAGTTTTTGATGTAATCATTTCATCTAAAAGTTTAAGTTGATGATTTCAGTTCTAAAATATATATGTTTTATACTCTAACGTCATACCCCTCACACAAGATTCGAAACTGTGATCTTTTTTCACATTGACTTCAGATCCGGTCAAGTTTTATGGAGATGTAGATTGAATCTCATATACATAATTACCTATTTGGTTATCATGAATAATTAAATACAATTCACTACAAAGAATAGAAGTTACCAAATCGAAATTTCCAAAAATAGAAGGATCCCATTTGTTGATTTGTTTCTTGAGGAAGCTCCCACTTGTTCTGAATCCATGGAGGCAAAGAATCTTCATTTTCTTTCTTTCATAACTAGTCATTTTTTATTAATTTTTTCTACTTAGTAGTATAAGAGTAAGAATAGTTTCAAGAAAAAATAGCATAATGTTACTTTCTTTTATAGTACTAGTTTATTTGTTCCCATGAATTAGCATCAAAGAAAAAATTAGGTACATATTTTATACGAAATAAGATATTTAATAAAAATAATAAATAAAATTAAAAAAAAGTTAAAATGTCATAAAATATTTAAAAGTGTTGTCTATTTTAAAACATAAAAATGATACAAAATACGATAAATAATGCAAATTGAAAAGCACCAACACGATATTGATTTACCTACCGGTTATTAATGAGTTACCACCTACTCTTTTTGTTGCTCCAGCCTCCACGTGATGATGTGAATTCCTCCTAACTCTCTTCAAGTCTTCATGAGAAACTCTTGAATACTAGGAGAGTTTGTTAAAAAAAATTAGGAAAAATTACCAGAAATAATACAATTTTTTGCTTATTTTGTTACAATAATACCAATTTTTAATTAACCATGAATAATACTACCAATTTTGGGGGGTGTTTTCCTATAATATATCTAACATGTTAACAATCAAACTATAGGAGATTATATGACAAAAAAATAGTAAATTAGTTAATAACCTAATGTTGGTATTATTCTAGGAAAAAAAAAACCCTCTAAGTTGGTATTATTTATGGTTAATCAATAGTTGGTATTATTATAGGAAAATTAATGAAATATTGTATTATTTACTGGAATTTTTCCAAAAAAAATTATATGTCTTATTTTGTAACCTGTTTTTCAATAATTGGAAATTGTTGAAATTAAGAGGTTTTTCAATTACAAGTTTGTAATACTAGTTCACTAGGCGTTTTGCTAGATATTGGTTCGCTACATGAGCGTTTACACTAATACAAATTCAATTTTTCGCGACTATGAATTTATTGGCATTAGAAAAATGTCACTGAATTAATCATATTTTTATTTTAATTTCTATAATAAAGTGATTTAGCGACACGTTATTTGTCATTTAGTGGCATATGTAATTATTACTATAGCCTATAATGGCATTTATGAGAAATGATACTAGATCTTATGTCGCAAAAAACTTTAGTGTGATTTTTTATTATGTTGCTAAAGGGTCTAATAAATGTCACTAAATAGAAATTTGATGTAGTGACGCTTAAATTAAATGTCGCAAAATATATCCCACTAAAAGCAAATTATGTTGTAGTGTTATAAGATAAGTGTGCTTTTGTTAGATAGATTTTAACCGGAAACAAAATCAATAAACAAAATTGGCTACATTGAAAAATTATTAGTGTTTAGAGAACTCAAGGGTGAAGATGTAGATTTGAGCTAAACTCCTTAAATTATTTGTTTTGTACAACTTCATATTACGCACTTCTGAATATAAAGTTCTTTTAAGAACACACTTAATTAGGATGCTGACATGAAATCGTGTTCAATGGGCCGGGTCGGAGCAGGTCAGGTCAAAATTTAAATGGATCGGGGCAGGACGGATCATGTCAAATATTAAACGGGCCGGGGTGGGTCAAGCCCGTTTAAATACGACCCACTTTGACCAATTTTTTAAAAGTTCATAAAATAATTTTTTTATTATACTTTATGGCTCGTTAGATCAATTAAACTATAAATATAACAATATCTAAATAAAAAGTGGTAAAATATTTTTTACAACCAATTCTTATAATTATCCGACCCGGCCCGACCCTTTATACAAAGGCCCGTTAATGATCCGACCCGCTAATGACCCGTTATAATGTGACCCGACCCTTGACCTGTTGGGTTGACCCACCCCGTTGAACACCTCTACTTTCAACCATGAAGAAAAGTTATTTTATGTAGTATAGGTTTTTAATACTATATCAAGAATTTAATTCAATTAAAAGTTTAAGTTGAAGATTAAAACCCAGTATATCTTTCTATATATATCAACTAGTAACCTAATACAACCAACGAAAATGATTAGATGCCAATAATAAGATCATAATTGCTAACAATGATTAAAATTAATTATGTTGCAACAGAAAAAGAAAAATATCAAGTCCTAAAACCACATTCTTATACTCTTTCTGTCTCTTAATGTTTGTTTATGAGTTAAAAAGGAGAGAAAATTTGAAAGAAAATATATTGAGTCGTAATGAGAAACTTTAATTATGGAAACTATAAATATAATTAACAAAGGACTCTTGATTTTCTTCTTGTCGGTATTTTTCAGATAATAATAGCTTTTTAAGTCATAATAAATAAAGTCTATAGTCCCCTTCTCTCTCTAGGATTAGGGCTTTTTTCTCCCTAGTTTTCTAGGGTTTCTCTCCTGTGATTATCTCATTGCGAGATTATCATGGCTGATCTCTTGGTCGAACGGTGTTCAAAACTTCAAATTGATAGTGTGGGCGATGAAGATGTGATTGATCTGGGGGAGGAGAACGAGGAGATACAAGATGATAAATTGGCTTTGCGTCTAGTGGGTAGGCTGTTGACGGAGAAACCGGTGTATTTTGAAGCCCTAAAGCGCACTATGACGCATGTCTGGAGTTTAAGGGAGGGGGTAGTTATTAGGGCCATTGAATCAAATCTCTTTTTCTTCCGGTTTTTCCATTGGAAGGATAAAGAGAAGGTGTTAAATGGGCGTCCGTGGTGCTTTGAACAAAGATTACTTGTTCTACAAGAAATCGATAAAGACATACAACCGTCGAACATGGTGCTCAATTATTCTCCTTTTTGGGTACGGTTGTATAATTTGCCTTTCAGTTGCAGATCGGACGAGAAAATTGCGGTTATTGCTCGAGGGATTGGGGAGGTTATGGAAGTGGAGGAGGATTTCTTAGATCTCGGCCCTTTTCGCAGAATAAGAGTTATGGTGGATTGCTCAAAACCGTTGAAACGATTTCAAAATGTGAAGGTGAAGGGGGACAACATGGTGAAGATAACTGTAAAATATGAAAGGCTCCCCCATTTTTGCTTTTTGTGTGGCATTATGAGTCACACCGAAAAGGATTGTACTCGAGTCAATGAAGAGGACAAGGGGAAAGGTGATGGCTGGGGGTTGAATATTAGGGCTTCGCCTCGAAAAGGGTTCAGTAAATTTAATGAAGAAGTCAGTGCCCTAAAAGGTAAAAGATCTTTGTTCTGCTCTAAACCAAAGGACACAGAGGGCCCCAATCATTATGGCCCCTCAAATCCCGAGGTTATTGTGTCGGGGGAAAAGAATGTTTCTGGGGACAATTGAGAGAATTTTGTTGGTGGGGAGACCACGTGCCTTTTAGGTCCAGACACTGAACATGATACCAGTAAAGGGGTTGATTTTGGCGGCTGCACCCGTCTCTCAAGCTTTTTCCCTGGACATTTATCGAGGTGCTAGGGATGCAAATGAAGATGGAGATCCTGGGGTTGGGGAGGATCCACCCATACCAGAGGCTGCTGATGTGACAACTCAGAATCTTATAGTGGATGTGGTGGCGCCTGTGCCTTCTTTCAATATTGGTGTTAGTGGTGGTGGCTCCAAAAGAAAGGTGAACATAAAGAGGAGGCAGAATGTTACAATGCTGAAGAAAGATAATGCAAAAGGGTGTGACATAACAGAATCCCCCAGAAAGGTTAGTAATGTTCCCCAATACTCTCTTACAAAAAGGAAATGTTTTGATGATGATGTCGATATGGAGGATTGTGAAAATGTTCAAAAAAGGGTATGCCCTGTTAGTGGAATGGAAGGTTTGATCTTTAATGAAGTAGCGGTGGTTGGTGATGGCCAACCCCGCGAACAGCAATGAAACTTTTTAGTTGGAACTGTTAGGGGCTCAATAATCCCTTGACAGTTCGAGCTCTCCACACGTGGTGTTGGAGAGAAAGACCGCAGTTGGTGTTTGTTATGGAGACTATGATGCAAAAAAATAAACTGGAGCATATTAGGAATAGATGTGGTTACAGGGATGGTTTGTGTGTAGATAGTAATGGGCATTCGGGTGGGATTGGTCTGTGGTGGAAGGATATGAACGTATCTTTGGTGTCTTTTTCTAGTAGACATATTTTGGTGGAGGTGAAGGATGATTACAGGAACAATATCACTTGGTTTGCCTGTGGAGTTTATGGATGGCCTAAGCGTGCAAATAAAGCCAGAACATGGGACCTTATTCGGGAGGTAAGAAGATCAGTGGAGGGTCCTTTAGTTGTATTTGGAGACTTCAATGAGATTTTGAGCATCGAGGAGAAAGATGGAGGCGCCATTAGAGGAGAAAGGGAAATGGATGGTTTCCGTTCTTGTCTAGATGACTGTGGTTTAGGAGATTTGGGTTACAGAGGAAGCACGTTTACATGGTGTCGAGGGAACAAACCAACGAGCATGATTAGGGAATGATTGGACCGGTTCGTGGCTTGTTATGAGTGGAAAAATATGGTTGAGTCGTTTGATGTGAGACATTTCCCTATATACAAATCGGACCACGCTCCTATTCTCCTTCGTACCGAAAGGGTGCGCCGGGATAACCATGCTGAGAAGTTGTTCCGGTTCGAATCCCTTTGGCTTTCGAATGAGGATTGCAAGACAGTAGTGAAGGATGCATGGAATGAAATTATTGATGCAGGGGTGGAATTCCGTCTGGAAAATTGTGCTTCCAGGTTAAAGGCCTGGGCTGAAGCTTCATTTGGGGTTATCCAGAAGAATATTAGGGAGTCAGAAAAAAAATTAAAAGCTGCCCAGAGATGTTTCTCGGATGCGGGTATGATCGCAAATTGCAAAGCTATCTCGGAGCAGCTGGATAATTTGCACAGATTGGAGGAATCGTATTGGCATATGAGGTCGCGAGCAAATGAACTTCGAGATGGGGACAAAAACACAAGATATTTCCATCATAAAGCGAACTCTCGGAGAAAACGCAACTTGATAAAGGGGCTAAATGACGAAGAGGGGAATTAGAAAACCAGTAGGGTTGATTTGGAGCGACTTATCACAGCATACTATGAAAGGCTTTTCACTACCAGCTCACCGTCTGGCTATATGGAGGCTCTTACAGGTTTGGGAACAGTTGTCACCCCTGAAATGAATGAGTCACTGGAATTGGATCCAACACATCTCGAAATCCGCACAGCTGTCTTTCAAATGCATCCTACTAAGGCGCCAGGTACTGATGGTTTTCACGCTCTTTTTTATCAGAAATTTTGGGATGTTATTGGTGAGGATATTGTTGGTTTGGTCCGAAAATGGTGGAGGGGTTCTATTGATTTGAAACCGTTAAATAAAACTTGCATATCCCTAATCCCTAAATGCAATGACCCAAAGTCACTAGCTGAATATCGACCGATTAGCTGTTGCAATGTGATATACAAGATTATTTCGAAGATGATGGCGAATAGGTTGAAGGTGTTCTTGGGTGATATTGTATCCATCAATCAAAGCGCCTTTGTGCCAGGGAGATTGATTACTGATAATGCTTTGCTAGCCTTTGAAGCTTTCCATTCCATGAAAAGGCGGGGCAATGGGAAACAAAATTCCTTTGCCCTCAAACTTGATATGAGCAAAGCTTATGATAGGGTGGAGTGGAGTTTCTTGGAGAGTGTGATGCTGAAGTTGGGTTTCTGTGATAGCTGGGTTAGTAGGACTATGCAGTGCATTTCCAGTGTGTCTTTTGCTTTCAAGATAAATGGGAAGGTGCTTGGGAATGTGGTGCCATCACGGGGGCTTAGACAGGGAGATCCGATGTCTCCTTACCTGTTCATTTTATGTGCTGATGCGTTCTCAACTCTGATCTCTCGAGGCTTAATGAACAAACAGATTCATGGGGTGAGTATATGCAGAGAAGCTCCACCGATTTCTCACCTTTTCTTTGCAGATGACAGTATTCTTTTTGCTAGGGCTTCTGTTAGTGAATGCTCGGAGGTGGCTAATATTATTAGCGTGTACGAGAGAGCGTCTGGTCAAAAAGTCAATCTTGATAAAACAGAAATCTTTTTTAGTAAAGGGGTACCGTCTGATGTTCGAGAACAGATCACCAGTACTTTGAATGTGCGGGAGGTGGAACGACATGGCAAATATCTGGGCTTACCCATGATCATAGGAAAGTCCAAGAAAGCCATCTTTGCTTGCTTGAAAGAGCGCATTTGGAAGAAGATCCAGGGGTGGAAGGAGAGGTTATTATCTAGAGCGGGGAAAGAGGTGGTGCTGAAAGCGGTGGTCCAGGCTATACCGACGTATATGATGAGTATTTTCCATATCCCAGATGGTCTACTGGATGAAATTCACTTAATGATGGCACAATTTTGGTGGGGATCAACAAGCAACAATAGGAAGGTGCATTGGCATAGCTGGGCAAATCTGTGTCAACCGAAGAGTAAGGGAGGAATGGGCTTTCGGGATCTCAAGTGTTTTAATCAAGCTTTGTTGGCAAAACAAATGTGGCGGCTCCTAAATGGCGAAAATCCATTTTTGCATGCGGTTCTCAAAGCCAGATATTTCAAGAATGACTCTGTGTCAGATGCGAGGACAGGGTATTATCCCAGCTTTACATGGCGGAGTATGTGAGAGGCAAAATCGCTACTGTTGGAGGGGTTGTGTTAGAGAATAGGTGATGGATACTCAGTCAATGCGTGCACTCAGAAGTGGATTTTGTTGGAAGGAAAATTCACCAATCCTGTGCCTTTGCAAGAGGATACCGTGGATTTCAAAGTTGGTGAACTGATTGATCATGACGCTAGAATGTGGGACTTCGACCGTTTGAGGAGTACCTTCGAACCGGCTTCCGTTAAAGCTATACTGGCTCTCCCCTTAAACCCTAGGAGCTGTCCTGATACTCTTTACTGGGGTCATAATAAAAATGGCCTATACTCGGTTCGTTCGGGATACTGGCTAGGCATGATGGGGGGTAATAATAACAGAATCTTACTTCCCCCTACAACGGAGAATAGACTATGGAATCGGTTTTGGAACATGTGTGCGCCTCCGAAGTTAAAACATTTCTTATGGCGAGCTTGCAAGAACTTCTCCCAGTGAACGAGGTGCGGTTTAGAAGGCATATGGCTCAAACTCCTGTATGCTCGCGATGTAATGATTCTGCTGAAACGGTGTGCCATGCTTTATTTGATTGTAGTTAACCAAGGAACATGTGGCTCTCTCACCCAATGGAAAGCTTGGTTGCGGCAGCTCCTCGCTCTTCCTTTGCAGACTTCTTCACTTGGCTTGGAGAGAATACAGACCGCGAATCTCTGGCGATTGTGTGTGCCTCAGCCTAGGCATGTTGGTTTGGGAGAAACAGTGCTATTATGGAGAACAAACAAAGCGACCTGGTGCAAATTTCTACTGCTTTTGTTAATTTGATTCATGATTATAACAGCTATGCTGAGAGGGTGTTGGGGTGTCCTGCTCCATCAGTGGTTGCCCCAAATCAGTGGCATCCTCCTGGTGCGGGTTGGATTAAAGCAAACTTTGATGCCTATATGGGTGTAGAATGTACAAGAGGGCTAGGGGTTGTTTTCAGGAATCAGAATGGGGCTTTGCTTGTGGCAGCAGTCAGGAAGGTGCACTCGAATATGGGGGTGGAGGAAACTGAGCTATCGGCTGCATGCTACGCTGTGGAGATTGCACATAGAATGGGCTATGACCAGGTGCTGCTGGAAGGAGATGCTCAAGTAGTCATAAACACAATCAACAGGAGGGACTATGGATTGGCTCCCATTTATACTTTATATGAATACCTGTCTCTTCTTTTGTTGGATTTTCGTGTACTGCTGTCCGTAGGGGTGGGAATACTGTTGCCCACATAGTTGCTAGATGGGATACGGGTATGGCCCACGAAAAAATCTGTATGGAACCTTTCCCGTCAGGCCTTAGGGCCTTGGCTGATCTTGATCTAATATAATTCACAGGTTGATCTCAAAAAAATAAATAAATAAATAAAGTCTCAAAACAAATATAAATATGTAAATTTTAAGAATATAAAAATTATAGAGGCATTTGATTATGATAATGAAAGAAAAATAGCAAAATGACAACAAATACATAAAAGTTGAAGAGAGAAAGCAAGATGAGAGGAATTAAAGTTTTCAAAAACTTTGTTAGAGTTAGAGAGGATGAGATCATTTAATAAATTTAAAATCAAATAAAAATCTTGATTTTTGTATGAAATATTATCAATAAATTCCTGATTTTGTAAATCAACCAAGAATATTTAATAAAATATATTTAAAATCAAATAAAAATCATGATTTTTGTATGAATTCTTATCAATAAATTCGTGATTTTGTAAACCAACCAAAAACATTTAATAAAATATATATATTTAAAATCAAAAAAAAATCATGATTTTTGTACGAATTATTATCAATAAATTCGTGATTTGTAAATTAATTAAGAACATTTAATAAAATATAAATTTTTAAAAATTTTAAATATTCTAATATAAACAGACGAAATAAACAAATTGAAATTATCTTTTACTATAATAAGGTGGACAAACTTTTAAAAACACAATATTAGAAGTATTTTAATATTTTGTTGTATGCGGAATATACACCAAACCAACACCATACATACCAAGAGCTAACCACTCGACCCATCTTAATAATTTCCCTTTTCTATTAAAAATCTTTGTTAGTCAAAAAAAAAAAAAATCTTTGTGGAAAAATAATTTACAATCACTTTTATATTTTATTAATACTAATTTGATAATATTATATTATGTAAATATTATTTTTCTTTAATATTTCTTTAACTCTATTGTGCAAATTCAATGAACCAGCCAATCGAATCTTTTAAATTCATTCGTCACTTTTATTTCTAAATATGTAATTTGAACGCAGATTTTACTAATTTCTACTCCATCCAGTAAAATTTTGTAGTAATTGTACATGATTTTTTTTTAATTTTATTAGTATTATATACAAGTAATTTACTACTTATATTATTTTAAAATTTTTATTTTGTTAATTATGTATAAGTAATTTACTACTTCTATATACGGTCTCACTGAAACAAATTTAGCTTTTTGCGACATTGGATTTAGTGGCATTATAAAAATGCTACTGATTCGTATTTTTAGTATAATAATTATTGGTTTTTATTTTAAGTTGCACCATAAAGTGATTTAGCGACACTTAATTTGGTTTTTAGTGGCATATGTAATTGTCACTATAGTCTATTGTGACATTTGTAAGAAATGTCACTAGATCCTATGTCGCTAAAAGCTTTAGTGTGACTTTTTAATATGCTGCTAAATGATCTAATAAATGTCACTAAATCCTCTATATACACTATAAGAAATTTGAAATAGCGACATTTAAATTAAATATTGCTAAATATATCCCTCTAAAAGCAAATTATGTTGTAGTGCCTTTAGGGTTGTATATAATAAAGAATGTAGTGAATTTTTTTAATGTAATTCAATAGAATATTTGCTTTGGAAATATAAGATACTCTATTAGATTTTTTTTAATTTAATTTTATTCTTTTTAGAAAACATAAAATAATTACTTAAATATTAATTATTTCCAAATTTTATGTTAGGTTCTCTTAAAAAGTCCAAAAATTGATAATAAAGAAAATAAATATTTCTTGATTTTTATTTACAATTCTTATGATTGTAAATATCAATATACCTTTTTTAATTTACTTTCTTTGTCAATTCATATACTAAAATTATTTCATGAAGTAGGTAAATTGTGTGCGTTTGTAGATAATCTTTAGAACAAATTACCATTAAAATCATATAGAAGTAAATGGTTAGGTAATCCACAATCTTTGTGAAATAGCATGTTCTCAATATAAATGCAACATTTTTTTAGGGGGCATGTATCTTACATGTGTTGCCATTTTGGGCATAATTGTAAATAAGATGGTTTGGACTTTAAATATATGAGAATTCCAAAAATAACATTATATTTTTGACGCATATTTAGAAGATAAAATATATCTATGTGAGATTTTGTTAGATTCGTCTTAATATATATCTTTTTAATACTATATGTATTTTTTATAATTTTTTATTATGTGTATTTAGAGATATGGTTTAAAATTTATCTTGAAAACTGTGCAAAAAGTAAACGTAAAGAACAAAAAGAAACGGGGGAGTAATCTCTTATGACTATTCGAGAAATGATTTTTTTTTTTTTAGATTTTTTAGCTAATCAAACAATTACAAAAGTATTTGGTCAATATCTTTTAAGTCTGCTAATATATCTTAATTTCAAATCAAATTTAAAAAGTTATTATTAACTTTTAAATTTTTCATTTATAATTAACAACCATCAACTAAAAAATAACTTTAACTAAACATCTCCACAAACAACTAATTTTATAACTTTATTTAAAAAGGTAAAATCATAACCAGAAAGATCGAGTTTTTGACGCAACGAAAATTTGAAAAGGTTCAAAAATTGGTATGTGTGTCCCTACTTAAAGTATTTTCCTTAACAGGAAGGTACAATTGGTCCCACAATCACCATCCATCAAAAATAATTCTTTTATCATACAAAAGAGAATCTAATTCTCCAACGTCTATAATTATTTTTATTGGTTTATTTTTATTTTTATTATTTATTTGGTTGCTAAATAAATGTCTAATAAATAATTTTATTTTAAGTTAGCTGAAGTTTTACAATTTTTTCTTTTATAATAGTCAATAAGCAACATTTAATTTTTATCAAACACCACCAAAATAGTTAGTTTAAACAGTTAGTTCAAATCCAACTTATTAAGAGAGGTAATTGTGTTTGTTTGTGAATTGTAAACGAGATTAATAAGAAAGATAGTCGCTTGATTTCTATGCTTGGCTAACGTGGGTGTAAGATGCAGGATTTCGGATATTTGCAGGTTCCTATCTTTGAAGACTCTTTTTGAGCCGGGGGACTCTTTTGACTGCCTCTATGGGTATGAGACACCGTCTATCTTCCATTCCCAGACCCTGACATAGATAGTGTATGAGCGAGATACACCAGATATGATGATGATATTAATAAGAAAGATACTGTGGAGCTTGCACTAAAATAAAAACTTATCAAAAAAATTATTGGATCACAACTTAAATTTTGAAAATCCATATCATATAACATGTCTGTAAAGTATACATGCACCTATACACACGAGAGTATAAATACTCTATGTGTAATTATAACAAAAAATTCATGATCAATAACCACAATTTATAAATTACATAAAAAATAAAAAAATTAATATTAAAATAAATAAAATAAAAAAAGATAAACATTCTATCATATAAAGGTAATTTATTAACCTCATAAATAATCGTTATTTACTAAGATCTTCTCAATTATAGCTCCATTTGTACATTTTATTTTTGTTGATGTCAATTTCAATCAATCAATTATTAATATTTCTATTTTAAAATTATGTATAACTAAAAATTAATATTAAAGAAAGTGCATATTAAAACAAATCAAATAAAATTTTATTTTGACCTTTATTTTAATTTAATTTATAAATTAGTGACTAGGACTATATTTATGCATCGTTGTATTTTTTGGACCCCACTTATGTCTCCATCCATATATTCCCCTAATTTACCCCTTTATTATTTTCAAGGACCTTTTCTCTTTCTCTATCTATAAAAACTCAATTTTTGCATCTTTCTCTCTCTAAACTGTGCACTTCAGACAAGGTGAATCATCAATGTTTTAAGTCAATTTTATTGTTCTTTTGATTTATAATAGAGTACAATTTCGTTCAATGTATTATCTGGGTTTCTCATATATTGTTTGATTGATTGAGTTGATGAATTGAATATTGATTCTTGCTAGGGTTTAGTGAAAGATGTCGGTATGCTGCAAGTTTGAGTCTCTTATTTTTCTTGTTTTCTTTGATCGCATTGTTGTTTTTGTTGTTGCTCTATCAGTGGAAAGGTAATTTATTCTGTGAATTAGGGTTTTTGGGCGGTGATTCACTGAATTAATCTCAAATTAGAGCTTAATTTTATGCATTTCAGATTGGTTTTCTGGGATTTTTTGGATGGCTATATCTCTGAATTAAGTTCATTTTTTGGTTACTTTTAGACTTTAGCCTTTTCCCCTTTGAATCTAATAAAGGTGTCATTTACTGCTTTTTTTTTTAGCCTTTTGTGATGAATTATAGAATGTTAAATTTTGAAAATTTGATATACCTGTGATACAATATATCACTTTTCTTGATATGTTCAAAATGTTGCTGCACAAACAATTTTGTGCATTTTTGTAGTTTGAAATTTGAAATTTTAAGCTTTGAAAAGTTGATCTCCCATTTGAAGACTAGGTAGCAAAAGGGATGAGATTATGATAGCCACTTAGGGAAATGAGAGTGAAAGCATAAAGCTTATGCTTTTGAAGAATCAATGTTACTTATCCTATGTCTGTGGTGAGAGGTTTTAGGAATGATTTGAAGGGGATAAATGGTAATAGCTCTGTAGTGAGTATGGGTGAAGTAATTAGACATTAATTTCTAGAAGTTTCTTAAAAAGAATAAGTCATTTTGAAAGGGAATTTCTTAGCTGTTTATGGACTTGGGGTAAACAGTTTTAAATGTTTGGTTGCTTTAGGGGAATGATATTTCTTAGGAATTATGTGAGAAGTGTGGTGTGCTAAGGGGAAGTAAAAGAAAAGGCTACATCTCAGATTCTATGAGATTTCGTGTTTTGCACTTTTAAAAGATTTTCTCTAGTTGAATATGCACTTATGGAAATGACGATTACGTATTTGATTGATTTGAAGAATCTGCACGGCCTACGAATTTGTCAATGGTGTGAGTTACTAAGGAGAATTAGGAGCCAACTCTTGTTTTTGTTGGATATGGTCTACTACTAAGTATTGCTACCCTCCACATTTAATTATCGTCAACTGAATTCTAAAAAAAGCTCCCTTGTTTGTAGTCTGCTAAGATGGCTTCTAATGGTGAAATTGGAAAATATCAAGTATTCAAGTTAGTTAGTAGTAGAAAATAATAAGATTTCGCAAACTGTTAAGTTTCTATATCGTAAATTTATGACAGATGTTGGCTTGATATGGCAAGTTTATAATGTTGTTAGCTTTGCATGAGAAGGTGATCCCCGACTACGAACAAAATAGAATAGTTATTATGTACAAGCCAACTGAAATTAATTATAATAACTTGTGTGTTTATTTTTCATGGATTAAAATGTTGTTCTTGATTCTTAACTTTGAGTTATTGTCCTTGTGCAGATAAGCTAGTAAATAATCCTTCCCCAAGCTCCTTGTCCCTGCAATAGTGTTTAAGGGAGCTTCAAGAGTTGAGGGGAAGTTACCATCAAAACAACTAGTCAAATCTTTTTGCATCTATGGTAAGTGTTGTAATATATCCGCGCATTCTTGCTTGTCTCTTATATTTTATTTGGTATGACCTAATCTTACTACATTTATGTCGAACATGAAGTATCTTACCTTAGTTTATATCGAAGGAATTGATACCATAGCCACTCTGCATCGTGCTTCCATTTCGCAACGTAGTTTCTTTTATTTTAATTGTTAATATGTCACTGTTGGTAGAGCCATAATATTTCCACATTCTGAATTTGAGATTCAGGTTTAAATGCTTATGAAGGCAGGTAATGGGTGCTGTAAACAGCGTTCTTAGACTTAGAGATAGTTGGTCCTAATTAGGTTCCATATTCCATCTGATGATATGATTATGACTTTACCTATGTATATTTTATTAGACACCTTTTGAAGAGGTCACTTTATGTTTTGGTTGCTTTATTTGATTGTATATAGGTGGACACAGTAATGACAATTGATGGTGAAAATAAAATCCTGCTTGTTCTGTAATTTATTTTGTGTCGAGATTCTGTTGTATCTCTGGAGTATGATTCTGATTTGATGCATAAGCATTTGGAAGATTCATAATCTTTCCTAAGTTCGACCAGTGATCATTATTATTATTTTGTTACTGCAGGCGACAAATGAAAATCTTCCACCAAATGTTATTAGGCAGCTTGCAAAAGAGTTAAAAAATCTTGATGAAACACCTCCGGAAGGAATCAAAGTGGGCGTTAATGATGATGATTTTACAACTATTTTTGCTGATATAGACGGTCCAGGTGTGTTCTCTCTCTCTCTCTCTCTCTTTCTCCAGGATATGAGTGCTTGGAAAGGGTTTTACTTCAGTGTTGGTATTTATTGATCTGCAGTCTAAGTATGATCAAAATTTTGTGGTTTTTAAAAGATACTATATTAGTAGCTCTAGCTCCTATGATTTTTCGAGTAATCTTTGATTCTGAAATTGCAGCTGGGACTCCATATGAAAATGGTGTGTTCCGCATGAAATTGATCTTATCAAGCGATTTCCCACATACTCCCCCCAAAGGTGATTATTTTTCTTTTTTGCTTGTAATTTTTTTATAAAGAAGTATGTTTTACTCGTATAGTTTTAGTATTGATGATGATATAGTTTCTCTTTCATTTGATGATCGTTATTGATGGTATAATCATTGTACGTGACAAATTCACGATGCAAAAATAAGGCCGCATCACCGTATCCCAAAATACAGGCTACATTGACTTTGAAATCTCTTTTGCGACCATTATGGAAACTGTATTTCTGCGCTATGTGACAATCTCTCACGTTCGGAATGTTTTATTTCATGTAATTGACCCATGTTGTTGGTATTTAAGGCTTTGGCTTTGATGATTCCTGTAGTTAGTGATGGGCTTCCTAAACGTTTTGAGGTATACATTGTTTTGGTTACTGAATGTTCCACAAACCTGCTTGTGTTTTAGAAGTATCATCTAAAAATAATGTGGTTGTTTGAATTAAGAAACTCAGATAAAAAAGATTCTACTGTGTAGTTCTGTTGTTTTATATGATAGGGATATTTATGGATTTTCTGATTACTCGCAGGTTATTTCCTTACCAAGATTTTCCATCCAAACATCTCAAATAACGGTGAAATTTGTGTGAACACCTTGAAAAAAGACTGGAACCCCACTCTCGGATTGCGACATGTTCTTTTAGTACGTGCTATGCTACATGCTGACTTCTCTTTTCTCCCATTTTCATGACTACTAGTATTTTGGATGATCTCCGTGGGTATTTATAGTAATGCTTCTTCTCAATTTTGTGTCTTTGTTTTTCGGAAAACAGGTTATAAGATGCTTACTTATAGAACCTTTCCCGGAGTCGGCTTTGAATGAGCAAGCTGGCAAGATGCTTCTTGAAAACTATGAGGAGTACGCGAGGCTTGCTAGGTAAGCTAGTTTTTCTTTTCCTCCCTTCCTTTGGTTTTAGGTTTCTTGATGAAGAATAAGATCAGCTAATACCTACAGCCAAGGAGTTGGGTGTCCTTTGAAATGCTGACACCTTTATGCCTTGTTACCCAGACTCTTCACTCTACCCAAGTACCCGTTTGGGACCCTTTGCACTTGGACGTGGGTATGACACTTAGGCGGCTCATTTTTGGTTCTAAATGTTGAAATATTTTCATAAAATAGTCAAGTTAGAAACTTGGATATATATCCGAGCCGGACTTGGGTGTAGCACAGCCTTTATGGATAGCAAATGTAATTGAATCAGGAAAATTTAAAAATTATAAACAGTAATTTAAAGAACTAAATTTGTATTCTTTTTTCGATGAAAAGAGTGTTGGTTATAGTAGAACAGCATATGACTGATCCATGTTTGTTGATTTGTCAGACTGTACACAGGAATTCACGCCAAGCCGAAATCTAAAATAAAGCCAGGAGCTATTTCGGAGTCAACCACAGCTTTGAACGTTGATCAACAAAACAAAACATCAGCTCAAACTGTCGATCCGAAGAACAAGTTAGTGAGTAGTGGTGCTCTATCACCATCCCCCGTTGCCCCATCAACGGCTAGCAGCAAGGCAACAAGCCTTCAAGATCAGCTTAACGGTGCTATTGCTTCCGTTCCACCCTCAAATGAGGGTGGAGCAGCCGGGTCATCAGCTGCACCTTTAGCAGAAAAGAAGAATGGCGTGTCGAAAACGCATGTAGAGAAAAAGAAGATCGATGCTAGAAAGAAAAGCTTGAAGAGATTATGAAGAAGGTGACTGTCTTATTTTGTGCCTTAATTTGGTCGGTTTAACTCTTGCGTGTCCCCATTCTACTGTAATGTAATTTGTCTCTATGCGATTGTTGCTTTCGTCTACGCAAGAGGGAGCTCCATAGACTAGTTGCTTTGACATATTGTAATGAACCATGTATCTTGGAATCTTTTGTCAATTGAGCTCATTACCCTTCCCTTCTGCTAAACCTCCTGCTTTGTTCTTAACTTTTTTTAATAACTTGGAAAATAGTACTATTATGTTTCTTGAAATACAAGTCTAGAGTCTAATTTTCATTCAAAATACAACTCGGTCTTTTTAAATTTGCTACAAAATATTCAAAAAGTTTTCATTTTGATCTGCGTCACTGTGGCAAATTCAAAAAGGAGAAGAGTGAGGTCTAAGGAGAGCGATTATTTTAATGGGTATCTCCGTATTTGCATCATTTAATAGACATGTTATATCTAAGTACTATTGATTTGTATGTACTTTACAACATCTCTATTAATTTGTTATGATCCTTATGTTCTTTTGTATTAAAATTATTTTTCATATACTCTGTTTTTTATTCTAACTTATTATTAATAATTTTTTATTCTAACTTATATTTAACATTATTAATTCTAAGTTCTAACGTCTCTCTTTTCATCTCTAGCTTAAGATTAGTATTCGGTGATTTAATGTTTTTTATTGAACGTAAAACTTCACCTAAATAGTCTTATTCTATGTAGTATAAATTGTCCCACTAACATTTATAAGATTTATTGAAGTTCATGAAAGTTTCATACCAGAGTTGCTCAATTTCGTTTATGTTTATGATATTTTCGATCATTACTTAAGTGTGGCATTATGCTAAAATGCATCCAAATTTCTTGTAGATAGGAATTTATTTCCTGATTCCTTTTTAGTTACAATACTTATTTTGGAAAAAAAACACTCCGTTTGAAAAAAAAGATGTTACAACTTGTTTAGTAATTATTTTTTAAGCTGCTTATTAGTTTGTGTATGACTTTAGACTTATTGATTTGTTGAACGTCAAAAAGACTTATTTGATATAATTGCTTGTAAGCAATTGAAAAAGTGAGTTATAAATCAAAAATAAAAGTAGCTCATGAAAATTTCTGTTGTCGTTTGACAATTAACTTATTTTTCAAATAAGTAGGCAATATAACTAACTTTTATAACAAACATCTTCAACAACTGATTTTACAACTAACTTACAATCAACCAAAACATTTAATGATACAACTACAAAGTACCAACTGGTTAAACAACCAACTAAATCTACCAAGAGCCAATAAAAAAATAATTGAACACCTTTAAATATTTGGTGTGACAACTAATGAGCTAATTATATCATACAGGAATACAGTCACAATTCAAATGCACAGAATAATGTGATTTGAGAACTGGATAAATTATCAGAATTAGTTGATTCTCCAAAGGGATACTGATACAATAGAAACCAGAAAGAACAAGTTAACAGTCACTAAGAAGAACAGCATTACAGATATTGCGAAACAGAGATCACCACAATCACAAATCCACAACATGACCTAAAATGTCTGGTTTCTATGCATCAGAAAATACTAAAGAAAAAAAACAGTATAGGTCTCTTAATAATTCACTAACATTTTACAAATTTGTCGTTTGTTTCTTCATCATTTACCAGGAATTCATCACTTGGCCATCATCACTTTGACGAACTCCTCGTAGTTGATTTGGCCATCACCATCAACATCAGCTTCACGGATCATCTCGTCGACTTCCTCATCGGTGAGCTTTTCACCTAGGTTTGTCATCACATGGCGCAGTTCAGCAGCAGAGATGAAACCGTTTTGATCCTTGTCGAAGACACGGAAAGCTTCTTTAAGTTCTTCCTCGGAATCAGTGTCTTTCATCTTTCTGGCCATCAGGTTGAGGAACTCTGGGAAGTCAATGGTACCGTTTCCATCAGCATCAACCTCATTAATCATGTCCTGAAGCTCTGCCTCAGTTGGGTTCTGACCAAGGGACCTCATCACTGTTCCGAGCTCCTTGGTGGTGATACAACCTGGGATAAGAAGAAAAGGTCGGTTGAAGGCCAAGAGAAAAGGCGCCAAACACATTAGAAAACATTACAGGATCTCATCGGTGTTGCAGATATACAACACCTTTTTTCATTTGGGATAGAATGCAATGAAAAATAACAATAACCCCATATGGAGGCTGCCAGGAGCTCAGAACCTCAAAACCAAAACATTGATCTTGGATAAAAATTTAGGAGGCAAAGGAAAGGATGGGAAGGGGAAGGGAGTGAAAGGAAAAGAAATGAGGGAATAATAGATAAGTCTCCCTTGTTTGTTTACGAGGAAAACAACGGGAACATTTTCCTTGGAATCTTTCAACTTGGAGAGATTTGGATATAATAAAATTGCACTTTATCCAATTCTTTTCAAATCCCTCCAGTCCAAAATTCGTATCCAAAATTCGTATCCAATTCTTTTCAAATCCCTTTCTTTCCCTCCAATTCCCTCAATCCAAATAAGGTGCAACTTATGGGTTCTCCAAGTCACTATATAACCCCAATAAGAGACATAAGGCATCTAGGAAAATGCAACGTTTAGCAAATTACTAGTCAATCAAGTATTCATAATTCAGATGAAACTAGCACTTTCCGTCACACGTGTATGATACCAAGCAATTTTGGGAATAGGTGCATGGCACAAGAAGCATTTAAGTACCAGCATAAAATAAATGTTCAAAAACATCTGAGGTGATTGAAGCACATATAGGTTTGCTGAGATACCAAAAGCTAGCAAAGTAAACTAAAGATGTCGATAAGCTTTAGTATCAAGCGTACACAACACTCTCGAGAGATCGAAAATTAGATCTAAATAACTTCTAGAACGCAAACATCGCTACATTAATACCATATTAACCAGATAGATTATTCAATAAGAATAAGGAAATAATAGGCAAGTAACGGCCCATCAGTAAAATACCATTCTAATATTTTGGTTGCTTGAATTCACTCAAAAATAAGTTGATTTTTACAGCAAACTTGTTGTAAAGTAAAGACACCAACAAAGAAATTATCTCTCAACAATCGCACACTCATTATATACAAAAAATTGCGACAATTACTAAGCCATGATAATATCAACTGCTCCACTCGAAAAATCCAATATTTTAACGTTTGACTGGCCAAAAATAAACCCAGCAAAAACCATCTAGAACGACACATCTTGCCAACTTTCCCCTTCAACACATTCCCACATATGACTCAACAAATCTATTTCATATGCCTTTCATTGACAACCACCCCATCAACAAATCCTAGCATGAAAAAACCAAGAACAAATCCCACCAAGACAAGGATTGGGAGTCCACATATCGAACATACTATCCTCCTATTTCAAGAATTTATCCTACTTAGAAACAAATCTTCTTAGAATTTCCTTTTTCATTACAACAGTCAGCTACACTTTGACAAGTTTACCCAATCTTATCCCTAAAAACAACAATACCTAAGCCAGTAAGCCTTACAAAGTCAACTACATGAACTAAAACAAACCAACAAAAGCAGATTGCTAAAAAAGATTACGCTTTATCAAAGCTATCTTTAATACATACCTTACAAATTACTATAAAATTATTAAATGATCATTTACAAACATTCCTCAACCAGCTCCGTTCATTATACACTCTTAAAATCCACGTTATCTTCAGCCATATCAGCTCCTTAAATCAACTCTAAATGACCTCTTCTTCTGATAACCATCACCACTCTCATCCTCATTACCCTAACCAGTTCGAACTTAGAACTAAAACAACAACACATATCTCCTATGTAGAGAATTCAAGCATGATTATAACAAGCCTCCGTATCTCCAATGTAAAGAGTCCAAACATAATTAAAAACAAACCTCCTTAATTATGAACCCTTTGATTAAAACAATGGTACTTTACAATTCAATACATCAAAATTACGCAATCTTACCCTAAAACCAAAACTAATCAACTCAAAATGCCTCTTTTTTAAGGCTTCAACAATTCACTCCGTCAAATTACGCATAATGTCATTAATTCAATCGACGTATACAAATCAAAAAGAGCGTATAATCAAAAATCTAGTGCAGATCTTCAATAATATTGTGAAATTAAATCAAAAGATGCAGTATCCTTCAAAGAAATGACGCCAAAATTATATTAATCAAACATAAAAACGACATAATAAATGTTTAAAATTAATACTTTTCCAAAAGCAACAAAAAAAAGAAAAAAAAAAAAAACAGATCTATAAGAACTAGAAGACGAAGACAAAGAGGAACAAACCATCGCCATCTTTATCGAACAAGCTAAAAGCTTCCTTAAACTCGGCAATCTGTTCGTCGGTGAGTTGCTCCGCCATGTTTTCACTTTCTCTCTTTTGATTCTTTTTCCTCCGTTTTTCCTTTTTTTTCTCTCCCAAAATCAATATTTATCTATACTCATCAAGTCAAGAAACTAAATTAAAAGATTTTTTCTTGATTGGTGTCACCGTCAATTTTTTATTTTATTTTTAAAATTTTGAACTAGTATTAAATTCCAAACTTTTTCTTTATTACTCTACCCGTATACTTCAAATACTTTGTTATGCAATTCAATGAACTAGTTTAATTAAAACATTTTTTAATTATATATAATAAAAATTTGATATTAATAATCTTTTCATTAAGTCGAATCACATGATCTCACTTGAGCAAATAATGTAATATTCTCAATATTGCAACTAATTTGAAACGAAAAAAGGATAATACTCTTATAATATTTCAAAAAAAGTTAAGTCCGTCTCGTTCAATAAAAGTGAGTTTTGTATGGACTTACATCACATTTTTATTGAATAGTAATTACGATCTGTGATTAAAGATAAGTTCTTAACTCATTGTTATAATAACCATGATCTGTTTTTCTTGCTACTTAACTTAAGGTTTTGCATTAAATTTAACGAAAACATATATTTTTGTGTTAAAATATAATCATAACACATGAGTATTAAAGTTAATTAGGTATGACATTGGAAAAATACATAACTTGAAATAATAATACTGTTAAAGAAATTTAGCAAGTATAATAAAACAAATAATATATATTCCTATATTCAAAATAAATAAATAAATAATGTATATTCCTTATGGCTTTAGGCTAAAGTTTAAAAAGTAGGACATAGTATCCTTATGGCTTTAGGGCTAAAGTTAAAGTGTAGTTATGCTACTTAATTATCATCAAGTATATTTGTGAGAGACTGTCTTTTATAGAGACGATATTAAAAACTAAAAATTTATATTTTTATTTAGTCCATAAAGTAAAGTTAAAAACTATTTCTAATTGGGTTGGCCCATTAAAAAAAATATAAAATAAACGTAGACAATAAATTTTAATGAATTGAGACTGAGAGACATCTCCCAGAAAAACGATATCTCCTAAACAGACTGTTTCCTTTTTCATAACCAATACAATGGACAACACGGTGAGTACGCGGCACACCCTACGCGGTGTAGTGGGGCCGAGCAGCGTCTTTCTCCTCCTTTGACTATTCTTCAACGTCTTGTCTTTCACAATCGGAATGTCGATCAAATTATTTATTTATTTATTTAATTAACTTATTATTTACTTCTTCCGTTCCGTTTTAGTTGCACCATTGGATTTAACACATTTTTTAAGGGTCATCAAATCAATATGGTAAAAGTAGGGATAATGTATGATTGATGGTGGTATGTGGGGTAGAAATAAAATAAATTATTATAAGTAGATAGTGGTTGTGACTTGTAGGTATATTAAATAATTAATGGAATGATGTATGATTGATGGTGATAGTGGGGTAGGAATAAAATGAGAATAAAATAAGTAGATTATTTTTGCCAAAAATAGTAATGTTGTAAGTAATATAAAATTTTAAAAACGGTAAGTGTTGCAAGTAAAATGGAAGTATTAATTAACCAGATGTAGTAAAATTAATTACGCAATGTTTAAACTTGTTAAAATCATAACATCTGTTAACTTTGTGTGTGCTTTATGTCACTATTACTTAATTTTTAAATGCTATAATAATATACTTCCTCGGTTCTATAATATTTGCTATCGAGTGTGACATGTTGTGTGGGAAAATGTCACTATCAGTAGCAAATAGTATGGAACAGAGGAAGTAATATTAGTACTAGGATTTAAACTTGATTGGTCACAGCTAGGCCTGTGCAATGGGCCGGATAAAGGCCGGGTCGAGCCAGTCCGGGCCTTACAAAAAAGATCGGGGCTTTAGATGGGCCGGGCCCATCAAGCCCGGCCCAGCCCATGTATATTACTTATGCAAAATAAATAAATAAAAATAAAAAATCCCAAATTAACTAGAGTAAACAAAATTATCATATCAACAGCAAAAGATAATTCATCAACACCTAAAATTATTTGCAGTAATAATTTACTACTATTGTCTTCTTCTAGTATTATAGAACTATTTGAAGAAGACACTGCACCACGGAATTTGAAAGTTTCAAACAGAAATTCAAACATAAGTACCTAAGAACCTTCAACAAGAGAAACAATGTCGTGATTCAGTTTTTACTAAAACCCTTATCTGGCTCATATTTTTTCATTTTAATAAAACCCTTATTCAACCCAACCCTTTTAAAACCCTTATAAATAAGGGTTGGATTAGGGTCTCCAACGGGTCCCCGGCCCATTGCACAGGCCTAGTCACAGCACCGCCCTTGGGCCTTGGCGAGGCCGTGAAGGACCACCGCCAAAGGCACAAAAATCAGAATTATAATATGGGTTTATCTAACTTATGTCACAATGGCATAGGTTAAGAGCATTAAATTCTTCTATAAATTTACTTTATCCTCTTAAATATGCTCTTAGGAATAATGATGTCATATATACATTAATTAACGTAAGTAAAAAAAAGAGAATAAATAAGAAAATTTCTAATCAATAACCTGATTCGTAAATTACCATAAAAAGACAAAAATAATAATATTAAAATAAACAAAATCAAAAAAGATAAATTAAAATAACAAAACTTTCACCCTATTACATCCTACTCTTACCACATAAGGGTAATATATTAACCTCATAAATAGCCGTTATTTAGTATGACTTACTCAATGAAGCCAAGGTAATTAATATTCCCTTAACCTTGTGGCATAGGGCATAGGTTAGACAAGTAAATAGAATATTTGGTAATAAAAATACGTGTTAAAGAAAATAATTAAGAAGTGATGAGAATGCGAAACAGAAAGGAATTTATTATTTTTGGTACAATAATGTAATAAGGCTTCTTGTTTGTTAAAAAGAGTTAGATTTTCTTGATAGCTATGTTTAAGTTGTATTTTGACATTTATTTTTATTAAATATAACTTATTTTAATGAATTGAGAACATTTTATTAATTTTGCATTATGTTTCTTTTCTACATTATTTCTATTGAGGAGAAGATAAAAAAACAATCGTTTAAGATTGTTTGGGCTCATACAATGATGGGTCAGTGAATTGATAAGGAAAGAAAGGAAAGTTTCATGCAATTCGAGGAACATAAAAAGAGGGCGAGGAATATAGCATATTATCTGAAAGGAAGGAGTGAAAACTGGAAACAATATTAAAGATTTAGATATGCATGTTGAGATGGTAGAAACTTGAAAAAAGAGAATTCATCTGAACTACCATTATCAAAATTGATTTATACCCAATTCGCATTAGACTTTGATTTGATTGTTATCTAACAAGTATTTCTTTCTATACCTCTAATAATACTCCTAATATGAGATTTTAAACAATCCTAAAAGAGTAAGGAATTGAGAATTAGGTCTTTGTCTCAATTGAAATACGCTCAACTTTTCTCAATTATGATCTGAGTTTGAGTCTTACTACTCTTTTTCCTTAGCTACCTTATACTATAAAAAAAAGATAAAACAATTAATTGAAAATCACATCTTATTTGGTTGGAACATCATGTTCCACCTTTCCCCAAATACGATATGAGTTCGATTTTTACGTCCGGCCCCATACCCTTGCCTTGAACTAAAAAAGATTAAGCAATTAATTTGCATAGTATATTACAACTAATTAAAGATAACTAACTTATTTCATACGTACACTACAAAAGAACATTGAATAAAAAAAGTTACATAATTGTAAAAGTACAAGTACAACCATCGCTAAAATAAGGTCGCATCACTGCATCGCGACCGTATTATAAAGGTTTTCAACTTTACCACAACTAAATATTGGCTGCATTGACCAAAAAATCATACGTACTGACTGCAATACTTGTTTTGAGATCGTTACTACGACCATGACCAAAAACCGCATTTTGCACTATGAATACAACCTTGAACCTCTAGCCCTAAAAGCATAATTGTTTCTTGCATGCTTCAAAAGGTAAAATAAAAGAGGAAATCCCACTACAAACATGATCAAAATAAGAACAAAAACCTAGGTCTTTAATAATCTCATCTATCAAATCCTTAAGAATAAAATCTTGAATAAGCAATCCAATTCTTCCAACTTGTTGTATTTGACCCCATTCAACCTCTTGACAAACCTCAATCACACACTCTTTCATGGCCATACTCCATGTCTTTGTCTTTACTTGTGTTGTTGCAAGATACTCTAATGGTTGTGTTGTTGTGGTGAGAATGGATTGTTCTTTGATGACTAATGATGATGATGGTTTGTTGTACATAAAATTGATGGCTCTATCTTCATGATCTCTTGGCTTTTTCTTTGTTATATGTTGCTTTTGGTGTTGCTTTGGCTTTTGTTGTTGGTGTTGCCTAAGTTGGTGATCTAGATAATCAACAAGTTAAAGAGTATTTTCGCACAAAATCAAAATATATACGGGAAAAATAGAAAACAGACTATAATCAAAATGTTAAGTATATAACATTAATTATATTAATCATAATTCATCTTATATTCTTATGATATTTGTACAAATTTGAATCAAAGAATATAATCGATCACACGAAGATTAAGTTTAAGATAATTTAAACTTATTCATTACTTTATAAAGGTAATGTCCGTTTTATTGAAGTATATATACGCTTGTCTTGACTTAATGAAAAGACAACACTTCATTTTTATATATGTAGGTAAGTTCTCTCATATGTACATACACAACTATGTCCCTATATGACCAAACACTGAAATATAGAGATCTTAAAGCCTATATCTTTCAAAACTGCCACACTCACCTTGGTATAAAACAACGATGGGACATTATAGCTTGTTACTTACAAACATTAGGTGAAAATTTTAGCTATGTTGAATCTCATAAGTGATCCCAATCATGCCTTAGATTGATGATCTTATCTTAACATAATTGGTTTACCATTCATCTAAAAAATACGTATTACTCGGTATATCTATTTTTTTTTTTCAACTTACAAAATAATTAAGCTATTGCTAATTTCTGTAAACAATATATATGACTTAAAATTGTGTTAATTAATTTCTTTGAAATTGCTACATAAATATAAAATATTATTATAAATTTGTTATCGTTAAACTAGCAATCACAACAGAAAATTTTTTAGTGTTGCTTAGGTTGTGGGTCCCATGGTGGTCTTTAAACAATAAAAATCAATTACATAAAGACAAGGAATAATCACCCATTCAACACCAACTAGTTAGTTTAGGGTACATGATGATTTTAGGGGATTTTAGGGCCCATTATAACATCTATGTATGGTGGGTGTACCTTACGTTATAGTGTGATAAAGCTTGTCCCTTTTGCATGAGGAACATGAATTGTCTCCCACTATTATGTTTCACCTTATTAGGGTAATGTAAACATTTTGTTTTAAAACAATTTTATGTGTAAATATAAAATTAAGTTCTCTCTCTAAAAATAAAATAAAAAAAAAAAACCTAACATTAGGGCTATACTTTGTGACTTTTTAAGGGTTTTGGTAGATTTAGTACCTAGCACATACATTTCATATTTGGAATTAAATAAATTTTGTATTAATTTTGTGCACACTAAAATAGTTATAATAAGTTTTGGTTTATAAAATTCAAATTAAAATAGTAAATATGATGTATTGCAATAAGATGATAATTAGCAAAACGTACGGACCATATTTGTAGCACAAGACTAAAGAACATATTGAAAATACTCATTCAATAATAAAAATAGTTTATTTGACCCATTTTAATATAGATTTTAATAAACATCCTCATACAATTCTCTGAATTCTTAAACATTTCTTACTAACGTTGCGATTAAGGGTTCAACCTCTTCAATACTAAAACGAAACGCACTTTTCTCATCTACATTTGTAATAAAAGTTCGATTTTCACTATTTATAATAAAAGTTATCAATTCTCCTTTCTCTCTTGCCTAACCTATATAAGGTTATCCTTACTTAAAATTAATAAAAAAAAGTATAATCAAATGTTGTTGTCTAACCAGTACGAGAAAAATTTCTAAATACAATTTAACCCACAATATCTAATTTCTTAGTTTTCGTGCTGAAAGTAAGTATATCCGTATAATGAGGATGCTATTGTGCTACATGTTCATCCAAGATTTACTCCTACTCTAATGCGTATGATGAAAAAGAAAAAAACGTGTCGTTTGACTGTTAAAGATATCATTTCGTTATTATATTCCCTTCTTCCTTAAGTGATTTCAATATATTTTTTATTTAATTATCGATTTTTTTCCTTGTTATATTTATATTTTGGATAATAATTCTTTACTTTCTTTAATTTTTATATAAAATAGCTAAAATAATTAAATTAGTAAAAAAAATAGTATAAAATAGTTTAAAAAATAAAATTAATTACCATGTTGAATTCTTTTAGAATAAGCGGAAGATAAATGATTATGATGGTCTAACACGGATACGGGACTGGGCCCCTCACTTCCTACTTCACTTTCCACCTCTTCGACCACCTCTCTTCTTTTCACCTCCACCACTTGTGGCGGCGTTTGTGTCATACGCACCGCCTCAATAATTTTCTTCAAAGTTTTCAAATCCTCATCACATTTTTCCAAAGCACCAAGAAGCTTCCTCCTCTTTTCCGCGGCCGGAGACGCCACCCTTGCCGGAGTTGTTGCCGATGATCTCGCCGGAAAATCATCAAGTCCCATTAAACGCTCCACCACTCTTGGGGAACTCGCCACGGTCTCGGTTGATGAACGACGAATCTCCGGTGGAATCACCGGGCTTCTCGGCGCGTGATCTAGAGATAATTTTTCTAACGCCGTTGAGCTGTAATCACGTGGCTGACACGTGGGTGTTTGTTCTGGTTTTGTAGGGGTGTTAACATTACTACTATTACGTTCTTGTTTCCTACCTGTTAATTTATGAATTATGATCATAATACATAGGTTAGAAAAATATACTTAATAAATTCTCATGAATTCAAAGACAAATGGATTGATAATGATAAGCTTAATGACATCTATCCACCGAATAAAACACCTATTAATTATTAATAAATATTAAGAAATAGGTATCGAACTTATAATAATGAATATATTTTATGTGTCTATTAATAGTAGCGAATAAATTGATGGTAAAATTTAAAACCGATTAATTTTCAATTTATTTTATTTGCATGTATAACTTAAAAGATTTCATCCCGAAATAATTTTTTTTTAAATTAATTACTATAAAATGCCAAAAAATTATAAAATTTGTTGGAAAAAAATAAAATTACTCCTATTTTTTTTTAATTAGTTTTGGAATCATTTTTAAAAAGTTTTAAATCTTAATTTAATTTAATGAATATTTGCTTAATCACAAAGTTAATTGCAAAATTACTAGTAACTAGGATCACAAATATCACAATTTTATCACAAAACATAAAAGATTAATAGTGATTTCATTAGCTTATTAATTTAGTGGTGAACTTTAAAATCAATCACTATAAATTAAATTAAATACAAATATATTATTATTTCATATATACATTAAAAATGAAGTACTATAATTTTTAGAGAATTATAAATTTAATAAAAAGTCATTCGCTAGTATACATATGAACGTACCAAAAGTTAGGAATTTACGACGGGTATGATATTTAGACATGAGATGAAAGATGCCGGACATGCACCCAACATTGGTTGTTTTCGATGTCGCCGGAGAATCTCGGCGATTAGAGGATGACCGGAATGACGATGATGGCGACAATGGCGACGTCGTTGATTCTTGCCTCTTTTTCTTTATGCCCATTTTTTTTTTATTAGTTTTTCTGAATTATACTATCAATGGTTCATAGTTGTGTTTTTTTTTGGCAATGAGAGGAAGCAAAAATGTAACGGTAAAGAAGTGACAAGAGGCAAAAGTGAATGAATGGTAATGAGTAATGACTAGCGAGCTTTTCTTTTCTTTCTTATGCTTGCTTTTGAAGTGATATATGGATCGACTACCTCTTTTTGTTGTGAGAGACGGTCTCTACAAGAGACGTATTAGATATGTATTAGATATGTGGGCTAAATAAAAATAATTCAATTAATATAAATTAAAGAGAAGATAAGATTATGTATTTTTTGTTTTGAAGTCGTCTCTTTAAGAGACGGTCCATCACAAGAATAGCTCGGTTGTTTTTGTTATGGTTAAAGAAAAAAATATATACAAAAGTTTTTAAGGTTTATTTCTCTTTAATTAATCTCTAAAATTGACATTTTAGGGAAAAAATAATATAAATGAATAAAGAGGTAAATCTTTAGATATTTAGTTCTATGTGAAAATTTAGCTAATTCAATTTAGACTTAATTGATTAGTTTTTTTTTTTTGATAAAATTTTACAAATTTCACTTCAATAATTACAAGACAAACTACTTTTTCATTAGTTATATATTTTTCACTACAAAGATTTTAAGAAACTCTTTGTAATATTGTAAGAAAATTAGTACTTCTAGTAAGTAGTATCAACGATGATTCATATTATCAACTTAGAATTATTAATGGATAATTAAAAATTTATAATATTGTAAGAAAAGTAGAAAAAATATATATATTATTTAAGATAATATTTTTTATTTATAATTTGTAATTATTATTTGTCACTTAGCTTTTAATTGTAAAGGCAGGTGAAACACATAATTTATCACTTGGTCGAACAACTAAGTGATAAATTATATACATGTTTCACTCGTCTTTACAATGAAAAGCTAGGCAGACAAATAAAAAGTAACAATTATAAGTAGGAAAAAGTTACGACTGTATTGTGAATAATATAAACTTTTGCTAATTTTTATACCTTAAAACTAAACTTATGATTAATTATGAATAATAAGAACTTATAGAATATTTTTCTAGAATAATATTAATTTTTATTTGACCACTAATTCACCTTTATTTTGCGTCAAATAACCATTTAATTGAACACTCTTAAACTTTACTCCAAAATTGTCTCATACAACTTTTCTATATACCATGCCAAATCAATGTCCTTACTGTTATAAAGCTGACCATTTTATAATTATATTCTCCAACAAAAAAATAAATATTACAAGGAATATATAATATCATAAATCACAAATGGCGCATGTCATATGTATAAACTTTAGGCAAACAAACTTTCATCCTCCTGACCATTTCAATATGTTTTTGTTGGGGAAACGTTTACTACTTTGGATTCTCTGAAATCTCGTCTGTCAAAAAATAATTTAACCCAAAAATCAACTTAACCGAAAATTTATCAAGATATTTTATTTTTTGAAAACGATGACGTATTAGAGATCGAACGATGTATTACAACCTCTAATACCACCAAGATCGAAAATGTAAAGTCTTGTGTGAAACAAATTACGCAAACTATAAACTCGATGTTTGTAAGAGAAAAAAATGCAATAATAAACGACACAAAATATATACGAGGTTCACCAAAATTTGGCTACGTCCTCCGGTGTGTAGTAACTCTTATATTATAACAATTGAGAATTACAATTAGAGAAGAGATGAGGCTAAGTGTTTAAACTTGGGGTATTTTTGTGGATTTTTTGTGGATTATTTTGATGAGCATTAGAGCTCACTATTTATAGTGAATAATTACATTTATGATAATACACCTTTTGAATGCATAGTATTAACAACAAACTGAAATGCTCGTTGGAGCATGTATATGACTCGTTCGAGCAGCTTCCTTCTTGAGCTTCTGTTTTGGTCTGTGTTGTGAGCTCGTTCAAGGCGATAAGGCTTCTTGAAGTGCCTTGTTCGAGCACCCATAAGCAGTAGCAGACTTTTAGGCTTCCAAACTTGCTATTAACTCCATTCATCATGCATCATAACTATCTTATTTCACCCATGTTTAAGTCCATTCATCAACACACCATTTATTTTATGCATTGATCATCATCTTAAACTCCATATAAGACTCACACTTAACTTACCATTAACACACACATTTAAACCACCCATGAGATTCCTTCACAATGCTCATGAGTTATTTTGGTGCACTCAAGTCACACCATTAAATCACAACATTTTTTATTATGCCTTATCACAGGAGAGCCTTCTGATTAAAAGTGTGGATGCATGCAACATAAGTTTTTCTTATACCTGACGTAAGATATTCCACTCTAAATGAGGGCTGAGTAAAATTTAAAACCGCTTAAGATAAATAAATAGAGAGAAATTGGATATGCTTAGGGGATTGTACTTGTAGTTTGATTGGTACGTTAAGGTCATGTCTGGATGGAGATTATTATAATTAAAATAGATTAGAAGTAATTTATTAAGTCTAAAAAACTTTACCTCTAAAATTTAAAGGGTTATTTGTATTATTGCTAGCTGAACACCTCATACATACCCAGAACCATCGTTGTAAATCAAAAATAAATTAAATAACAAGAGTGCATAAATATTTTATGAGGCGCTAATTTTTTTATATTTTTATCTTCAAACTCAAGTAGGAATATCTTCATAAAAATATTTTTTAAATTCATTCATATGGGCCACTTGCAAGCAAATAGTAACTTTGACTGATCCATCATTTGAAGGCCCAGGAGAAAAATTGAAAAAAATGAGACAATCACCAAACTTAAGTCAAAATATAAGACCTTAGTAAACTTAATTCCTGAAATAAGCGTCTTTTGGTCCTAAGCTAGCTTCGGTTTAAAAACGCTGTTACTAACAGCGATATTTGAATTTGTGGGATTTTAGTGTTCTCGCTGTTACTAACAGCGAGTTGACCTGTTGACTGGTCAAAGCATATCTCGCTGTTAGTAACAGCGAGTTGACTGTCCATAAAATTACACAGATTCCTTCTTCCTCTCATTTCACCCAAATTCGAAAATTCTCTCTCAAAACCCACGACCCGCCCTCTCACTTTCCACCATTAAAATAGCTTCAATCTTGCAATTTACCTCATCAAACTCCAAGTTTCTTCTATTAATTAGGTCTGTCTTCTTTCTATTATGTTCATTGACTATTTTTTGCTTTTAATAATTATTTTTTTTGGAAATTAGGTTTTGAAGTTTAAGCTTTGAATTTCCTAAATGCAGGTTACTACACTTGCAAATTACTACTCCTTTGTGATCTACAGCTTATTAAGGTACTTATTATTTTAAATTTGTAAGTTATTTTGTGGCTTTTTAAATTATTTATGGTGATTATACTTAAATTGTAAAAATTTCTCAAATGTAGTTTTTATTTGCAATGCTAATAATAATGTGGTTGTTTATTTTATTATAGTGAATTTTTCTTGAAAACCCTATCTATTGTAATGGATGTGCTTTGTTATTAAACGTAGTTGGTTTCTCATTGTTGTAGAAATGGCTTCATTTCGTGTGAATGTAGTATGTTTTTGGAATGGTTCGATTCGATCAAGTAGTAGCAATGTTAAGTATGTTGGGGGAAGGCGTAAAATGTTTGGATGCAACTCACATATGGATTTGTCTGAATTTAAACTCTTTATAAGTTCTAAGATTGGGATTGACACTATAAGAAGTACTATTAATATAAGTTTTAAATACGCTATGAATGGACAATGGTTAGCTTTTCCAATTGAGGATGATGAGACTTTAGATTGTATGTGGGAGTTTTCTAGGTCAACCTCTGTTCCTTCTCTGGAGTTATACGTAGAAGAGGTACCCCTAATGAATCAAGAAGCTAACGTTGTAGAACCAAATGTAGTTGTGAATGTAGCTTCTTCTGCTCCTTCTCCTACGCCTTTCCCTACCCAAGAAACCCAAAATCCCATTTCAGAATCGTCCTCTTCTCCTTCTAATGAACATAATCAAGTTCAAATTCAAGCTTCAAATGATGACCCTTGGGAGGATGCTATAAGTGAGAGTAATGAAATTGTTGAAGCTCCCTCTGAGGAAGATGTGGATGTTAATGAGGAGGCTCTAGCAAATGACATGACCTTAGGCAACATTCCAACAATTGTTGCTCCTACACCTTATGCACAAGTTCCCCCTCTAGATGAACACGTTGAGGATAACTCTTGGAGATCTTGGGCATGTGATACAACATACACCGATGAAGGAGAGTTTCAAAAGGGTATGACGTTTGATAATAAGGATTCTTTGTTGGACGCTATTAGGTTGTATCATATTCGTAGGAATGTTGAGTATCGAACTGAGACTTCTAATCAAACTGTGCTTACCTTGAAGTGTAAGAGGGGGTGTACTTGGAGGTTAAGGGCTAGAAAGACCTCCTATTCATCTAAATGGGAAATTGTGACATACAAAGGGAAACATGGGGGTTGTGTATTAAGTACTGACAATGTGTCAGCTGGACACATTCATTTGACTTCATCTGTGATTAACAATGTTATTAGAAATTGTGTTGCTCAAGACCCATCAATCAAGGTCTCTGTTGTGCGTCAAATGGTGAAAGACCAATTTGGTGTTGAAGTGACCTATAAGCGGGCTTGGTGTGCTAAACAACAAGCCCTTCTTTCCATTTATGGGACGTGGGAAGACTCATATCCTCTCCTTCCACGTTTTTTGAAAGCAATGCAAGTGTCTAACCCTGGTACTGTAGTTGAGTGGTTCTATAAGGAAGATAATGATGCAGGTGTGTACGTTCGCCCTAGTATTAGAACTTTTCAACGTGTGTTTTGGGCCTTTAAACCTAGCATTGACGGATTCAAGCATTGCAAACCCCTTATCGCCATTGACGGAACACACTTATATGGTAAGTATCGCCATACATTATTGACTGCGATTGCCCAAGATGGGAACAAAGGTATCTTTCCGCTTGCTTTTGCTTTGGTAGAGAAGGAATGCATAGCTGCATGGTCGTGGTTTATGGCATGTATCCGCAAGCATGTGATGCACAGTCCAGGTTTATGTATTATTTCTGATAGACATGCGGGTATATTAGCGACCATGGAGGAGCCAGAATGGCAACCTCCTCATGCCCATCACAGGTTTTGAGAGAGATGAAATGCACATGTAACAAACCCTCCATATATCACTTACCTTGTTCTCATGTGCTTGCCGTCTGTATTAAAAGACACTTATCATATGAGCGTTTTGTGGACTCCTGCTACACTACTAAGAGTTATGTTGACAAATATGAATCCATTTTCATTCCGTTGATTGATAAGAGGTCATGGCCTCAATACACCGGTGTTGAGGTGCAACACGATCCAGAACACATTCGTGGACTAGGAAGACCTAAGTCAAGAAGGATCACAAATGAGATGGATGAAGGGTCAAGGAGACGCAACGCTTGTCGACGATGTGGTAATGAAGGTCATAACACTAGAACTTGCACAACAAGGTAAACCATACAATTTGAAAGTATTTGAGTTACAAATATCTCAAGACTAAGACAATTTGAATTTGTATTTAATGTGTTACACATAATCCATTTTCACAACTAAGTGTATTTTTTTTTAATATTGTATTGCAGTAGAGATGGATCCAGCAGCTCCAGGCCCTCACGACCCAGGTCGACGATGCAGCAGATCATAGGAGCGTGTACTATGGGATGTCCAGGTAAAGTACACTTTAGTTAGTTACATATAATACACAATTTGAGTATTAATTCTTATACATTCTTTGCTTAGGTGCGACACGAGACCATATACACGGCATCCCGACTCAGCTGTGGGAGATAGACGCGTATCATTCCATACATTCATCGAGCGAGGTTGTACGATTTCCATGTCGTTGCATATGGGAGAGTAGATCGGGCCTTGGTGATCGTTAGTTGGCGTTGCGCCAAGAGACACACACATTCCACCTACCTCTAGGTGAGGCTACTATCACTCTAATGGATGTAGCGATCACACGCCTTCCCATCGAGGGACATGCGTCGTACTCATGGAGCCAACTCGATAGTTGGCGAGATATAGTGAGAGGGTCTTAGGAGTTCGTCCCGCGGATGTAGCCAAAGGGAGTACCTTGCGCATTTCATGGCTTGCGCATAACTTCGCGCACCTCCCTGAAGTAGCCGATGAGGCTACTATTGAGAGATACGCCAAGGCGTATTTGTTATACTTGATTGGAGCAGTGTTGTTTGCCGACAAGAGTGGCAACCTAGTACAACTTTTGTACTTGACGTTGCTCGATGCGCCGTGGGAGGTCATAGCAGGATACAATTGGGTTCTGCGCCCTCTGTACCTATATAGGAGACTTTGTGGTGCTTCTAGGAAAAATGTGAAAGAGATTGCGGGCCATTAATTATTCTTAAGGTAATAATAATAGATTTATTTCAGAATGTTTGTTTGTTTGGTTTACTTAATTATATCTGTAAATAATAGCTTTGGTTGCGGGAGCAAATACTAATTGGCAACCAATGAGGAGTTTGGGACGTAGTGGATTTGCCCAACCTATGCTTCCACCTCCGGATATGCCATACTGGATCGGCTTGGTCTTTGCCGACTAACAAAGACTCACACAAGATCCGGCTGGCTTCTATCGCACAATTGGATCTACTTCGACCGACGGTAAAGGCTGACTCATTAATATCACAACTATCATATTGCATAACTTACTGATTACTATTTTTACATGTAGTTTCTATGGGCTCCATACCCCGCTGAGGCATACGCTGCATTGCCTCAACATTCAGGGATTTTGTCCGGGGTGTGGAGAACATCTGTACCTTTGATATGCTTCGACATAGTCGAAGTGCACCTACCCGAGCGTGTACTACGCCAGTGGTATGTGGCATCCGCCTTGTGATACAGAGGCCGAGCTCCATCAAAGCTCACGCAAAGGTCGGGAAGCCAGAAATTGGTTAGATATCAATGCTCGTCACATCGCTAGGTGGGATCATAGATTAGAGCTGCTGGTCCAAGGTGCGCCTATCGATGGCGCAGGGGCAACCACTACGGAGGATTACATGCCGTGGTTCCTCTCCATCACTCGTCGATGGATGACATCACGAGGTATCATCGCAGCTTCCCAGTATGCTCCAGCAGCACCTACGATGACACAGTTTGTAAGTATTCTTGCATGTTGATTAGTATAGATAAAGTATACATATTACGTATTTGACTAATATTAATCGAACGCAGGCACAGGGCGTCGCAGCTGTCATCAGCTCCAGCCAAGAGGAGCCTGTACGAGAGATTGCCCAAGGAATACTACTAGGAACTCAGTTTCAACACTTCATTCCAGTAGTCGAGGAGCCTGACACCACTATGTATGCTCAAGGGTCATCTCCTCATACCGACGATCATCTAGAGGAGGTAGATTTGACGTGCCCCGACTATGGCGCTGGATCCTCACAAGGTGCTGGATCATCCCAATATCAGTCACCTCCCCTACCCGAGCGTCATGCGACTCATTCTTACTATCGTAGGAGGCGTCGTAGAGGATCACAGTTAGACATTGTCCCGGAGGAGGATTAGTATTAGCATAGTGTTTATGTGATGAACATTTGATGTATATATGTAGCTTGTAATATATATGTAGCTTGTAATATATATATGTAGATGTATATATGTTAATTGTAGCATTAGTTTACCGTTTATTATAAATGAAATGCTGAATCATTACGCCATGAATTAAGTTTGCTTCTTAACCTTTCAACGCAATTTCATTCAAATTCAACCATTACATATCAAATTACATAGTTTGTTCAATAACTTAAACACCGATAACTAAGCTTACTTCGTGAACTTTTTCATAATTGTTTCAGTCTCTTCTTTCCTATTTGTTATATCATCTATTTGTCTCTTGAGATTGAATATCTCATCTTTGAGCTCTTGTTTATCCTTTTCAAGTTGTATTATTATGTCTCTCTGCCATTTTGTACCCTCCGGAGCAATCCACCTAAAATAGCCGCAACCAACTCCTTCATCCAAGTAGAATGGACAAGCAACATATTCACGACCAGGATCGATGTCGCTCCAATCTTTATTAATCTCAACTGCATAACCACACACACAAACCTCTTCAAAGGAACGCTCTTGTGACATCTACATAACACACGATAAAGTAACATAGTTAGTTATTCAAAAACATTATTGCTACATATAAATTGAAAATAACACTAACATAATATATTACCTTCAAAACCGATTTATATGAACAAGAATGATGGAGTTTTAATGAAATGAAGTAGGAAAATGAGTGTTATTTATAGAACATAATAACAACGGCTAGTTTTTACTTTACAACGGCTAGAATTTCATTTGAAAAAGTCAACAGGTCAACTCGCTGTTAGTAACAGCGAGATATACTTTGACCAGTCAACCATTTACTCGCTGTTACTAACAGCGATTACATTAAACATATAACTCGCTGTTATTAACAGCGTTTATATTAAACTTACACAATTTCGTTTCTCGCTGTTAGTAACAGCGTGTTTATACCGAGGCTAGGTTGGGAGACAAAGACGCTTATTTTGGGAATAAAGTTTTGCTGAATCTTATTTTTTGACTTAAGTTTGCTAAAGGTCTTATTTTTTTCAATTTTTCGGCCCAGGAAGTATCAAACAATCACCATCAGAATCATGAGTACCTGGGCCCATATAAATCTCCTTTCCCCACCCAAAGTCAAGCCCATAAATTGGAAGAGTCAACCAACTTATAACCCCAATATTTGGGTTACCATAAAATGGACCTTCTTTACTCTTAAGTCCATGGATATCTTGAAATGGTGACAAATCAGGCAAACTTTTCCAAAAGTCAACGTTTGACCAAATATATTCATCGTTGACTTTTTCTATTGCTTCTCTTATCCTAGCACAAGTATATCTTAATGGCCTTGTCATTATTTCTCCTGATTTAGAGGAGGCTACCATATCTAAAATGGCATTGCCTAGGTATTTTGGTGGTAACGGAGGGTGTACACGATTGCGTACATCAATCGAGAAATCTAAGTATGTTGGTTGTTCATAAACATGTTTACGTGCTTTACAGGCACATTTCCATATATGAGCTGATATAACTTCATAACGAGTGTAAGGACGTCTAATATGACATTTAGATTTTACATTAGAAGCTTTCTTTAAGTACTCCACATGGACTTTTGTTAGATGTAATATAGACACACTGGTTGCCTTTTCACGCTCCTTTACGTTGTTTTCTTCCCCGACTAAGAATGGTGGAGGGTTGAATTCTATATGTATGTTACGAGTGAGAATTTTAGGTAGGTGTTGATTCTGATAGATGTATGGATCAATGTAGGGAGCCATCTTGAGTGGTTCACCACGAGCTAGCCTAGCCCACTCGGCCATGAAATGGAGTGCGCTTTGCCCATCAACTACAACATGAGATATCTTCATTCCTAAACAAACACCACCACATCTAAACTTGGTGAGTTGTCCTAACACTAAAGGCAACTCAACAATTGGTTTATTATAGTCAACAAAAGGAATGAGGTTCTCAAATATAGCCGTTTGAGAATCAAAATCAGAAAAGTCACATAGACGCTTAGAAGACTCGGCTTCAATGAGCTTGACCCCCTTCCCATCGCATAAAAGCTCAAGCCGCCCTCCCCCTTTCCAACGAATACGACCAGCTAAGGGATAGAAGTAGATCAAAACCCGACTCAACGACTCCTTAAGGGTGTCTATGCGACACAATCCTCCGAAGACTTGTAAAAGTAGATTGTAGGAACATGGGTGATCACACCAATTTGATCCCATTCCGATAATTGATAAACACCCTTATATGTTGGGTTAGTTGGTCTTACAATGTTGGAACATTTTATGTGCACATCCATTATAAAATAAATCTTTTGTGATAAAAAACATAGAAAAAATCACCAACACATGCTTATTATGCAATTAAGAGTAACTTTTATTTAATATGAACAATTAATAGGTAAAGTTTCATAAGTTAGATTAACATTTTAAGTTGAATAGTCTTTATCAGCTTTTAGCCAACTACTATAAACAAAACTCGTTACAAACTCAAAATTTATAGCTTTGAAATTTAATGACAATTTATTTTATAGAAGGTCTCTTGAGAGACCGTTTATAGCAAAGACGGCTCTCCCAACAGCCCAACCCAATGATTTTAAATTAAAGAATAAGGCTGATGATTAATCAGTTACTTATTTTGCAAAATGGGCAGACCCATATTTATCCGTCTATGCTATAGACGGTCTATAGCAAGAATTTGTGTTTATTTTAATACATTAAATCTCTTTACAAAAAAGCAATTGAAACTTATAAGCAAAAGTATAATTCATATCATGAATGGAAATTCAATTAAGCTAAACTATATGCATGTAATAACTTCTAAAATTAGAAACCGATTACTTAGACTCCAAGAAACTTATTTCATCAGTTTTTTTTTTTTCCAAAAGCATTAAATTAAACTTAAAGTGAAACCCTAAAGATAACTTGTGCATGTTATGACACATGAATCCTCATACGTACATTCTATTATATAAAGCACATTTATCAACCAAATGTAACAAAACAATCCATATAAAATAAACACGAAATTAATTTATACATCTTACTAGAAATTCTAAATAAATATATTCGTTTTAATTTGCTTCATTTATTGATTTTAATTCAAACAAAATGGTGGCAGTAAATAAGAAAATGGCGGTTTTAGTAGGATGTAACTATCCGAACACCCAATATCACCTACATGGTTGCATAAACGACGTGGTGTCGATGAAATCGATGCTCGTTGAACGATTTGGGTTCGACTTAAAATCGATTGAGGTCTTAATAGATGAAGGTGAAGGATCTAAAGATTTATTTCCTACGGGCGTTAATATAAAAAAAGCACTTAAAAAAATGATTGATGAAGCTAAAGAAGGGGATGTATTATTTTTTCATTATAGTGGGCATGGGACTCTTGTTCCTTCTAAACATCATTTGCTTGTAAAACAAGAGGAAGCAATTGTTCCTACTGATTTCAACCTTATAACTGGTAAATTTTAATTTTCTTAAGTTGTATAAAATATTATTCATTTTCTTGATTTATAAATGAATATGATAAAAATTTTATATAGGTTAAGATATTATATTTAAATGTTTATAAATTTATTGTTAGGCCTGATAGAAGTTGACCTGACTTGATGATTTGAGCCGAACCTAACCCTGTACAAGTGAGTTAGGGTTAAAACTTTTGATCCAATTAATTCAATGGGATGAACTGATCTAATATATCTAATATGTTAGATTATGATTTTAATTAAACAGTTAATTTCGAGTTAAATCAATTAACCCAAAATTATTTATTGTTCTTGGTATACTAAGGGAAGTACTAAACTGCTTTTTAGATGCAAAGTGGAATGAAAATTAAGTTCATACCAAACAATAAGTAATAAACCGATTTTAAACAATATATTTCCGAAATTTACAAAATTTATATTAAATAGACATTTAGTGTAACTGTGTAAGTAAGTTATCATTTTATCATATTAATGACCAATCAGTTATTTTAAAGAGAGATTGTTTCTTATAAGTGTGAAGGTCTCAAACAATTCGTATTGATTTGTGAAGGTCGTTGGTTAATGTTTTGTTTTTCATGTTTATGATGTAGATGTAAATAGACATTTAGAGTACGGTAAGTTATCATTTTATTTTAGTGTACGGTAAGTTACACTACCAAGAAATTTAAATTTATATTAAATAGACATTTAGTGTACGGTAAGTTATCATTTTATTTTAGCCTATATCTAAAGTGCATCCACTAGTGGAAAAAACCTCAAAGGCTGCGGTTTTTAGACCCCTAAAGGCTGCGATTTTGGACCCAAGCACTTGTGGCAGCTGATAGTAATAAACAATGGCTGCGGTTAAAAAACGCAGCAAGAAAAATTGTTATTGGTCTGGTTTTGGCCGTCATGTACCAATAATGTGAATTTCACAAACCCAATTTTGGGCACATTATTGGCTGCGGTTGTGATACCTGTCCGCAGCCTTTGTTATGTTTTTTTTAAAATTTTTTTTTGTTTTATTGATATTTGTATATATTATCCTAATTATAAATATATAATATATACATAATAAATACTTACGGAATCAATACTTTGTACCCCTATAATCACGTATTAAAAGAAATAATTATTAAAAAGTTAGTACATATATATTATAGATTTTCTAATAAATATTTATAATATTATAATTTAAAAACATAATAAATACTTACGGAATCAATACTTTGTACCCCGAGTTTCTTCACGGCTTCTATGATATCTTCCATAAATTTAAGCACGTAGTAGCCGCATTAAATGCTATTTTTTGTTGAAAACACTATTAAAAAAATATTATATATGTTAGTGCCAAATTAAAAACATCCTCGACTCCCTCCATCATCTCATCAACACGATCCACATCCTCATCGACATTTTCTTCATCAACACGATCCACTACATCTTCATTGACATCGGCCACATTATTGACATCCTCAACAACACTCTTTTCCTTGTAAACTCCCTCCTCACCATGCCAAACCCAAACATGATATTGAGGCCTAAACTCACGTCGAAGTATGTGCTCCCTAAGGATATAAACACTATCTACCTTTGATACATTGCCACAATTGACACATGGGCAATAAAAACCAACTTCCACCGTCCTAACTTGATGTTCAACCGCAACACTACAAAATTCTAATACGCCATCAATAAATTCTGACGATTCAATGCTTCCATACATCCAAGAACGATCTTTTGTCATCCTAAGTGTGATTATTTAATTCAAAACAAAATTAATAACAACTTTTTAACATATATACTTTAACCTAATCAACCTCATAAAACTAAGTAAAAATCATTCATTTAACCCTAATTTACGATAATTAATTAACCTTCATAATTTATAACTTGTTCAAAAAATATGTATTCTTTAAATTGTTCAAGTTACTTTTACTCTAATAACAAAAAATACATATAAATAAAAATAATTAACAACCTATTAATATAATATAAGCATATGACAAATGTAATACTAGCATTTACATCCACAAATAACATCACATTTAAAATCACATTCATCAATAAATTACATTCATAAATAAACTATAACATCATTTAATACTAATAATTAGAACTAAAAAACCACTAATGAACATACAACTATACATACACATTCATAAATTATATGATAAAATTTAAAACATAAAAACAACTATACACATTCATAACTTTTGATAAATTTAAACCAAATTACAAAATCAAAAATAAAAAAGATACCTTGAATTTGTGGGTTTAATAACTTGAAGAACACAACAATAGTGGGTTAGTGTAAAACCTATACAATGAAAAAAATTAGTATAAAAAAACTAAGAATTAAAACACAACTAATGAACAAGAAAAAAAATTAGTACTTCAAAACCTAATTTTCATGTGTTCAACAACTAATGAATTAGGATAATTTCGAGTGTTCAACAAATTATAAAGAGAAAAAATACCTTAATTTCGTAGGTTTTAAAGATGAACAAGACCAAAGGCTTAAATTTGGAGTACACAGCCGTGGGAAGTATAGCAGACCAAAGGCTTAAATTTCGAGCTAATTTGAAGGGGTTTCAAGATGAACAAGAAGAACAAAGGCTTAGTGTAAAACCTATACAGCCGTGGGAAGATGAACAAGAAGAAGAACAGTCGCGTGGGTTTCAAGATGAACAAAGGCTTAAATTTCGTGGGTTTCAAGATGAAGATGAAGATGAACAAAGGCTTAAATTTCGTGGGTTTCAAGATGAAGATGAAGATGAACAGTCGTGGGTTTCAAGATGAACGCAACAGTAGGTTTTCAAGAGGAAGAAGAAGAAGAACAGTAGCTTGTGTAAAATATGAACGTTAGTTGTGCTGAATTAAATTATAGGCGTTTTTTTGGATATGGTATTGGCTGCGGGCACACCTACAACCGCAGCCTTTGCTCTTTTTTTCTCATATTGGCTGCGGACATGGCTTAAAACTGCAGCCTATGTTGAATTTTGTTCTTTTCCTAATTTTAATTGATCACATTTGCTTCGTATGACCTAAAACCGCAGCCAATAACACGCAACCAATACGTTTTTTTCTACTAGTGATCTCACAATGAAATGCTCTCATGCAATGATGTGTGAATGTCGTTTGTTAATGTTTTGTCTTTCATGTTTATGATGTAGATGTGGATTTTATTAAATAGATATTTAGAGTACGGTAAGTTATCATTTTATTTTAGTGTAAGGTAAGTTACACTACCAAGAAATTTAAATTTATATTAAATAGACATTTATTGTACGGTAAGTAATCATTTTATTTTAGCCTATATCTAAAGTGCATCTCACAATGAAACGCTCTCATGCAATGATTTGTGAATATCGTTTGTTAATGTTTTGTCTTTCATGTTTATGATGTAGATGTGGATTTTATTAAATAGACATTTAGAGTACGGTAAGTTATCATTTTATTTTAGTGTACGGTAAGTTACACTACCAAGAAATTTAAAATTATATTAAATAGACATTTAGTGTACGGTAAGTTATCATTTTATTTTAGCCTATATCTAAAGTGCATCTCACAATGAAACGCTCTCATGCAATGATTTGTGAATGTCGTTTGTTAATGTTTTGTCTTTCATGTTTATGATGTAGATGTGGATTTTATTAAATAAACATTTAGAGTACGTTAAGTTATCATTCTATTTTAGTGTACGGTAAGTTACACTATCAAGAAATTTAAATTTATATTAAATAGATATTTAGTGTATGGTAAGTTATCATTTTATTTTAGCCTATATCTAAAGTGCATCTCACAATGAAACGCTCTCGAATGTCGTTTGTTAATGTTTTTTTTTTTATGTTTATGATGTAGATGTGGATATTAGGCAACTAGTCAATGGGCTACCAAAAGGAGCAACTTTAACAATCCTCTCAGACTCATGCCATAGTGGAGGCCTAATTGATAAGGAGAAGGAGCAAATTGGGCCCAACACCTTACCAACTACAGCACAATCAAACAATAACTTAGTCCAAAAACATTCCAAGCCCAAGAAGATCCCATATGAGTCACTATTGGGCCACTTATCCACTCTTACAAACATGAATGGGCCTGACATTGGGGCCCACTTAACCACCCTCTTTGGTGATGACACGAGCCTTAAGTTTCGTCTTTCTAAATTAGACCTAGATCAATGGTTCGGGCCTCACAGGCCGGACTCGGGCATTTTATTGAGTGGATGTCAGTCGAACGAAACCTCAGCCGATATGCCTGCTACTGGGGCCAATGGAAAGGCCCATGGGGCATTTAGCTATACTATCCAATCAATACTAAAAGCCCAACAAGGCCCAATTAGCAACAAAGAAGTGGTGATGTTGGCTAGGAAGGTACTAGAGAAAGAAGGACTTGAAGGGCAACACCCTTGCTTGTATTGTAGTGATGAGAATGCTAATGCACCTTTCTTGTACATGAAATAATCAAAAAGCAAACATCTGACATAAATATTTGATGAAACGATCTAATTGAGAGACGCGCTATATATGGATAAAATAATCCATGTCATACATCATCATCATACTCAATATCCCGCTCAAAGGCAGGGTCTGGGTGAGGTATGATGACAAACAATCCATCTCATACATATTATGTGAATATGGGCTTCTTGATTGAGGAAGTCTCATCAAGAGACAGTCTCTCACATAAGTAGCTTACTATCTTAATATATCTTTACTTACACCATTTTAATAGTCTTTATTATTTATTACTCGTATTGTAGGTTTTGCTGATTATGTATAAGAAAATATTTAGTTTGATGAAATCTGGTTTAATTTGTGCTATCATATATGTATATTACAATTAATTTTTCTGATTATGTTGTACAAAAGTCAAGCTATGAAGGATTTAAATTGTGTGTTATATAGTTAAAAAAACATAAAACAGTACAACTTTTTAATTAGAATTGCTTTAATAAAAAACCTTAGTATATGATTTATTGTTTTTAGTATTGTCTTTTAAGTTAATCACGAAAATATTCGACTAGACAATTTAAATAAGATTTCAATTGGTTATATTTTTCTTATACATTAACTGCAATATATCAATAAAATTTAGATTAATAATACCAATAATCGTAATATAACAATTATTTCATACAATTTAATACAACGATTTGAAACTTGTAAGTGCCTTTATTAGTCTCGCCAAATGGAGACATTTGATTAGTTGATGCTGGCTTAATTATTTGACAATTTAAATAAATAAAATGTCATTTTAGCCCTCCCAAAAAATCAAACCGAATCGTTCAATAAACTAAATGATTGTGGCTTATATGGAACTATATTAGACAAATATTTGATTTGAATTTTTAACCTACCATAAATTTACCATCTTTATAAATTTAATAATTTAAATATTTTACAAAACCAATCAAACAAAAATATTTATATAATAGAAAACATAAGTGGTTTAATAATTAATTAAAAAATTGAAATTGAACTTTGTTTAGGGTTTTCCCAGAATTTTTTTGGAATGACGGGTAAATTAGGAAGCTTTGAAAATTTTCAAGATTAAGAAAAAGGAGATGAATGATTATGGTGAGTAAGTGTGTAAATTTCAAGTGGCATAACTTCGTGACTGTAATAATTTTCGAACACTAATATCAATAATTAATAATAAATTAAAAAAACTGTTAAAAAATCCTAATCAAATAATAATAATAATAATAATAATAAAAATAATATCTAATACGTGGGCCAATGGCCGACAATGATATTAAATTTATTTTTAAGGGGAAAGGTTCACCACAGATGAGGCTTTCATGGGTCGCCCTTGCGTTGCACTATTGCATGGGCCGGTCGCACCCCACCAAAAAATAATAATAATAATAATAATTTTATTATTATTATTATTAGAATAATTAGCGATTTTAATCACTAAAGTTTAGGACTTTTTGCAAATTACAACCTCAATGTTTTTTTGCGAATTACATCCATCAAATATCAATGTTTACAGGTTCAGATCAAAACACATAATTCCGACCATTTTGATGATTAGAATTTTAGATTAAGTGATCAGAACTCTGTTTTTAGCTTGAAATTATACACCACAGAGCATTAATGATTAATGTGTACTATTTACCTAGCTGCTACTCTATGGTTCACATGCTATTGTTCTTGATAGTGTACCCACTGTGTTTCTTGCTTTTACTTGGTGCACAATTAAAGCTGTAAGAGCAGTGGGAATTTTTTATTTGAGTGAGAAATTTTTTGATTAAAATTGCATCTGATTAGTAAATGTTTACCAAAAAATTCTCAAATGTTTGTAAAAAACCCTTGTTGAGTGAGAATTTTAGAGAGTTTCATCACAATGGGCCCCATCATACAACCAATTACAATTAACATAATATGTTTTAGAAAATTATTTTAAAACCATAATTTGTGAATAATTAAAATTATATATATATATATATATATATATATATATACTAAAATTCATAAAAAAATTCTCTATAAATAAACACCCATTTTCCTATTTTTTGACAAAATTCAAAACAAGATAAATATAAGAAATTAGAAAATAAGGAGGAGAGGGGAATAAAGTGGGATAAAATATAAAGTAGGTGAAAAGGTGGTAAAAAAAATTTTTTTTTTCTCATGAATGGAATAACAAAGAATCCCACACAAAACAGTCGGTCTCCTAAAGGATCGTATTTTTAAGAGACGTATATTAAAGCTTAATTAGACAAAAAAATTAATAATGGGCTTATCAAAATAGGATGGTCTCTTAAAAAGATTGTCTCTTAAAACAATAATGTGAATAAAAGGGAAAGCATAAAGAGAGATTGATGAGAAATTTTTTATACACTCATTTTTTCTGTTAGAGTTTGTTTTACCTTTTTTTTCTTTTTGTTATATAGGGTAGAGCATCTTTATAGCTCATAATATGACAGGAATTAAATAAAATTTCGCTTCACTATGTTATAACTTATAGACTAAAAATTAATTTAATCATAAATTAATATAAAAGTGATGAATGAAATTGCTATCTCTTCTTACTTCATGTTGCAACTTATTAATATTATCATAGTAAATATAATAATATAGTCCCTCCTATTCATAGAGATTGTTATATTTCCTTATTGGGTCAATTCACTAAAAACGTCTCATTTCTATCTTTGTCATATTACCTTTTACCTTTATTACAACAACACATAAACATCAATACCCTCTATGGAAAAAAAGTTTTTCACTCAATTTTAAGTGGTCTTCCACCCTTTATTGGTTTTGGTGCAAAAGTCAAATGTCTCATTCTCTATGAATAGGAGGGAGGAATATAATGGGGTTGAAAGGTAGAGGATTATAAATAGAGTAGCTAGTCATTGATCAAACTCCACAATAAGCAATCTTATTAAGTACCTAACAAAAAAAAAAGAAAAAAGAAAGAAAGAAATAAAAAATGAGCGGAATGGGAAAGTCCGTAGAGTGTTACATAATGGTAGTTACAATAAGCTTGAGTATGATGTTGATGAATAGTGAAATAATTGTGGATGAATTTGGTAGTAATATACTTTTTGGAGGAGGAGTCCAAAAAGAGAGAAATCTAATGTGCATACCAAATGGTTCACCCTGCCTCTCTCAAGAATGTTGCGCTGGTAATAGTTGCAAGTCTGTCGGAATACCCCCACTGGGATTCTGCAGTTGGTGCCCATCAGCTGGATATCCTTGCGGGGCGTTGGATCCATGTTGCCCTGGCTTAAGCTGTGATGGTTTCTTTTCTGGTACTTGCAGTTAGACCACTAATTTGCATGCATTGGATGCTGGCCTGGGATGCCCGGCCCGTTAATTGTTATGTTCTATATATCATCTATGATCACTCACTTTGTTTATGTATTCTCAACTAAATAAAACTGTACTTTCTCGCTTGTTTATCAATATATGTTACTTCATGCATGTACTACCTTCCATGGAAAAGTTATGATTATGAATTGAGTATTGTTGTCTTTTCAATTCTTCTTCTAATTGATTAATTAATTACACCGCGCCCACTCTTAAGCTGTGCGTTATGTTCTAAACTAAATAAAACTGTAACTGCGCGCTACTTTCTTTATCAATTTTATGTACTATGTACCTATTACCTATGTAACCTTCAATGGGATGATATTATTTTGTGATTATAACTTGCTTCAGTCACTTACAATTACAAATGTCTCAGACAATGTTTTTGCCCAGTTATACAAATTCGGTCAAGGTAACATTAATCGGTCTATAAATTTCGACTTAGGCGGGTTGGACTCGGTATGGGGTAATGTAATGCGGTTCAATACGGTTTGGAATCCGAACAAAATAAGGTTTGGATTTGCATTGAACAAAAAATAAGACCCAAATTAATACGATTTTATTTGGTTTCATCGAAAGTCCAAACCGAATTTTACCCCCAAGATAATAATAATAATAATAATAATAATAATAATAATAATAATAATAATAATAATAATAATAATAATGAAAAATTGACATTAATAATCTAATCTTTTGCTCATCCGCCGTGAATAATCCAATGTTTAGTAAAAGGTTGAATTATTAATGTCAATTTTTCCTAATAATAATAATAATAATAATGATAATAATAATAATAATAATAATAATAATAATAATTATTATTATTATTATTATTATTATTATTATGATTTATGGGTTTATTTCGCTATTGTGAATGCATATATATATATATATATATATATATATATATATATATATATATATATATATATATATATATATATATATATATATATATATATATATATATATACATACTTCATAATATTAATTTTTAGACGTGTATAGTTCAATATAAAATTATCAAAATAAAACATTAAATTGTGTAAAAGTAGAGGTGTTCAACGGTGCGGATCGACCCAACGGGTCATGGGTCGGGCAACATTTTAACAGGTCATTAACAGGCCTAGGTGTACAGGGCTGAGCCGGATAATTATAAGAATTAATTGCGAAAAAAATTACCATTATATTATATATATTTTTTATGATAATATCATATACTTAAGTAGGTTGGCCCAACGGACCATACAAGTATAATAAAAAAAACTATTTTATGAACTTTTATAGAAAGGGTTAAAGTGGGCCGGATTTAAACAGGCTTGACCCAGTCCATTAAACATTTGACATGATCCACCCCGACCCAGCCCAGTTAAATTTTGACCCGACCCTAATACCTCTAGTAAAAAGTCAAATGTAACATGTATAGTGAAATAGATAGAGTATTTTCACTTTTGTACATCCTATAGATATGTAGGGGAGTTTCAAGAAATCACGCCTTGCTAGATTTGTAACTTTTCCAAATCTAAACTTTTCACTATTCAAATTCAGACCAATAGCATTTGGACAACACTATAATGATTCATAGTGTAAATTTCATGATATTTATAATGTTATTAATTATAAAATAATTTTTGTTTATAATTTTTCATTACCACATAATACCATTAGTTGATAAATATTCTTAGAAAAATTACAATAACATTTCATTACCACTCTTATTACTTAATATTCCTTCCTAACCAATTTAGTTGTTCCATTTGCTTGGGCACAATTGTCGAGGTAACATTTTGACTCTTAATATCTCTAATTATGCTTAAATAAAAATTATGAAAAGTTGATAAGAATAATCCTTGCATTGAGACGAATCAAACAAAATCTCACATGACTATGTTTTAACTTATAGATTAAGAATAAAATACAAATTAAATGGGATTGATGAATACTGTGAAAAAGCAAATGGGACAACTAAATTGGTTCGGAGGAATATTAATCATTACCAAACTAATCGTTAGTCCAAAACCGTTGTACAACGGTTTTTTATTTTTATATTTCCCCTAAATTAATACTCCCTCCAATTCATATTTATTGTCCCATTTGGTTGGACACGGATATTAAAAGCGAGATGGGGGTCCACCAAAAAGGTGGTAGTTGGAGTATTTTAATTGATTAAATTAATTGTAAAGGTGGTTGTTGGGGTATTGTAAATAATAAAAGTGGGGATATTTTAGTCATTACTTATGTGAACATGGGGTATTTAGGTAAAAAAATCATGACTAAAAATAGAAAAAAGACATTTGAAGTGAACTTATCTAATAAAAAAATTGGACAATAATTATGAATTGAAGAGAGTATATGTCAGCCCAGCATCCCGCACAAAGTGACTCAAAAGAGAAATGCCATAGTCAAATAAAACCCGAGTACACAATTTGGTAAATCAATTCGCAATTCTAGCAATTACCAACAGACCAACAATACTGAGGTTAGTAGGGATTGAAAGCGAATTCAATAACACTGTCACTGATGCAAATCTTCACAAAAGTATGTAGAAGACCAATCTAGAAAACATAAAACTTTCACAATATGCTTTATTTAACTGAAGGAAGAAAATGCAAATATGATTCTAAATAATTATATAATCAGTAATTTTAATAGTTTGTAATTAGTTGATTGCATTAAAATTATTCAAGTATATATTATTATATAAAAATAATTACATCTAGCTCCAAATATCTTGGCAATAACATATTTTTTTAAAAAAATAAATTATGATTTTTGGTCGAGTACGGTTTGTGGTCGGGTCTGGTCTGATAAATAAAAAATCGAGACCAGATTGTAAATCGTAATTTTTTTTGAAAAAAAACAGACCAAGTCATAGACCAAACCAAATATTAAAATATCAATGTTTACTAGTTCAGATCAAAATACATAATTCCAACTATTTTAATGGTTAAAATTTTAGATTAAGTGGTCAGAGTTCTGTGTTTTTTACTTAAAACTATATAGCACAGAACATTAATGATTAATGTGTACTATGTACCTAGCTGCTACCCTATGGTTCACATGCTATTGTTCTTGATAGTGTATCCACTGTTTCTTGCTTTTACTTGTGCACAATTAAAGCTATAAGAGCAATCCCAATGGTGGGGATTTTTTATGGATGTTATTATAGTTCGTCACCTTTTTTATTTTATCGCCACCCCTATATATATTGAATTTTCATTATTATCCTTTATTATTTTCGAACTCAAAAACTCTAACATCTCTCTAAAAATCTCTAAAGTAAAAGAACTTAAAATTAATAATCGAAGAACAATGGCGAACCAAAACGAGCATGAATACGACTCGATAAGTTATTAATCGATTCCCACGCACAAAAACTGCGAGTTGACCATGGTGCCCAGACCCAAAATGTGCAAGGCTGCCACGGTGCCATGACCTATTTTGTGCGAGTGACCCCCTTTTCCTTTTTTTTTTATTTTTTTTGAAATTTATTAATATTAATAATTGTTATTATTATTTTTTTATTATTAATTTGTTATTATTATTAATTAAATTATTTATTTATTAATTTGTTACTCCCTCCGTTCTTTTAAGTTTGTCCACATTACTATAACGGGCGGTTTCAAAAGTTTGTCCTATTTAGAATACTTTCCTATTTTGGAAAGTTTTTATCTTCCATCTATTCTCTTTATTCCTCATTTAACCCTCATTTCTCTCTCATAATACCAATACAATCATTAATTCACACCACTATTCTAATAAAATAATACCCACTATCTACATAGATCTCACCTTTCTTAATTTGTGTGAAATTTTCAAATACAATCATTAATTCACACCACTATTCTAATAAAATAATACCCAATATCTACAAAGATTCCACCTTTCTTAATTTGTGTGAAATCTTCAAATAGGACAATCAAAAAAGAATAGAGGGAGTATTATTAATTAAATTATTTATTTAATTTATGTGTTTTAAATTATGTACTTATTTTTTTATATTATTTAATTGTGTTGTTTTATATGTATTTATGTAATTATGTTGAAGTTGTAATTTATATTTGCAGGACTTTGAAAACTTAGGTGATAACGTAGATTACTCGGATAGATTTGTTACGGATAGAGAATTTAATTCCGTAGATGAATTACATAGATGGGCTGATGAGATAGCAATAGAAATTGGTTTTCAATTCACACGTGCTTCTTATAAACGTAAGGAAGGACGCACAAGAGTTAGTTTGTACTTACGGTGTCATAGATATGGTAATATTAGGGGTGATGTGAATAACCTAGATAATGCTGCTAGACCTGGTTCTAGAAGTAGTGCGTGTGGTTGCAAATTTATGATTGTAGGAACTAGCCGTAATCCAGGAGAAAGACCTTGGACGATAAGAGTGTGTCCAGGCGAAAAAGGCAGACATAACCACCAGTTTTTTGTATATAGAGAAGGCCAAGTAAGAACAACTAAGATGCACGTAGATATTAGACAACATATACAGGATCTTACTGCAACTGGCATGTAACCAGCATTCATTATGTCGTCAATTAGAAGGAACTTCCCTAATTTTTATCCTAGTATGAATCAAATTTATAATATAAGACAGACATTGAGGAGGGAAGAGATGGATGGTAGGACTCCTCTTCAACATTGTCTCTATTTGGCCACAGAAAATAATTATGTTGTTTGGACAGATTTAGATGGTGAGGGCAGTTGACTAGGTTATTAATCGCAAACCCCATATCCATTCAGATGATACGTATGTGGCCCCATGTTGTGTTGATAGACACAACGTATAAGACGAATAAGCCTAATGTCTTTTTATATTTTTATTTACACCATTTTAATAGTCTTCATTATTTATTACTCGTATTTTAGATTTTGTTGATTAAGTATGAGAAAATAGGCTATATTTATCTTACACATTAGTCACAATATATTAGATTGAATGATGAATAATAACACAAGTTTTATGTATCAAATATTTCAAAGTTTAAAGTATTGAAACTAACTTAATTTTATTAGAATTATAAATAAATTATTTTTTATTTTTGTGATTAATATACGATCAATATTATAATAGGAAATCTAATTATTATAGGAAATTATCTAGGTATGTGCCTGTTTAGGTTATCTAGATTATTCGGAGTCTGTTAAATCTCAATTATTGGTTATATATAAAAACAAATAAATAATGATTTCCGTTAACTACTTTCTCCGTTCTTTTATGTTCTTCCACCTTACTATAACGGGTAGTTTCAAAAGTTCTTCCACTTTAGAATACTTTCTATTTTTGGAAAGTTTTCATCCCACTTCTATCTCTTAAAACCCCACTTTCCTTACTTCACACTACTATTTAATTATTTTCTCTTTCATACTTCCTATACAATCATAATTACTTCATACTACTATTTAATTATTTTTTCACTCATACTTCCAATACAATCATTATTTCCCACTATTATATAATTAAAATAATACCTACTATCACCAAAGATTTCATCTTTCTTAATATTTGTGAAAAATCCAAAGTGAAAGATAAAAAAAGAATTGAGGGAGTATCAATCAGTTTAACACACTTCAAGAGATTAATATTAGTCCTATTTACTAAGGTGTTTCTCGGGTGGAATCGCATAATTTCTTTTTTGTTTTTTGAAAAATTTCGAATCGATTAATTTAACTTATCGAATCTTATTCATATACATAATTAATTATATATTTAACATTAACATTTAATTTAGTTTGTTTTAGTTCATAGAGTTTTTTTTAGAGATTTTTAAAGAAATGTTAGAGTTTCTGAGTTCGAAACTTAAAGATGATGTCATTATAATAATAATGAGTACTATTAATATCTTTGACTATGCTAATTTTTAAGTATGACTAGCCAATTCGAATTGATTGATTTTTTAATTTTTATGTCCCATCATTTAATGTATTAGAAAATCATAGAAGTCTATTTTATTTACTTTTTTCAAGTTTTTATTAAATTTTTGTAATTTTTTTATTAAATGAGTATTGGATATTCTGAGATGGTAAAAATATAAAGCCGTAATTTTTTTATTTTTTTTGTTTATACAAATATGTCAGAAATTTTAATAGAGTCGTGCATCGCACGAGCATAATCTAGTCTAATTCAAATTAAAACACTTTAGAAATTTCAATCAAAATCCAAATCAAATTTATAAAAAGTCGAAACCACAAATCGTATATTCAATTTAATTTAATTTAGTTTACTATTTTAATCCAAATAACTTTCAATGTCCCTATCAAACAGATCAGGTTGGGTCGGGTTCGGGTCATATATAAACAGGTCAGAAAATCCTTGACCCAAACCCAACCCATTTACTTAATTGGGTCGAAAATCACAACCTTGAGCCGACCTGGAACAGATCAGGTTGACCTGATTTTGACCCACTTAACCCGTTTATAATTTTTTTGTTTTCGTTTAAGGTTTGTAACGTTGTTTAAATCTAAGGCTTTAATTTTAAGTTTATGTTTTTTTTCTGGTTTATTTTGTATTTACTATGAAAAATAAGAAAATGGTAAATGAACTAAGTTTATCTTATACTTATTGATTTAGCTCGAAATTAAAACATTTAATTAAATGGGGTATACAAGTTTTTTTCAGGTTTAAAATTTTGACCTCAATCTAATCCATTTAATAAACAGATCAGGTCGGGTCGACCCATTTAATTAATTGGGTCAAAAGTGTAACACCCTGGCCCAACGGACCACCGGTGACTACTCATGGAGACTGTAGACTAACCCACAAACCAACACAAGTCTTTCCAGCGCACTTTGACCTCACTCGTGCGCACCCAGGAAAACTTGCCAGGAGGTCATCTATCCTAAGATTGCTCCCCAGCTAGCACGCTTAACCGTGAAGTTCTTAGCAAATGAGCTCCCTAGAAAAAAAGATGGACCTTGTTAATATGAGTAGTCTATCAATCCTTTTTAAATCTCATTTTGGGGTATCACAAAAAGTCTCAACCCAAAACCACTTATTTCGGGTTAGATTCAGGTCGGGTCAACTTTTGTCAGTCCTAATTTAAATGCCTTCATCAATAAGCCATTTACACCATGTATTCATTATCAACTTAAACACTATAATAAACACACAGATTAATCTACCAACTCAACTACACATTTAATTACCCATTTAATGCATCCATAGGATTCCAATTTTTATGGACACACTATTACATACTCCCTTATCCTAACTCTGGGGTTCCTATAAAATTTGTGTTAGCTGTCCAGACCTCATTCACTGTATCCTTCCGATCCATGAATGCGACATATCAGCACCCCTCACTCTTTATTAGTCTTTAACACTCCATTAACTTGGCGGGCCCCACAACTAACCATAGTCTGCCCATAAACCAGGCCCAAGGGCTTTCTTCCCTCTGTATTTACATACACAATCTATTCATCTGTCAGCATTAAAAAAAATAAATTTTAAGAAAATGACAATAAATAAAGAAATTATGTGAATAAAATTAAATGAAAAGTAAAATGTATGGATTAAATTAAGAAAATCATGGGTTATTGTATAAAAATAAAAATAATATTTCATTCAATTCTTATTCAATTTACTTGTCGCATTTGGTTTGGGCACAAATATTAAGAAAATAAGAGGACCACCTAAAATAATAGACTCATGTACACTATTTGGTATTTTTAATATTTAGAATTGGAGGGACCATTTAAAATAGTAGACTCGTGCAATTTTGGGTAATTTTAATATTAAGACAATGAGAGTACCACCTATAAATATATGTCTTAAAATGAAAATGAAAATAATTGAGATAAACTCTCCAAACAAGATAATAGGACAATTAAAAAGAATTAAAGAAAGTATAAATCAAATAAGACAGACTAAAATACTACAAATTCGATGAGACAGAGGAATTACAAAAACATACACAGTACAAATCCCCATCTATATATAGGCCTATGCTCCAATTAACATCTCAAGAAATAAAAGCAATCAATCATCCTTAAAACTACTACTTCTATGCTTTTGAGTGTTTAAATTGAAAAGTGAGTTTTATAAAATCCAATTTTTATAATCGTTATCTTTTTCATTTTATCAGCCACTTCTATTTAAAATTAATTAATTAAAATAACAAAAATGTCTTTGGACTTAAAACTTTTATAAAACACTTCAAACTCACTCCATAACACTTTTATCAATCTAAAACTAACTAAATCCACACAAGAATTTATCGTAGCTAAAGTATTGGACTTCGAATCGTTACCAAAAAATCGAGTTAATTTCTAACTCAATCTCGTTTCAAAACTCAAAAAAAAAATAAAATTTAAGGGAATCGCACAAAATGTGCGAGTACACCATGGCAGAATGACACAAAATGTGCTTTTGCACTATGGTAGAATCGCACAAAATGTGCAATTGGGCCATGGTAGAATCGCACATTTTGTGCGATTCTATCATGGTGCGATTCTACCATGGTGCAAAAACACATTTTGTGTGATTCCATGGGTATTTTTTTTATTTTTTTTGAATTTTAATTTATTGTTTTGTTATTATTTAATGGAAAAATTATATAAAACCACCTAATCTATATACTCTTTTTTAAAAAACCACCTTATATAAAAAATTTTGCAAAAATCCACCTTATATAATGCATTTCTTTGCAAAAGACTACCTGTTACTCTATTTCGTCAGTTGACCGACATATTTAACGTTTGACCAAAAAGAGTGTATAAATTTGGTGGTTTTATATAATTTTTCCTTATTTAATTTATTAAATGTTAGTATTAAAATATATTTTATTTAAAATATTTGTTTTATTATTATTAAATTAATAATATATTATTGTTATTTAATTTATTAAATAACATTATTATAATTATTTAATATTGTTATTATAATAATATTATTTTAATTAATTTATTAAATGTTAATATTATTTGTTTATATATATATATATATATATATATATATATATATATATATATATATGTATATATATATATATATATATATATATATATATATATATATATATATATATATATACACACACACACAAAGAACATGTGCATATGTCTTCCTTTTTCGCTGGGGCACACTCTTACCGTCCAAGGTCTTTCACCTGGATTACGACTACTTTCAATAATCATAAATTTACAACCACAAGCACTACTTCTAGAACTAGGTCTAGCAGCATTATCTAGGTTGTGCTAATTACCCCTAATATTACCATGTCTGTGACACCTTAAGTACACACTAACTCTTGAACGTCCTTCCTTACGTTTATGTGAAGCACGTGTAAATTGAAAACCAATTGCTAATGCTATCTCATTAGCCCAACTATGTAATTCATCAACGGAATCAAATTCCCTATCCGTAACAAATCTATGAAAGTAATCTACTTAATCTCCTAAGTTTTCAAATTCCTGCAATTATAAAATTATTTTTTAACAACTAATTAAGTAATTATAAATAAATAAAAAAATAAATAACTTAAATAAATAAAACCTAAACATAAACATAATTAAGTAATTACATAATAAATAAATAAATAATATAAAAAATTAAATAAATAAAATAAATAATTTTAAACAAATACAACATAAACATAATTACATAAATAAATAAATAATATAATAAATTAAGTAAATAAAATAAAATAAATAAATAATTATACAAATAAAGCATAAACATTAAAAAATAATTATATTAAAAAGTATTAAATTTCAAAAAAAATAAAAAAGGCACTTAAAAAAATGATTGATGAAGCTAAGGAAGGGGATGTATTATTTTTTCATTATAGTGGGCATGGGACTCTTGTTCCTTCTAAACATCACTTACTTGTGAAACAAGAGGAAGCAATTGTTCCTACTGAGTACAACCTTATAACTGGTAAATTTTAATTTTCTTAAGTTGTATAAAATATCATTCATTTTCTTGATTTATAAATGAATATAATAAAAATTTTATATAGGTTAAGATATTATATTTAAATGTTTACAAATTTACTGTTAGGCCTAGTAGAAGCTGACGTGACTCGATAATTTGACCTGAACCTAACCATATACAACTGAGTTAGGATTGAAACTTTTTACCCAATTAATTAATTGGGCTGAATTGATAGATCTAATATGTTAATTAATACTACCTCCTATTCAGCCCATTAGTCCCATTTGGTTTTTCACATTTGCCGAGCAACATTTTTACCCTTAATATCTCTAATTGTTTTTAATTAAAAATTATAAAAAGTAGATATTAATAATCTTTGTATTGAGACGAATTAAATAAGATCCCACATGACTATATTTTAACTTATAGATTAAGAATAAAATACAAATTAAGAGTGATAGGTGAATAGTGAAAAAAAATCAATGGAACTAATGAGTAGAATAGAAGGGAGTATATTAGATTATGGTTTTAATTAAACGAGTTAATTTCGAGTGAAATCAATAAACCTAAAATTATTTGTTTAATATTTTCTTATTTTTCAAAGTAATAAAAAATTAAAAACTCATCAGAATCCGACCTATTTACGAAATTAATAAAAAATAATTAGTAAAGTTATTGTTCTTGGTATACTAAGTGAAGCACTAAACTGCATTTTATATGCAAAGTGGAATGAAAATTAAGTTCATACCAAACAATAAGTAATAAACCGATTTAAACAATATATTTCCGAAATTTATAAAATTTATATTAAATAGACATTTAGTGTACAGTAAGTTATCATTTTATCATATTAATGACCAATTAGTTATTTTAAAGAGAGATTGTTTCAAACAATTCGTATTGATTTGTGAATGTCGTTCGTTAACGTTTTGTTTTTCATGTTTATGACGTGGATGTGGATTTTATTAAATAGACATTTAGAGTACGGTAAGTTATCATTTTATTTTAGTGTACGTAAGTTACACTAAGTTATCATTTTATTTTATCCTATATCTAAAGTGCATCTCACAATGAAACGCTCTCATGCAATGATTTGTGAATGTCGTTTGTTAACGTTTTGTCTTTCATGTTTATGATGTAGATGTGGATTTTATGATGTAGATGTGGATTTTAGTGTACGGTAAGTTACACTACCAAGAAATTTAAATTTATATTAAATGGATATTTAGTTTACGGTAAGTTATCATTTTATTTTAGCCTATATCTAAAGTGCATCTCACAATGAAACGCTCTCGAATGTCGTTTGTTAATGTTTTGTTTTTTATGTTTATGATGTAGACGTGGATTTTACTTTTTAGGCAACTAGTCAATGGGCTACCAAAAGGAGCAAGTTTTACAATCCTCTCAGATTCATGCCATAGTGGAGGCCTTATTGATAAGGAGAAGGAGCAAATTGGGCCCAACACCTTACCAACTACAGCACAAACTTAGTCCAAAAACATTCCAAGCCCAAGAAGATCCCATATGAGTCGATATTGGGCCACTTATCCACTCTTACAAACGTGTCTGGGCCTGACATTGGGGCCCACTTACGTTATAATTTGATTTAATCAACAACCTTAGTATATGATTTATTGGTTTCAATATTGTTTTTAGTATTGTCTTTTAAGCTAATATTAAAGAAAGTATATATATATATTAAACGATTCAAATAAAATTTCAATTGCCTATATTTTTCTTAAACATTAGCCGAAATATGTTAATAAGCTTGAATGATGAATAGCACTCAATAGTAAGTATAACATTAGCCAAAATATGTTAATAAGCTTGAATGATGAATAGTACTCAATAGTAAGTATTTCAGAACAAAGAAAATATCATAAAATTTTACGAAAAGACTAAAAAATTTTAAGATCCATCAGCCTTTGACAAATAGAAAATTTTCATTGGTTGACGCTGACTTATTTTTGTAAACTAAACCTATATATGGATGATGTATAAATTACAAAAACAGATAAAATTGGTGCCAACTAACACTAATTGCCATAGGATACAATAATATTCTTACTAATTTTTATTAAAATATACAATACAATAATATTCCTACTAATTTTTATTAAAATATTCAATACAATAATTAACATAATCTTAGAATATCGATGAATATGAGGCAAGTTATATTGTCTTTATCCATGAAGGTCCAAGTTAATTGACAGTAGGATAACGTCATTCAACTAATTAAATTAAATTCTTAATCTCATAGTTAAACCCTCAGGGCCACGTACAGTATATACAATATCAGTTATTCTCTTGAGAGACCGTCCCTTTGAGAAATGTATCTTAAGCCCAATTCATTAAAAATTAACGCCTACTTACTATATTTTTGATGCCTACTTACTGTATTCTTAATGCCTATTTACATCATCCTTCATGCTTACTTACTGTATCCTTAATGCCTACTTTTAATATCTTAAATGTCTATTTACATTATTCTTAAAATATTTTAAAAAGTATATGATAGACCAGCTCAATTAAAAATGGTCTCTCAAAGAGATCGTCTCTGACAAGAATGTTTTATACGATATATCTTGGCCTTTATGGATATTTTTACTTAATGAACATTATCATAATTTTAGTCCTATCAATTTTAATTTAACATAATTAAGCATAATTTTAGTCGCATTACTACATTAGCCATTTAGTATATACCAGGTATTTACCCTTGCCAAGCACGAAATCATAAATATTTTTTTGCATAAAAGTATTAGATTACTAAAAAGTACTTTATATACTCCATATGTTTTCATTTGTTCTTCTCATTCACTTTTTTGCACAGATCTTTATGTAAACTTAAAAGTTAAATAATTTTAATTGTGAGTTTTTAATATTCTAAAAATTTAATATTTAGAAAATATATATAGACGAATTTATCAAGATCTCACATAAATATGTTTTTTCATATAGATAGTGAGAAATTTTACTTAGAGTTTGACACTAAAATCCGTAAATTTTATTGGGGAAGAACATATGAAAACATAGGAAACACTTCTACTTAATAATTAAAAAAAAGCTTATATTACTACTATAAACTTAAATTTTTTTCTGACAAATAAATATGAGTAACAAAAAAATTAAAATAAATAAATTTTATTTGAAATTGTTAACAATTTATGATAAACAATAAATAATGAAATTAACAACAATAAAAAGAAAATAATAATAGTTATACCGTATTCATGCATTACTTATTTATTTATTATCTTTCACATCTGTTACAATTTGTCCCTTTAATTTTCAATGATACCTTGTAATAGAAGGATACAATCTAATTTTCTTTGATAACTATTCACATTGAATATAATATCTTTATCCATGAATTAAAAAAAAAAAAAAGTCCAAGTTAGTTGGCAGTAGGTAACGCTAACGTCATTTAAATAAAATATGCATGATTGGCGCCAAGTTTTTTAAAAAACACACGTGATGCATGATTGCTCTATTGAATTTTTGATAGTGATCAAAACCTTTGGTTCTGGACCACTTTCCTCTAGTACTCCCTTAAAGAAATACGAGTATGGATGTTTATCAACTTATTTCTTTTGAGTGGAATATTAAGTACGATGACAATGATCAAAACCTTTGGTTTCGATCATCTTCATTGGCAAACACAAACTAGGTCAAAAAAATCAACTAAATCAAAGTCGTAATCACTACTAAAAAACATGGAGTTTCTTGACGCTTTATTTTAGACGCTTGGTTAACCGTCTAAAAAACAAAACGGAGCTTTTAGACGCTTAATTTTCGACAGTACAATGCGTCTAAACTACTGATTCAAAGTGTCCAAAAAATATAAAAAAATGTAAAATATTACCACCTGTTAGATTACCCAAAATTTTCAAAACACAAAACCCGCATAAACAAAACGAAAACGCTTCTCCTTCTCCCTCTCCCTCAAACTGCTCTTGCCTCTCTAAACCCTAACTTCTTCTACCGGCACAGATTCTCCCACCGGCGGTTGTCGCCTCCCCCTCCACCGGTGGCCGGCATCAGAACACAGACAGTACCGGCGGTTGTCTGTACCGTTCGCTGTATTGTCTGTACCATTCGTACTCTGCATAAAGTTTGTACCATTTGCTTTTTTTTCTTTTTTTTTTCTTTAAAATTTCAATACATTTGATTGAATAAATTTGTATGCATCAGATTATTTTCACCTCCCCTGAAAATTTCATCAAATCTTGGTGCAACAGATTATACACGGCCAGGTTTTTTTTTCACTCTTTTTCTTGTAAATTTCAGTATATATTGTATGCATTTTTTGTTTCTTGAATATTTGTTAGTAAATTCCTTGAATATTTCTTAGTACATTTATGATTTTTGTGTTAAATTATTGATTTTTTTTGTTTATAATAGATTTGAAGATATTAAACAATTTGAAAATTTGTTGGAGTGATTTATCATCTATTTGTTAATTGTATGCATATGGAATTTTTTAATCTTACTATTATATAATATGCATAGGATGTCTCAATATATTGATAAGAGTTGGATAAATAAACCAAGAAATTCAGAAGCTTATATGAAGAGGGTTAGTGACTTTATGGAATTTGCAAAGAAAGAGAAACAAAATGGTTTCATTAGATGCCCTTGTTGCAAGTGTCAAAATGAGCTTATGAGAAGAAATGATGAGGTTATGAGACAAAATGATGAGCTTATGAGAAGAAATGATGAGGTTATGAGAAAAAAAGATGAAAAAGTTGAAGAACTAAGAGCTCAAAATCAAAAAATTCTCACTCAACTTGCATTAGTCTTAGATCAACTACAACAAAATCAAAAGACAAGTAAGAATCATTATCAATTTTATCATCAATTGAATATTTTCATATTATTTATTAGTGCTTATGGTAGAAGCGTAGTTACTAATATTTTCATGTAATGTAAATGTATAATTTTGGTTGCAGTTGGATGATAGATATAATGATGACTAATATAAACTTTTGTATATTCATGGGGAGTTTGGTAAGGTAATCTCATACAGGAAAATATTTGTTGGCCTTGAATCACAAAGTGTGTATGTATTTTGGCTAAAATTTGTGCGTTTGTTTGATTTCTTGCAGATTTTTGCTGCTGATATTTATACTATGACTAACAAATCATTTTTGCGAAGGTCTCGACACCAAAGTGGATAATGTAACATAATGACAACATATTTGGAGGCCTTTAACTTTTGACAAACATTTAACACTATATTTTGCTCTATTTAACTTCAACGAATGTATATGAATATATATATTATGCCTTTTGCTACATCGACGAATGTATATGCGTGTATGAATATCGAATTCTAATACTTTTGTGGAAATGATTGATTTGGTATGATATTTGTTGATAATTATGTATGTGTGATGAATTTTATATAGTATGGAAAAGACTAATGCATATTGGGGTAATGATAGATAATTATGGTTTTATTTTCATTTAGACGTATAAAAGCGTCTAAAATATGAAGCATTTTCGACACTTAAAAGCGTCTAAAATACTGAGTTTTTTCGACGCTTTAAAGCGTCTAAAATCCCAAAAAATGTAGTATAGATTTAAGGCGCAAAATATTTTTCGACGCTTTAAAGCGTCGAAAATGTTGAAATAGTAGTTTATTTTTAGGGCGCCAAATCTTATTTTCTACGGCTAAAAGCGTCGGAAATACATAATGTTTTAGACGAAAATAAGCGTCCAAAAAAAAGCGTCGAAAATTTGTTACGCCATTTTTTTCGATGCTTTGACAAGCGTCGAAAAAATATTTTTCGACGCTTAAACCCGTCGAAAAAACCTATGTTTTTCCGTCGAAAAACTCCGTGTTTTTTTGTAGTGAATTCAATGATTGAACCCCGAAACCCCGAATTATAATGTATACAATATAAATTAGACTTTTATGGATATTTTTATTGATTGTTACTTATAAACTATTATCGAGTTTTACTGATTAAAGTTATTTTTTGATGGTTAAAATTAATTTTCTATTGAATATAATTAATTTTTAAGATTATTGTAGATTATAATTGAATTTTACTGATTAAAATTTATTTTTACTAATTACAGATTTTTTGAGTTGAATTAAACAAAGCCTAACACTAATTTATAGGAGACAATAATATTTTTTTTGGGTAAAATTATTAACATAATCTTAGCATATTAATATTCATAAAGTTACAATTAACCATGAATAATCTCATTTATTGGGTTATTTACCTTGTAGTGTTGTTCGGTGAACTGAAACCAGTTATCAAAGTATAAAATCATTTTCTTTTTTATTAAACCTTAATAAAGTAAAATTTCAAACTCCCCTCCTCATTGAAGACAATTATATTTTCTTCCATTGAAGACAACATACAGTAGTCCACCATTGATGTTGAAGATAGAAGCTTGTGACCCGGCTCAATCTCCAGAGATCCGTGAGCCGTATTTATCAATGAGCAAATTTTCAAGCTCATGTCCATTGAAGACAATTATACTTTCTTTTTCAAGCTCGCGGCCTAGTTTTTAAGAGGACTAAAAATTCTTTAATATTTATTCTCCTTTAATGAGTAAATTTTCTTAAATTCTTTCTCTGATTTCTTTCCGATTTTATTTTACTTAGGTTCCAAAGTCCAACTCCATATCCCAAAAATTCTTGAACTTCTATTCTCCATTAATGAGCCAACTTGTATTCTCCAAATTTAAGGTTTCAGAAATAACAATTTAATCATTTTTAATCTTGGTATTTGGTGAATCAATTAAATTGTTGTAGCATTCTTCATTTTCTACCTTTTATTACCCCATTTGTATTCTTCCTTTGTTTCTCTCTTTATCTCTCTTTTTTTCTTGGCTTTCTATTCTTATCAAGAAAAACATAACATAAGAAATTATTAACACTTTTAATTAAAAATCTACAGAATGTTTTTTTTTTACCTAATTTTTTGGTTCAATTAGTAATAGTTTTGATCTTTTTTCTTTCCTTTTTCGATTCTTAATTAACTTGTAGCTGTATCTTTTTTATGTTCTAATTTAACTTATTTAGGCTGAATTTTTAATAGATTTTACTGATTTAGTAAACACAACTTATCAATCTAGAGAATTTTGAAATTTTCGTTGAAAATAATGTTGCTCTGATTTTGATTTTTCACCCAAATAGAGGAGAAAGCTTGTTTTTTGGCTGATATTAATGAATGACAAGAATTTAGTTTAAGGAAGAAGAAGGTGTTTCAAAAGTCATAAGATTACCTTCAACAACCGGTTAAAAATGTCCAAACAACACTACAAGTTAAATGACCCAATAAATGGGATTATTCATAGTTAATCGATAGTAGGGATTATTGTAGGAAAATCATTGAAAGTTTGGATTATTCTAGGTAATTTTTCCTTATTAAAATGAAGTGGTTTATAAAAGGTTTCAATAAGGGCCGAAAATGGGTCTTTGTAAATAGCATAATTAACGTATAATCTAAATATTATAAATAATAATGTCAATGAAATTATTAATATTTTTACAATTTTCATTTATACAAAATTTCAACCATTTCACCTATTTTAAATCAAATTTTGAATGTTCGTCCTAGCTATGAAGGAAAAGGGTCTTCTTGTGACCGGTTATGGGGAATGTTCATGCTCTTTTTTTTCAAATAAATTGCTACGTGGCGCATTCCTATTGGCTGGAGAAAATAATCTGATTTTTGCACTGACAGGCCTGCTGCTTCCTTTCCACGTGGCGCTGCTTCATTCGTTGTGTTAAAATAGCCATTTATTTTAATTAACGGCTATTTTGTCCTTAATTTAAATAAACATAATAATAACAATTATACCAACGGTCATATTTGTTCGAGATCTATAAAATGAGACCAATTTAAATATTTTTTGACAAATTTTTTTTTTTTACCTATTTTCTTAATTTTCTAATTACTTTTTTTGTTAAAAAAAACCAAAATAATCATCATAAAAATTCCAAAAAAAACATGGATTCAAATAAACATTGTAAATCTATTTTAATCTATTAAAAAATTATATTAACTTTGTACATGAACATATTATTATAAAAAAATAAAGATAAATGTTAGATAAATTAAAGGAGAGAAATTATGGTGGGGTAGATAAAAAGTAAGAAAGAGAGGATGATGACCTTTTAAAAGAGGTCATAGTTAATAAAATAAGGTTGAATGATGAACTTTTAAAAGAGAGAAATAGTAGCATGACCTTTTTACAAGATCATCATAAATGATGCTGTATAGCTTTCATTTTCACATGCTTTAAGATTTTATTGATTATTTTACTCACTTATAAGTGGTCCCCCACCCTTTCTTAGTTTTAGTGCAAAAGTCAAATGTCTCGTTCTCTATGAATAGAAGGGAGTAATATAATGGGGTTGAAAGGTAGAGGATTATAAATAGAGTAGCTAGTCATTGATCAAACTCCACAATAAGCAATCTTAACAAAAAAAAAAAAGAAAGAAAGAAAGAAATAAAAAAAAGGGCGGAATGGGAAAGTCCGTAGAGTGTTACATAATGGTAGTTACAATAAGCTTGAGTATGATGTTGATGAATAGTGAAATAATTGTGGATGAATTTGGTAGTAATATACTTTTTGGAGGAGGAGTCCAAAAAGAGAGAAATCTAATGTGCATACCAAATGGTTCACCCTGCCTCTCTCAAGAATGTTGCCCTGGTAATAGTTGCAAGATTTTCGGAGTACCCCCAATGGGATTCTGCAGTTGGTGCCCATCAGCTGGATATCCTTGCGGGGCGATGGATGCATGTTGCCCTGGCTTAAGCTGTGATGGTTTCTTTTCTGGTACTTGCCATTAGACCACTAATTTGCATGCATTGGATGCTGGCCTGGGATGCCCGGCCCGTTAATTGTTATGTTCTATATATCATCTATGATCACTCACTTTGTTTATGTATTCTCAACTAAATAAAACTGTACTTTCTCGCTTGTTTATCAATATATGTTACTTCATGCATGTACTACCTTCCATGGAAAAGTTATGATTATGAATTGAGTATTGTTGTCTTTTCAATTCTTCTTCTAATTGATACATCCTTCTATTTTTTAACCAACTTTATTTTACACGGTTTATCATTAATTCAATGGTATTTTACATATAACGGCTATGATACTAGGAAAACACTTAGTCATGTACATGAGATATTTTTTTATTCGACTCGAAGGATATTTTCATATTTTAAAATTTTTATAATTTTTAGTTTTGTATATTTCTATATATAAACAATTCAACAAATGTATTGAATTGCATAAAAAGGTGTTTGAGTACAAGTTTAAAAAATCAGAGAAAATATATTTTATGTTGTGTTTTGATGGAACACTAATACTCTCTGGTCTATCTCAACAATATTAAACTGATTTTTTGTTATTAAAAAATTCATTTTATTAAACTAATTTTTATTATTTGTAACTCATTTTTATTGATCAAAACGAATTTTTTGTAACAGATATTACTAATTGTAACTGATTTTAGTTTTAAGCAGTAACTATTTTTTTTATCAAAAATTGGGGCCAAGCATGAATATTTTATTTCGATCGAGCTCGCAACCTCCCTACCATGTCTTGGATGGTCCAACTTTCTTAGTGAAGTCTCTTCATACGTTTATCAAATCCTCCTTTGCTTTGTCAATTGTATTGCATCTCATATGCTCCATATCAATCACTTCATGTAGTGATCCAAACCTCAAATCTTCACAATTCAACAAATCCCCATCTTCTTTCTCCAACGTAGAAGACATAAGATATGTTCGATTACGTGATCAAAATCATCTCCAAGACTATAAGATTTGGTAATTGCTTCAACAATTATCAAAATATCAATCACGCATCACATGTTTATCAAAAATCGGTTTTTCTAACCTTTGCATACATGATGCACAAGTTTAGATTACAATTTAGGTGAATTTATTGAAACTGGATTCATATATTCTATAAACATTTATTCAAGTTGCCAATTTTATAGAATTTGTATTTTTTTTATAAACAGAATGCACTTGTGATGCATAAATTAGAAAAACAAATAAAATAGGCGCCAAACATACATGAATCTTTTACTCACTCCTATTCAATCTATTAGTCTCATTTAGTTTTTTCACACTTGCCGATGGAACATTTTAACTTTTACTATATTCTTTAATAGTACTTAATTGAAAATTTTGAAAAATTGATATTAATAATTTTTTTTCGAGACGAATCAAACTAAATCTCACTTGACTATATATATATATTTGATTTAACTTACAAATCAAAAATAAAATACAGATTCAGAATAATAAGTGAATAGTATGCAAAAACTAAATGAGACAAGTATAGGTTGAATTGGATGTAGTATTTTATACTTCCTCCGTACTGAAATACTCGTTACATTTCGATTATGTGCACTATTAATCGTTCAAACTTATTTTACATATTGTGACTAATGTGTAAGTAAAAATATAGTCGTGTGAGATCTTGTTTGAATCTTCTAATCGCATATTTTCATAATATTAAGTTTTTATAATTTTTAAATTTGTATAATTCAACATATAAATATTTAAAATAATGCATTGTAATGCATAAAAAAGTTAAATATAGCAAGTAAAATGGGACGGAGGAAATATTCAATTTATAATCATACTGCAACTAACACTAATTGATAATAATATTCCTAATAATTTTTACTAAAATATTCGAGTAACATAATCTTAGCATATCAATATGAGGCAACTTATATTGTCTTTATCCCTGAAGGTGTAACGTCATTCAAATAAAATATGCATGATTGGTGCCAAATTTTTAAAATAAACGCGTGATGCATGATTGCTATATTGAATTATTGATAGGATCATCTTCATGGGCAAACACAAAGGTCAAAAAATCAACTAAATCAAAGTCGTAAATATATATATAATAGATATAAATTAAAGTACGACTTTTAATAATGGTATTTGACTAGTTTTTACTTATAAGGATTTTACTGATTAAAGCTAATTTTATATGAGTATTTTTTTTAAAAATGAAAATGGGAATCTTAGATTCAGGTATTGAGGTCTAGCTATTTGTCTTCATCCAAGGAATGATCAGAAAAAAATAGGATAAATTACTTAAAATAATCTGATCATTTTTTCATAATTTTCCTTTAATGATCTCACCTATTGATTAACCATAAATAATTTCAACTTTATGAGATAATTAATTTGTCTATAGTAAACTTAGGCAAGCGGATGACCTGCTATAGGTAATCACCTAAAAAGTAACTTGAAAATTAATGTAACATTAGAGAAAAATTTGGAAAATTTAGATAAAAATTTTTGCAAAATTAAATATTTAGAATTCTTTTTTTACATTTTTCTACATTTTATTTTAATTTATCTTTTTTATTAAAAAAATTAAAACTTACTATAACGAGTCGTTAGGTTACCGGATTTACTCTAGGCAAATACACCCTAAAGTTTGGATTATTTTTGGTTAATCAATAAGTGAGATTATTGTAGGAAAATAATGAAAATATTGAATTATTCTAAATAATTTTTCCTAATTAATAATAATTACTTATTTGTTTAACTTTTTAATTTCTGTAAAAAACCCAACAAGTATAATATTAAGTACTTAATATACTAATAATAATATAATATAATGGAGTTAAATTAGAGGTAGGACTATAAATAGATTAGTCATTACACTCCACAAACTACACATAGCAATCTTATTAATAATCTTAAAAAGAAAAAAGAAAAAAATGGGAAAATATGTTGAGTTAATGATAGTAGTAGTTATAAGCATGATGAGTATGACGGTTATTATGGGTAGTAGTGAAAAAATATTTGTGGATGAAATATTGGGTAATAATAATAATATACTCCTTGTTAATGGAATTGTTAAGTGCATACCAAATGGTGCAATGTGCAGCATTAATCAAGAGTGTTGCGCAGGTAATATTTGCAGGATTAATCCATATTACTCGTTTGTTGTAGGATTCTGCACTTGGTGCCCAACAGCTGGGTATCCTTGTGGGATGTTTGATTCATGTTGCCCTGGCTTAACCTGTGATGGTTACGTTTCTGGTACTTGCCGTTAGACCCGCTCTTAGCTTATAATAATTGCTACTGATAGTGACATTTTCTCACACAACATGTCAGTAGAAGTATTATATATGATTTCAATATCTGCGATTTGTTTATCAATCTTACGTTATGTTATTATGTAATATATATGTACTACTACCTTTGTTTAAGGGCATATCAATAATAAGAATGATTATGAGACAATTGTGATATTAATATTTACATATATTTGGTGATTGTTGTTAGAAAATATTATCTGGAATAATACAATATTTTTGCTTATTTTCCTATAATAGTACCAAGTTTTTGTTAACTATGAATAATACCACCTTAGAGGGTGTTTCCCTATAATATTCTTACCATGTTAAAAATGAACTTATAGGAGATTATATGACAAAAAAAGTTGGTAAATTAGCTAATAGACTAAAATTGGTATTATTTTAGGAAAAAACCCCTAAGTTGGTGTTATTCTTAGTTAATCAAAAGTTGGTATTATCGTAGGAAAACTAATGAAAGGTTGTATTATTCATGGTAATTTTTTGTTTATGTTCTTGTCTGATTTTTTCTCGACAAAATCACGATTTAAAAATTTTAATTACAAATTTAGGATTACTAACGGTGAGCAAAAAACTAGTCAAAAAAAGTCAAAATTATGATAGCGCTTTTTAATTTTTTGTTCTTTCCAATGTTATGACATCATCTTCTTTTTGTTCGCTGTTAATAACAACAAACAAATGATTTTTTATTTTTTTTAACCTGCTACTTTATTCGTTGTTAGTAACAACATACACACCTGACCTTAGACTCGAACATGAAGACACTTATCTTTGAATTTAAGTTTTCCGAAGCTCATTTTTTGATTATTTTTTTTATAATTAAAATGGCTTATGTATTTCTAATTTTCATTGATAAGGAGAAGGAGCAAATTGGAACCAACACCTTAATAACTACAACATAATCAAACAAGAACTTAGTCCAATAACATTCCAAGCCCAAGAAGATAATATGATGAGTCCATATTGGGCCACTTATTCACTCTTACAAACATGTATGGGCCTAATATTTGGGCCCAATTAACAACTATCTTTGACGATAATGCGAGCCTTAAGTTTTGTCTTTTTGAATTGGACCTAGAACAAGGTCCGGGCCTTAGAGGCTGGACTCTGGTATATATTGAGTCAGCTAGTCTTTTGAGAGACCGTCTTTTTGAGAGACGTCTCTCAGGCCTAGTCCATCAAAGCTTACTTTGTACTTTTACTTCATATTTTTTTTATGGGCCAACCCAATAAGAGATGATCTTTCAAAGAGATCGTCTTTCACAAGAATTTGTGATATTGAGTAGATGTCAGTGCAACAAAAACTCATCTGATATGCCTACTTTTGGGGCCAAAAGAAAGGCCCATGATAATTTGTCTATACGGTTTAAGTACTAATAGCCCAACAAGGCCCAATAAGAAATAAAGAAGTGGTGATGTTGGCTAGGAAGGTACTAAAGAAAGGACTTGAAGGGCAACATCCTTGCTAGTGTTGTAGTGATGAATGTACCTTTCTTGTTGTGCATGAAATATGTAAGAGACGGTCTCACCGAGAAACGCGTCGTATACATAGGTTAAATAGCCCATTCAATACGTATTATGAGCATATGATCTTCTTTCTTGAGATTGTCTCACCCAGCGATGAGTAGCTCATAAACAAAAAACAAACATTATTATCTCTTTATATTTTTATTTGCACCATTTTAATAGTCTTCATTATTTATTACTCGTATTTTAGATTTTATTGATTAAGTATGAGAAAATAGGCTATATTTTTCTTACACATTATGACATTAGTCACAATATATTAGCTTGAATGGTGAATAATAACACAAGTTTGATGTATCAAATATTTCAAAGTTTAAAGTATTGAAACTAACTAAATTTTATTAGAATTATAAATAAATTATTATTTACTTTTGTGATTAATGTACGATCAATATTATTATAGGAAATCTAATTTTAGAATTTAATGTTTTTATTTTTCATTTTGGATAGATTTTTGCCGTATTAGTGCCTTTTTGCCGTGGTCAAGAGTCAAGACAATGTAATTTTAGAATTTCTTATTTAGTCTCCCCATTTTTATTTAATGTTTTTATTTTTCATTTTGGATAGATTTTTTGTTCTCCTAAAATATTTTGTGTATATTATATTTTTTGGATAAATTAGCTTTGATCACCCTAATTTAATTTTTTTTTGATTCTTATGATTTCCACTATTATATTTTAATATTTTAATAATACATACTCCCTCCGTTCCTTAAAGAAGTTCCCACTTTCTATTTTGGGTTGTTTCAATTGTTGTTCCCATAAGGAATCTTTCCATTTATATCACAAATTTTGGACAAAAATAACCTCACCCATCCTAATTTTAATATTTTAATAATGATTGTGGTCCCCACATATTTTCCGCTAACTTCATTTTAACATTTTTATATTCCTTATGATCCCCACATGTTTTCCACTAAGTTCATAAAAACATTTTTTAATTAGTTGTGGTCCCCATATTTTTTCCACTAACTTTCTTTAAATACTTTTTTAATATTTGTGGTACCCACTTTTCCTCCATCAAATTTATTATTTAATAAAATAATATCTCCACTATCTAAAAGATTCCACTTTTCTTAATTCCCATGAATATTCCCAATGGAAACATCAATAGGAAACGAAGGGAGTATAATTTTCACATATTTCCTATACTAAATAAACTTTATTGTGGACACCACATATTTCATCGTTCAAACTCTATACTAAGGGTTTTTTTTTTCTATAATAATTACAACATTGGTTTATCAACTAAGTTAAAAAAAATTTTGTCAAATAATCTCTTATATATAGTTTGATTTTTGACATGTTAGGGATATTCTACGGAAACACCTTTAAATTGGTATTATTCATTATTAATCAAAAATTAGTATTATTATAGAGAAATAAGCAAAAGAGTGTATTATAATCCTGATAATTTTTTCCGTTTTATTATCACGTAACTTACCCTAGTGGCAACTAACATATCCTACTAATTTTTATTAAAATATTCAATTAACAGAATCTTAGCATATCAATATGGCCAACTTATGTTGTTTTTATCCATGAAAGTCCAAGTTAGTTGGTACTTGGTAGTAGGGTAACGTCATTTAAATAAAATATGAATGATTGGGGACAAATTTTTTAAATAAACACGTGATTATAACACTAAAAAAATCAACTAAATTAAAGTCTTATATTGATAATTAAACCTTGATATACAATATATTATGAATATTTTTAATAATTGAAACTGATTTTTTTATTATAATTTATAAGTTATAATCGAGTTTTATTCATTAAAAATTTACTGATTACTAAATATAACTTATTTTTACTTATACATAATTGATTATGCTAATTACCTCACTTATAAGCCCAAAAGAGGTTTAATATCAAAATCAATTCATAGCAGAAAAGTTACTCTACTAGTTTATAAAGTGGTAATACTCTTTCCGGTCTTCTCTTTCTCTTGCGTAGAACAGTTAACATGTAGATAATAATGGGCAACAAGCCAACATTATCATCATCATACCCAGTGTATCCCGCTCAAAGAAAACTATGATCAGGGTCTGGGGAGGGAGGAACGATGGCATGCTCATACCCATAAGGAGAGTGCGATCAAAGAGTCCCCCGGCTCAAGAACGGTCTTCTAGCAAGAGGAACCTGCAGTTGGCAAATAGATTAGAAGCACACACACAAAAACAAAGATAAGATCAAAGAAACAGGTAAAAAACGACAAAAAGGCAAAGGATAAAGACGAACGAGGGGGTAAAGGGACATGTTTACTAATCTAGGACTTGGATAAGGTGCCGCCAACTGGCCCTATCCCTGATCAGGTCATTAGAGAGGTGAAGTTCATGCATATCACTTTTGATTTGTTCCTCCCACGTTCTCTTAGGTCGTCGTCGACTTCTCTTACCCTCCACTATGATGCATTCGATCCTTCTTACTGGGGCTCATGTGTCTTTCTCTACACATGCCCAAACCATCTCAACCTGTTCTCCCGCATCTTTGCTGAGATAGGTGCAACCCTTAACGTCTCCCTGAACTCCTGGTTTCTTCTCCTATCCAACATAGTCTTACCACACATCCACCTCAACATACGCATCTCCGTTACTTCCATCCTCTGTTCGAAAACCTTATTTACGGGCCAACATTCTGTCCCATATAACATCGCCGGCCTAATCGCGGTTGCGGTAAAATTTACCTTTTAATCGCCTCGGAAACTTTTTATCACAAAGCACCCCGGTTGCTGCTCGCCACTTAAGCCAGCCCGCTTGTATATGATTAGTAACGTCTCCATCAATCTCCCCGTCGCTCTGAATCACAGAACCCAAATATTTGAACTTGGACGTACACGCAACAACTTCACCTCCTATGGTTACCTCTGGCTCCCCTAGCGATTCTATCCCACTGAAATTGCATCGTAGGTATTCTGTCTTTGTACGACTTATGCGCAACCCCTTTCCCTCCAAGGCTTCTCTCCACTCTCCCAATTTACTATTAGCCTCCTCCTTGGTTTCTGCTGCCAAGACTATATCATCGGTGAAAAGCATGCACCATGGTACGGTCTCCCAGATGGATGATTATGTGAAACAGTAGGAATGGGATGATCATTATTACTCCTTTTGTCTCCTTATTTAGTATCACTTTTCATTTTAATTTATCATACTGATTTTGCATTCATTTGTTTTACAGCATTATTGCTCGAACGAGCTACTATTTGTTTTGACCCGATTTGTTTTTTCATTACTTACTTGCTTCATATGTTCATAACATTTTAGACCTTAAGTTATATAATATTTATTTTTTCGCTATAATCATAGTACATGAGAAATCTCTTATCACGCTCTAAATTTCTAACATGAATATAATTCTATATTTTTTTTATAAAATATAAACGGATAAAGGACCTTTTCGGTATCCCGCACAAGGCAGGATCCGAGTGGGGAGTTTTCTTTTTCTTGAAAGATGCGGAGAAATCATACCCGTACCTCTAAGGGGAGTAAAGCTAAGAGAGATGCGCGCATTTAAGAAACCCACAATTAATACCTGCGCTTAGTAGGGGTCGAACCCCAAGCCTTCTACTTCACATGCAGATGTTCTATCCATTAAGTCACAAACGCTTTAGGTATAAAATATAAACGGATATCATGTCATTAAAGGTCTATTTATCTTCATCCATGGGATGGATAAGGAAAAAAAATTAATGATCACTATGTGAAACTTACAAAAATCCAACTACGATGATAATATTCCATCCGTTTTTAAAGTCATTTTAGTTCGATTTGTTGATCCCATAAAACCTCTTTTGAATTATATCATAAATTTTGGACAAAAATTAATCTTATACATATTTATTTTAATATTTTAATGTTTTTAAAGTCATATATTTTTCTTGGTGTATTAACTTCATTTTAATATTTTTATATTGTTATGATTCCCACATGTTTTCCAATTACTTATAAAAACAATTTTTAATAGATATGGTTCCGATTCCACTAACTTACTTTTAATTTTTTTAATGTTTTTGATTTTCATTCTTCATCTATTCAAATTTATTATTTAATAGTAAAATAAACTTTATATCTACTATTCAAATGATTCTATTATTCTTAATTTCCATAAACAATCCTTCTGCAACCTTCATTAATAAACGGAAAGAGTAATATAATATAATTTTATATTTTTATAAAGTATAAATGTAACACCCAAAATTCCTCATTCCCTTTACGGTTGGTTTCGTATAAGGGGTCGAAAATTCAGGGGTGTTACAAAAAAGCTAGGATATCTTGAATCACTTCAAGGTTTGATTCAATTTGCAATTTAGAGTTGTTTTTAGTTGAAATTTCGGTTTGCAATAATGTTGAAAAAGTCAAAAACGAATTAGTTTGCTTGGGTTTGATTTGGATTTCAACCCAATTTTGTTTGAATTAGATTGAGAAATAAAAACCAAAATAAATTTAGTTTTATCAAAAAATCAAATCGCAAAACAAACTTTCACCCTACCAATATCATGGTATAATTGTCTTCCTCCATGTGTTGAATCATACACATGTGTTGAATCATATAATCATAAAATTTAATTAAAAGATCGTAAAATATTACATGTCATTCTCATAGTGAATTGTCATATGAAATAATTCTTACCATAAAGTTAACATCAACCTATTTCTTAATATATGAGTTGTATATCATAATAAAATAGTATGTTTTTTTTTAAAAAAAAAATTCTTGGAATATTACATCTTTTAATTTTAAAGCTACATAAATTTCCAATTAAAGTTTTTTAAAATATATATATATTTTTTTTAAGTTGTATTTTCTAATAAATAAAATTTCGTCATTAAAGTTTTAATTCTAAAATATTTCATCAAGAAACAAAAGATACATGATAAATAAAAATTGTTTTGAGTGTGACAACTGACAAATAATGATTATGATAGCGTTAGAAGAGTACTCATAATTGCCTTAAAAAGAGTAAAAACTTTAATCAATAATTATAATAACAACAATAATTTTTTCATTAAAAACACTGTATATTCTAAAATACTTTATCTATTTTATAAGAAATATTATAGTTTTATGTTGATAATAACATGTAATTAATCTCTATTTAAAATTTGTTTTTATATATAATATTACCCAGACTCTGACCATAGTTTTCTATGAGCGGGATACACTGGGTACGATGATGATGATTTATATTTACTATTATACTAATAACTTCGTACATTTCACGAGTTTCTAAACTAGCACAAGTGATAAAAAGGTAACTAATGAATACAGTGTTAAACTCCAAAAAAAATCCAACTATACTATGATGATTAAGAATACTGTTTTGCAATGATGATTAAGGATACAAAGGCCACTACTTATACATAATAATACGCACTAAACTAGAAAACAAAATTAGAATAAAATAAATATACATATTAATATAATTTTTTTATAATTTTAAATTCATTTTAAAGTGGGCCAAATCAAATTCAATTACGATGTCGAATAAATATCAAAATGTAATATTTGTTTAAGAAAAAATTATCCAGAATAATCCAACCTTTTTAAGATTTTTTAAAAATAATTTCACCTATTGATTAACCATGAATAATCCCAACTTTAGAAGGGAATTAGCCTAGAGTAAACTCAGACACAAGTAACCCGATGACCTGCTATAATAGTTAATTTTCCAAAAAAGTAAACTAAAGATTAATATAAAATTAGAGAAATTTTTTTAAAACTTACATAAAAAATCTGAATAAAATAAGAATAAATAAAAATTTCACATTTTTCAACAATTTTTCAACATTTGATTTTGATTAATTTTTTTTTAAAAAATAAACTTGGTAGAGCATGTTGTCTGGTTACCGGACTTACTATAGAAAAATACTCCTTAAACTAAAATTATTCATATGGTTAATTAATAGGTGAAATTATTGTAGGAAATTCGTGAAAATATTAGATTATTTTACAATTATTAGAATTTTTAATGAAGTATTAGTTGCGAATTTGCTAGTAGTTTATTGGTGCCTTTTGCCGTGGGTCAAGAGTCAAAGACAAGGTAACTAGCCCAACTTTTTTTAAAAAAAGCGCTTCTTGTACGAGTCCAAATTAGTTTTTTATTATTTATTTTAATGTTTTTTGTTTATTAATGGGCCTTTTCTATGAATCCGTTTCATGGTGAATCGGTCTCATACAAAACAGGCTGTTATTATATACTGCATAAAATCATACGATGAAATACTACTATATATATACGACAAATTAATACCACACACTAGTACGTCTAATACTACAATAATATACTTATATGTCTAATATTGTACTGATACGACTAGTATTACACAAATACAATACTATACTAATATAACTATTACTAAATTAATATGACTGGAATTGACATCGAATCAAATCTGAAACCAGATACAACTAATACTAAATAAACACCGGCCCTTATAAAATACTCTAATTGAGAAGGAATGAAGTCGTCATTGAAGGAAATTATTAGATTAGATTTATATATCTTATAACTATAAATATAATACATAATTTTATTTTTATAAATGAAAACGGGTATATATATTCTGGATTTAGGGCCGTTTCATTTATTTTTAGGCTCCAGAGTAAAAGATTAAAAATAAATTCTAAAGACTTAAGACGTAACGCATAATAAAATACACATTTTGTTTTTTACTGTTAATATTTAAACTATTTTTAAAAAAACACTAAAAACTTATATTACTTAGCAAAAACTGTAAGTTATATACAAATTTAATTTAAGTTATTATCACATATATACATAAAAATAAATTTTTTAAGCCTTAAAAAATACGAGGCTTTGGGCGGTAACCAACTTTGCCCTTGCTAATCGACGGCACAGCCTAGATTGATGAATCGTGTCTATTTGTCTTCATCTATGGGTTGATTGGAAAAAAATAATGATGAGTACGCACTACAACAAAATTTGCTTTTAGTGGGATATATTCAGCGACATTTAATTCAAATGTCGCTATTTCAAATTGCTTATAGTATATATAGAGGATTTAGTGACATTTATTAGACCCTTTAGCAACATATTAAAAAATGATACAAAAGCTTTTTGCGACATAGGATCTAGTGACATTTCTCACAAATGCCACAATAGACTATAGCAACAATTACATATGCCACTAAAGATCAAATAAAGTGTCGCTAAATCACTTTATGGTAAAACATTATTTAAAAACCAATAATTATAACATTAAAAATATGAATTAGTGACATTTTTTAATGCCGCTAAATTCAATATCGTAAAAGGTCAAATTTATTATAGTGACGTACTATGTTAAACTTTAAAAAAAAACCAACTACTATGATAGTAAATATAATATAATAAAATGGTGTTGAATTAGAAGGTAGGATTATAAATAGATTACTTATAAAACTCCAATAATAATTAAAACTAATCATAAGCATATATAGCAACCTTATCTAGTTTACCAAAAAAGAAAGAAAGAAAAAATGGGAAAATATGTTGAACTAATGGTAGCAGTTATTATAAGTTATGATGGTTATGGCTACTAGTAAAATAATTGTGGATGAATTTAGTAGCATATAATTAGCCTTAATCATTTTAATTTAAATATTTTTTTAATTCTTAAGATTCGCACATGTATTTTTTTTCACTAACTTTATTTTAATATTTCAATAATATTTGTAATTAGTTAATGGTATCAACTTCATTGAATTATATATTACTATATAAAAATAACTACAACTTGAATTATCAAGGTAGCAACCTAGATTTTTGTTTTAAAAAAATTATGGTTTTCGGTTGTAGTACGATTTGCGGCCTGGTCTGGTCTAAAAAGTAAAAAATTGTGACCATATTGGAAATTGTAACTTTTTTTGAAAAAACCACGTCAGACCGTTTAGACGTTGACCATACCAAATAGTGAAATTACAGTTTAATTTGCGGTTTAGATCAAACTTTGTTCAACCCTACCACAAGTTTAATATTAGTTTTATGAGAATTATACGAGTGTAGACTTGTATAGTCGTATTGGTTATATTAGTATAATATAGCATTAATGCTAGAACGAGCAGCTGCTTGTTTTGAGCCTAATTTGTTTTTTTTTGTGTTACATGGAGTATTTGTTTGGTATGATTTAAGCATTTTGGACCGCGAGTTATACAGTAATATCTATTCGTCTCACTATAATTATAGTACATAAAGAAATTCCCTATCATGCTCTAAATATCCTAACATATTTTTGCGCTATTCAATTCGTTGTCAGATTGTTAATATTTAGAGTTAAACATAATTAAATAAAGTCTACAAATTATAAAAAATTGACATCAATTATTACAAAAATATGCGACGAGATAAATAAAACACGATCCAACTATATACTCCCTCCGTCCCATAAAAATTCTGACAAATTGAAAGTCAATAATAAATTTAAGAAATTACTATTTATTGCAATATTCTTTTCATATGATTACATCAATTATCATCTTATATTATTTTGCACTCTACTATTTGAAATATAACATTTATTTTGGGACTTCTACAAAAGGAAAAAGTCACAAATTTTATGGGAGGGAGGGAGTAGTATTTTTATAAAATAAAAAGTGATATCATGAATTAGGGTCTATATGTCTTCATGTATAGGTTGAATAAGGAAAACAAAAACACTCCCTCTGTTCCTTTTTATTTATCCATTTAACATTTTGCACGCATTTTTTAGCAAATTTTAAGTCTTAATATCTCTAAGTACGCATCAGAAAAAATTAAAAAATTATCAGCCAGGAGAGAGACCGTCTCTCACAAGAATTTGTGAAAAATTATATATTAAAAAGCTTTACATTAATACGAATCTAACGAGATCTCACATTAATATATTTTATTTTCAGTATACATGCTTCAAAAATCGAATTGGAATATCTCTCTTAAAGTGGACAAATAAAAAAGAACTGAGGGAGTAATGGTTACTATATGTTAATTAAACTTTATTTTTTTAAAAAAAAAAACAATCTCCTAGCTAGTATGATAGTAAGTTAATACTCATTCCGAACCAATTTAGTTGTCACATTTTTTTTTTGTCAATATTTTTTTATCTAAATACCCCATGTTCACACAAGTAAAGACCAAAAAATACCACACTTTTACTACTTACAATACTCCAACTACCACCTTTACAATTAATTTAATCAATTAAAATACACCAACCACCACCTTTTTAATGGACCCCTCACCACTCTTTATAACCGTACCTAAGCAAATGGGACAACTAAATTGGTTCGAAGGGAGCATAATATAATATAATATATTGGTGGGGTTGAATTATAAGGTATTAGGATTATAAATAGATTAGTGATTAAACTCCACAAAACACTACACATAGCAATCTTATTAATAATTATCTTAAAAAAAAAGAAAGAAAGAAAAAATGGAAAGATACGTTGAGTTAATGGTAGAAGTAGTTATAAGTCGCTGTAAAAAATTGACCCAACCTGTAATATCGTCCGAAATCGACCTGTATCCGATCCGTTGGTTGACCCGAGGTGCAGTAACATGTAACCGATCGAAACTCAATCTGATGTTGACCCGTAACCCGACATGTACCCGATTATTTTAGACCAATAATCGACCGATACCCGACTCGAGAACAACTGACACCCTAAATTGACCCGACAATGTGGTTAACCGAACTCGATTTACACCCGACCTGTTACAACTCGAACTCGTCTTTAACCCGATAGGTACTCGACGTAATCCCACCCAAAATGACCCATAATTAACACTCGAGATTAACCCGACAATGTGATTAAGCGTTATAATTTGAGTTAACCGTATCAAATTTAATTCAGTTAATAATAAGTTTGATTTAATTGAATCAAGTTTAGTTTATCTAAAATTAAACAATAAATGCAGGCCCACAATCAAAACTTATCGAATTTATCTTAGCTAAACCAAATTAGTGTATTAACCGACAACTTAATTAATCGACTACAACTCTCCATTCTCCCATCACAAACGATTTCAACATAAATTAATTGTATAATAACTATAAATTTCATTCGACATAAAACTCAATTGAATTGGATTTTAATTGACCCGATCCTAAGAATAACTAAATGCACAACTCAAAAATGATATAATCGATCCGAAGTCAACCCGGACCAAAATAATCCGAATTAACGTTAACCTAAAACCAAAATGTCCCGACCCATAGTCTAATCGAACTTGATTCGACCTGCAGCATAACCGATTTGGATTCGAATTGTATTAACCGAATCCGATACAAATCCAAACTAAAATGGATATGACCCAAAACCGAAACCTACCCAGTGTGGTATTGAGCCGATACAAACCCATACTCGATTGGACCCGTAACCGAATCGACCCGATTCAAAGCGCTAAAGCACCTGGAAAAACCCAAAATCGAGAATATCTGAACCCGTTAAAATTCGACCCAAAACCCAACCGAGTAACTGAATTTAGAGCCCTAGTTATAAGCATAATGAGTATGATGGTTATTATGGGTAGTAGTGAATTTGGTAATAATAATATACTTGTTGTAGGAAGTGGAATAAAAAATAATGCAGGAATTGTGAATTGCACACCAAATGGTGGAATGTGCTTGTCTCAAGACTGTTGCGCTGGTAATCTTTGCAAGATTAATTTTTTTTCCGGAGCACCAATGGGATACTGCACTTGGTGCCCAACAGCTGGCTATCCTTTCGGGAAGATGGATCCATGTTGCCCTGGCTACACTTGCGATGGTTACTTTTCTGGTACTTGTCATTATTTTTTTTTTTCCGGAGCTGGGGACTCTCTGACCGCACTCTCCTAATGGATATGAGTTGCCGTCTATTTTCCCTCCTCAGAACCTGATCAAAGTCTGTCTATGAACGGAATACACTAAGTATGATGATGATCTATATACTAAATAAAATTGTAAGTGCTATTTTTCTGCAGCTTTGTTTATCAATGTTATGTTATGTTAATTGTTCTTATGTATTATGTACTACGTAAGTACCTTCCTTTAATGGGATAATAATATAATAATAATAATTGTTTGTGATAAATTATTGTTTTCAATTCTTTTGATCTTATCGAATGTTACTACATTTTGTGATTTGTTGTACTCTCAAGTCTCTTCCAATTCAATAGTAGAGATTATTCAATCAACTGGACAATAGATAGAATTATTTAGGATAATTTTTCCTAAATTTTATTATATAATAAAAAATATATTCACAATTTAAATAATTTAACTTTTCTTAATTACATAAATATTTTATACGAGAATATCAAATAAGAAGGAAAAAAGTACTACCTCCTATTCAGCATAAATATTTTATACGAGAATATCAAATAAGAAGGAAAAAAGTATTACCTCATATTTAATAGTAGAGATTATTCACTCAAGTACACATTTAGGCTGAAAGAATAATTCGTAAACTATAATCAAGTTTTATTCATTAAAAATTCATTGATTTAAACTAAATATAACTTATTTTTACTTATCATAATTGATTGTTACTAATTACCTCACTTCTAAGCGCAAAAGAGGTTTAGTACTAAAATTAATTCATAGCAGAAAAGTTACTCTACTAGTTCCTGTCTTCTCTTTCTCATGTGTGGAATAGTTAACATATTGACAATAATGGCACTTCAACATAATTTGCAACAACTGAAATAAGATTTGATTCTCTTGTTTTGATTATATGAAACAGTGGGAATTCAATATGGGATTATCAATCATTATTACTCCCTTCGTCCCCTCATTTAGTATCACTTTTCATTTTACTTTATCATACTGATTTTACATTCTTTTGTTTTATAGCATTATTGTTTGAACGAGCTACTATTTGTTTTGAGCCCGATTTATTTTTTCATTACGTACTTGCTTCATATGTTCAAAACATTTTGAACCTGAAGATATATGATTTTTTTTCTCGCTATAATCGTAGTACATGAGAAATCTCTTATCATGCTCTAAATTTCTAACATGAATATGATTCTATATTCCCTCCTACTCAATTCAATTGTCTTATTTGAGTTGGGCACGGATAATAAGAGTGAGAAGGGGTCCACAGAAAAAGGTGTTAGTTGGGGTATTTTAATTGATTAAATTAATTGTAAGGTGGTAGTTGAGTATTATAAGTAGTAAAAGTGGGAGTATATTGGTCATTACTTGTGTGAACATGAGGTATTTAGGTAAAAAAATCATTGACAAAAATGAAAATGGGACAATTGAAGTGAATTGCCCAAATAAGGAAATGGAATAATTGAAATGAGTTGGAGGGAGTATTTTTTTTATAAAATTGAAAATTTTACCTAGAATAATCCAATCTATTCGTGATTTTCCTACAATAATCACATCTATTAATTAAGCAATGAATAATCCCAACTTTATAGGGCATTTGCCCAGAGTAAACTTGGGTAACCCGATGACCTGCTATAGTAGGTAATTCACTAAAAAAGTAAGCTGAAAATTAATTTAAAATTAGAGAAAATTTTAAAATTTTACATAAAAAAATTCTAAATAAGAAAAAAAATCATAAACTTTTTTTCAACATTTTTTAAATATTTTTTCGGCATTTTTTTAATTTATCTTTTTTTTAAAAAAATAAAACTTGCTATAGCAAGTCATCCGGTCATCGGGTTTACTCTAGGAAAACACCCCTCAAAGTTGGGATTATTCATGGTTAATCAATAGATGTGATTATTGTAGGAAAATCACAAATAGATTGGATTATTCTTAGTAATTTTTCCTATAAAATATAAGCGAATATCATGATTAAAGCTATTCCATCCGTTTTTAAAGTTATTCTCATTTTTGATTTTAGTTTTATTTTTTCTTTCCATAACAAAACTTTCTATTTATATCATAAATTTTAGATAAAATTAATCTTATACTTACTTTTTTTAATATTTTATTAATTCCTATAGTCCTACATATTTTCTAGGAGTACTAACTTCATTTTAAGATTTTTATATTATGATCCCCACATGTTTCCCAATTACACTTTATAAAAACAATTTTTAATAGATGTGGTTCCTATAGCACTAACTTACTTTTAATATTTTTTTTAATATTTTTGATTTTCACTCTTCATCTATTCAAATTTATTATTTAATAAAAATAATACTTCATATCTACTATTCAAAAGATTCTATTTTTCTTAATTTTTATAAACATTCGTTCTGCAAACTTCATTATTGAATGGAGTGAGTAATATTATATAATGATAGAATTTAGAAAATGGGCCTGGGCAACCCAAACAAGGAGTAGAAGAAGTAGTCCACTCATAAACCCAAATAAGGTTCACTACTAAAATCAATTGGTAATAGTAGGAGTTAATCCTTGAGTATATAAAGTGATGCATACTTTTCTCTTTCTCCGATGTGGGACAACTCACATGTGGGTAACACATTGGCACTTCAACAATCTCCCTCACATGTGAGTGTCCTTAGAATTTTTAGCCTACCAGAAAGGTTACAAACCTATTGGGAATGAACAGCCAATTAAAGGCCCCTTAACCAGTGGTAAGATTAAATGCCCAGTATAAAGGCCCAACAACAAACTGGGCTCTGATACCATGATAGAATTTAAAAAATGGGCCTGGGCAACCCAAACAAGGAGGAGAAGAAGTAGTCCACTCATAAACCCAAATAAGGTTCACTACTAAAACCAATTGGTAATAGTAGGAGTTAATCCTTGAGTATATAAAGTGATTCATACTTTTCTGTTTCTCTGATGTGGGACAACTCACATGTGGGTAACACATTGACACTTCAACATATAATTTTATATTTTTATAAAGTAAAAAGCCAGGATATCATGAATTACTTCAAGGTTTAATTCGATTTGCAGTTTAGATTTGTTTTTAGTTGAAAATTTGGTTTGCATTGGTCTGAAAAAGTCAAAATCGAATTAATTTATTCGGGTTTGATTTGGATTTCAACCCAATTTGGTTTGGATTGGATTGAAAAATAAAAACCAAAATAAGTTTAATTTTATTAAAAAACCAAACCACAAATTAAACTTTTACCCTACCAATCAGGGTATAATTGTCTTCCTACATGGGTTGAATCATCATACAATTTAATAAAAAGATTGTAAATTTCCACATGGTATTCTCATAGTGAATTGTCATACGGAATAATTCTTACCAAAGTTAAAATCAACCTATTTCTTAACATATGAGTAGTAAAATACATCATATCATATCATACAATTTAATAAAAAGATTGTGAAATTCCAAATGGCATTCTCATAGTGAATTGCCATATGAAATAATTCTTACCAATGTTAACATCAACCTATTTCTTAATATTTGAGTAGTATCACAATTTAATAAAATCATACATCATACAATCATACAATTTAATAAAAAGATTGTAAAATTCCACTTGGCATTCTCATAGTAAATTGTCATACGGAATAAATCTTACCAAAGTTAACACCAACCTATTTCTTAACATATGAGTAGTATATCACAATAAAATATGTTTTTTTTTAAAAATTTTCTAGGAATATAACATTTTTTAATTTAAAAGCTATATAAATTTCCAGTTAAAGTTTCTTAGAATATATATTTATTTTTTTTAAGTTGTATTTTCTAATTAATAAAATTTCTTCATTAAAGTTTTAATTTTTTAAATATTTCATCAAGAAACAAAAAATACATGATAATTAAAAATTATTTTGAGTGTGACAAATAATGATTATAATAACGTTAGAAGATTACTCATAATCAATATTTATAATAATAACATTGATTTTTTCATTAAAAGCACTATATATAGTCTAAAATACTCTATCTATTTTATAAGAAATATTTTAGTTTTATGTTAATAATAACATAGTAATTTCATCTCTATTTAAAATTTATATTTATATATATTCGTATATTGCACGAATTTCTAAACTAGTATATAAAAAAGTAATTAATGAATACTAAGTTAAACTTTAAAAAAAAAATCCAACTACTATGATCTATGATGGTAAATATACTATAAATATAACGGGGTGAAATAAGAAGGTAGGATTATAAATAGACTACACATTTATTAAACTCCACAAAACTACACATACATAGCAATACTTATCGTACCAAAAAAGAAAGAAAGAAAGCAAAAAAAATGGGAAAAAATGTTGAGCTAATAATGGTAGTTATTACTATAACCTTGAGCATTATGCAAATTATGGGTAGTAATGAAATAGTTGTGAATGAATTTGGTATAAGTAGTGGAATTGTTAAGTGCATACCAAATGGTGAAATTTGCATGGGTCAAGATTGTTGCGCTGGTAACCTTTGCAAGATTCCAATGGGAACAATGGGCGTAGGATACTGCCAATGGTGTCCACCGGCTGGTTATCCTTGCGGGATGTTGGATCCATGTTGCTCCGGCTTAACCTGTGATGGTTACTTTTCTGGTACTTGCCATTAATCATTAATTAATAATATGCTTGCACTTTTGTTTATGTAATAATCTAAACTAAATAAAAACTGTTAAGTGCGGCCTAATTTCTGCTTTATTTGTTTATAAATGTTATGCTATGTTATTATATTAAAGTCTATGATGTGAAGTACTGTTTAATATTGTATTTTATGGGATAATAATAATAAAACTTATTATTATATACTTCTTATTGATTGATATATTTTTTTGCAAATCGAACCTTCAAGAAATTAAATGAAATTGATATTATTTTTCAAGTTTTTGAAGTTGATCAAGGCATAAATAGTGATTGTCTTTACATACATATCCCATCAACTAGGGGTGTTCAAAAAATCCGACCCGCTGACCCACATCAACATTTAAAAAAATGTATAATTCGGCGGGTCGCTTAACCAAGTTGGGTCATGGGCTGCAAAATACATTGAGTCGGGTACTTTTTGACCCGTTATGTATTATCTTTATCCATTTTAAAATTTTGTAATCAGTATACTTATAAAAAAGGTAAAATTGTCATAAAGTACCTATTAAAAAGAAATTTTTGAAAAAAAATACCTAATAAAAAAAGTTTTGCCAAAAAATACCAAATAATTTTTTTTTTCTTTTTCAAAGAGTACCAAGTAACGTTTTCCTTTAGTTGGTCGTCAAATGTAACGGTTGACTGGTCAAAATCAAAAAATTCTTCTTCCTCATCCTTAATTTCTTTTCCAATCTAATTTCAATTTCGGTAAAAGTAGAGCAAGAAGAATTTTGGATTTTGACAGGTCAACCGTTGTACTTGACAGTCAACTGAAGGAAAACGTTAATTGGTACTCTTTGAAAAAGAAAAAAAATTATTAGGTATTTTTTCACAAAACTATTTTTATTAGGTACATTTTTGAAAAAAAAAATTATTAAGTACTTTCTGACACTTTTCGTTATAAAAAATTAGTAATAGTCGTGTGTTTTTTTTATTTCCCTTCAAAGTATACCCCTTTAAATCAATGGCGAAGAAAATTTGAGTATTTTAAAAAACTTGTGGATTTTTTTATAATAATTGAAGTGAAAATGTGTAAAAAGAAATTAAAATAGACTTAACATATATGGATGAGATATGTTGGATTATTATAAATAGGTGACACAGAGAAATTGAGTATTTAGTTTCTTGAAGGGTCCATTGGCAACAAAATAAAAACAAAAGTTAGATTATTAAAAAAAAATTCAAAAGCTGAGATTATTGACCGGTAATGGGAAATAGGTTGGATTGTTTTGAAGAAGGAGAAGATGAGGGCTAACTTGATATAGCAGGTCATTTTCTAAAGGTCCATTAGCAACAAACTGAAAGCAAAAGTTGAATTATAATTTTTTTTTCAAAATGTGGGATTATTGACAGGTAATGAAAAATAGATTGAATTATTCCCAACAAATTTTTCAAAAACAAAAGTCCAACTACTATGATATTAAATACTTCCTCCGTTCCACTATACTCGTTACATTTGACTTTTTACGCAATCCAATTCTTTATTTTGGTAATTTTATATTGAACTATACACATTTAATAATTATAAAATTTAATATTATGAAAGTATGCGATTAGACGATTCAAACAAGGTCTCACTTAACTATATATTCTTTTTACACATTAGTCGCAATATATAAAATAAATTTGAACGATGAATAGTGACAATAATAGAAATATAGCAAGTATTTCAAAACGGAGGATGTATAATACTTCATATAACAGGCCTTAAATTAGATGATATAGATTACTCATTTAACCACACAAAACTACATAGAAATATTAATTATCTAGTTTACCAAAAAAGGTCTCCCATTCGACTAATCCTAGATCGGGTCGAATTAAGGGCGGATTCGAACTGAATTGTCATCCCTTATTAGCAATAGTATTAGTGTTGTACTTATTATTAAAAGTGTATCCGCAATTAATGTTTATAATTTCCACTTTTTGTCAATCAAATTTTTTTTGAAGATTCTATAAATTTCCACTTTTCGTCAATCAAATTTATTATTCAATAAAATTGTATCTAATATTTAAAGATTATGTTTTTCTTAATTTTAATGAACGGTGGACTTACGTAATATTTATTGTCACACTATATTTTAACCTATAGATTAAAAACTAATCACAAATTAAGAGTGATGAATAAATAATGTCATTTTTATGAATATGGCAACTAATATGTAACAGAAGAGATATACGTTAAACTTTAAAAACAAATCCAACTACTATGATAAACTTTTAAAAAATCCAACTACTATGATAGCACATACTCCTATAATATAATACTATAAAATAATGGGGTGAAATTAGAAGTTAGGATTATAAATAGATTAGTCATTAAACTCTACAAACTACACATAGCAATCTTAATCATCTAGAAGGTTACAAAATTACTCATTTTATAAATTCTATCAGTTTCTTATTTCGTTTCGTAAACCTTGTCACATTTTAATGGTAATACTATTTAATTTATCTCTAATTTTATTTTGGTTATTTTGACTCATGCACAATAAATAATATAGTCATATGAAATCTTGTTTTATTCTTCTCTAAAACCTAACTTTTTAATATATAATTTTTATTATTTTTCATTTAGTCAAAATAAAAATAATAATTTATATTTAAATATATATTAAATTGTGTAAAAAAATAATTGAACAAGTCTTGGATATGCAGTTATAATATTATGTATTATGTACTTGGATAAATCGAGCTAAGACACGCAGCCGTTAAAATGGATAACCATCTAAGTAGGTTCCTGCCTTTCCTAGTACCTAGTACCTACTACCTTTTTTTTTGACTATACCTAGTACCTAGTACCTAGTACCTAGTACCTAAGAAGTTACTTTCTCTTTTTTTTTTTTTCTTGCAGCCAAACAACTTTTACGCAGTCTAATGCGTTTGTCAGATTACTTATATCTAGAATTATACTCAACTAAAAATTATAAAAATTTGATATTATGAAAATATCCTAAGAGACGAATAAAACAAGATCCCACATGACTATATATTTTTCTCGTTTAAAAATCGCACCATGTAAAACACTATCAAATAATGAATAGTGTACAAAATGATGCAACTCAAAAACGGAGGAAGTATTATTTTATGGGTGTATATTTTATGGCAGCGTACCTAATACCTACTTTAAAAAGGATAATACTCCTTCCTATTCACTCTACTTGTCCCATATACCTTTTGCACATATGCCAAGATAATATTTTAACATTAAATATCTTTAATTGTGCATGATTAAAAATTATAAAAATTTGATATTAATAATTTGCATTGAGACGAATAAAATAAGATCCCACATGACCATATTTTAACTTATAGATTAAGAGCATGATACAAATTAAGAATGATTAGTAAATAGTAACCAAAAAATAAATGGAACAAATAAAAAGAATAAGAGGGAGTAATAATTATGATTATGGTGTATTTCGCCAATGTGTGCTTTTTTATACCCCTTCACTTTTGTATTTCTCTATCCATAAACTCTATCTCTCACCGAAATTAATCTGCATACTTTCTTGGTCCAAAATATTTGCTATATTTTATTCATTTTTTAAATTTATTTTATATATTACAATTAATATGCAAGTAATAATATAGTCAAGTAGGATCTTGTTTGAATTGTCTAATCGCATACTTTTATAATATAAGCTTTTTATAATTTATATATGTGTATAATTCGACATATAAATGAACAAAATAGTACATATGATTGCGTAAAAAAGTTAAATGTTACAAGTATTATAGAAAGGTAGAAGTATTATTTCTTGCATTTTTTGATTTTTTATCAACTAACCATGATTTTTAAAAATTACAAACTTATTATTAGAATTGATAGGAGCTGATTCGTCCTGTGTAATTGAACTAAACTTGTATACTTGATGTATAAATTAGAAAAATTGATAATATTAGCAGCGATAATGCATGAATTTTTTATATTATAATCACCCTGGTGGCAACTAACACTAATTGAAAGATACAATAATATATACTCCAACTAATATTTATTAAAATATTCAATAACATAATATGATTAGGCAAGTTATATTGTCTTTATCCCTGAAGGTCCAAGGTAGTTGCAGTAGGGTACCGTCTTTTGATCAATTGGCGCCAAATTTTTTAAAAATTATATCATATACAATACTAGAAAAGATTTTCAAAATTCCACATGAAAGTTTTATAAAGTTTTGCCCAATGGAGAATTTTTACAGGTTAAAATATAATTGTGTATCATTTAAAAGATTTAATTATTACATTAATTATGATTTTAAGTATTAAATGTAAGTTTTCAAAAAAATTTTATTAGACCAAATCATATAATCTTTCAATCATCATACAATGTTATAAAAGAACCGAAAAATCATTATAATAAAAGATACTCCCTCCGTTCGAAAAAAATAATGTATACTATGTTAATTAAACTTATAAAAACCAACTACTATATATGATATTAAATATAATAATATAATATAAAGGGGTGGAATTAGAAGGTAGGATTATAAATCATAAATTATACCAATTCAGAAACCACTATGATATGTGGCGTCTTTAGAATGAGAGTTGTGGAATTCCTATAATTTGCTACGTGTACTATGCTCAATTATTCTTAATTAAATACTGCTTTCTTATTTCTTAATTAAATAATGTTTTCTATCTGTTCAATTATTCTTTAATTAAATATTAATTTTTTATTTTTCAATTATTATCAATAACTCGAGAGTACAAAGGTATATTGATCGGAAAAGAATAATGATGAGTACTATGTTAAACTTTTAAAAAATCCAACTAGTATATATGATAGTAAATATAATTATATTATAATGGAGTTGAATTAAAAGGTAGGATTATAAATAGAATAGTCATTAAACTCTACAAAACTACACATAGCAATCTTATTATTTTGTTTAACTTTCGACTGATTTTCTGATTGACAGGCGTTAGTTGGAATTTCCGACTAAATTGCTATTAAATTAGTTTTTGGTCGCAATTTTAAATTAGAAAAAAAAGAAAATTTTAAATTTGATATTTCCGACTGAATTTTAGTCGAAAAAATTTCCTGTTTTTTTTTTTATATATTTTGAGAAATTTATATTTATTTACTTTGGTTTGTATTAACTTTGTTTATTTTGTTTGACTAAAATGCACAACTCTTATTTATTTTGTTTAATTTGTCTTACTAGTTTAATTTGTCGGAACTCGAAAACTATATTTTTTTATTAGTTTAATCTGTTTATCTTGTTTGACTGAATCTCCTATTGTTTGTGTATTATTATTTTGCCTCTCATCATGAATTCACTCCAACTAATAATAATACTACCCTAATACGACTAATTATAAATTAATACAACTAAGATACTTATACGACACTAATACGATTAATAGTATACAAATAAGCTAATACGACTTATAATACATTAATACGACTAACTATATACTAATAAGCTAATAATACACTATATACAACTCATTATATACTTATAAGCTAATAATACACTAATATGACTTATTTTATACTAATACAACTAATAATGCACTAAAACGTTGATAATAATAATAATAATAATAATAATAATAATAATAATAATAATAATAATAATAAAAATAATAGGAAAATTTACTTTTAAAAATCCGACCTTTTGCTTGTTCTCTTTTAAAAATCTCACCTTCCGATTATTTTTTAAAAATCCGACCTTTTGTCTCCGTTTTCTTTCAAAGAACATTTTTACCTGTGGCCGGATAAATTTGAAAATTCATCATTTTGTAAAAGAGAACAAGCAAAAGGTCGGATTTTTAAAAGAAAACTTGCAAAATGTGAGATTTTTAAAAGAGTACAAGCAAAAGGTCGGATTTTTAAAACTTAATTTTCGTATTCTCTTTTTTTAAAAATTCGAAATTAACCGGTTGTTCAGGTAAGTTAGGGAAGTATGTACTATAAAAGAAAACGGAGGCAAAAGGTCGGATTTTTAAAAAATATTTAAAAAATCGAATTTTTAAAAGAGAACAAGCCAAAGGTCAGATTTTAGATTTTTAAAAGTAAATTTTCCAAAATAATATTGTCTTTATCCATGAAGGTCCAAGGTAGTACGCAGTAGGCTAACGTCATTTGATGAATTGGCGCACAAATTTTTAAATAAACACGTAATTTATTATTGGTATATTGATAATGATTAGGGCTGTAAATTCGGTTACTCGGTCGGGTTTTGGGTCGGATTTTACCAGGTTCGGATATTCACGGGTTCGGATTTTTTCCAGGTGCTTTAGCGCTTTGAATCGGGTCGATTCGGTTATGGCTCCAATCGAGCACGGGTTTGTATCGGGTCAATACCACACTGGGTCGGTTTCAGTTTCGAATCATATCCATTTCAGTTTGAATTTGTATCGGGTTCGGTTAATACAATTCGGATCCAAATTGGTTATGCTGCAGGTCGAATCGAGTTCGATTAGATTATGGGTCAGGTCATTTTGGTTTTATGTTAACGTGAATTCGGATTATTTTGGTTCGGGTTGACTTCGGATCGATTATATGATTTTGGAGTTGTGCATTTAGTTATTCTTAGGATCGGGTCGATTAAAATCCAATTCAATTAAGTTTTATGTTGAATGAAATTTATGGTTATTATACAATTAATTTATGTTGAAATTGTTTATGATGGGAGAATGGAGAGTTGTAGTCGATTATTTAAGTTGTCGGTTAATACACAAATTTGGTTTAGCCTAAGATAAAGTTGATAAGATTTGATTGTGGGCTTGCATTTATTGTAACTTTAGATAAACTAAACTTGATTCAATTCAATCAAACTTATTATTAACAGAATTAAATTTGATACGGTTAAATCAAATTATATCACTTAATCACATTGTCGGGTTAATCTCGAGTGTTAATTATGGGTCATTTTGGGTGGGATTACGTCAAGTACCTATCGGGTTAAAGACGTGTTCGAGTTGTAACAGGTCGGGTGCAAATCGAGTTCGGTTAACCACATTATCGGGTCAATTTCGGGTGTCGGTTGTTCTCGAGTCGGGTACCGGTCGATTATTAGTCTAAAATAATCGGGTACATGTCAGGTTACGGGTCAACATCAGGTCGAGTTTCGATCGGTTACGTCGGGTCAATTTTTTACAGCCCTAATAATGATCATCATCTTTAATGCGAATCACAAAGTCAGTCCATAAACTCAACAAAACCAAATAACAGTACTTAATTTTTACTGGTATATATAATTGATTTTAATTTTAGTTATATTGTTGTATCCTATCATTAAAAATCAATTTCGTAACAACAGTGAAAATTTATTATCAATAAAAATTAACATAACCTAAAGAACTTCCATGCTGCTCGAATAAGCGTGTGTGTATGTATATATATATATATATATATATATATATATATATATATATATATATATATATATATATATATATATATATATATATATATATATATATATATATATATATATATATATATATATATATATATATATATATATATTATATATATATATATTATATATATATATATATATATATATATATTATATATCATATAATAATATATACTATATATATACTAATATATGATATTTATATGATATATATATAATATATATATATATAGTATATAGTATATACTATTCATATTATAATTATAGTATATATATATATATATATATATATATATATATATAAGTATAAATATATATATATATATATATATATATATATATATATATATATATATATATATATATATATATATATATATATATATATATATATATATATATATATATATATATTATATATATATATACTTAAAATGGTAGAGAACATCTGCAGATCGTACATCTGGTCAGGCAAAGAAGGGTTGACTAAGAAAGCAGCGGTTTCCTGGAAGCAAATGGGCCTGCCTTTCTCTAAGGGTGGGCTAAACCTGAGAGATATGTATGTGTGGAATAGGGCTGCAATTCTCAAACACTTGTGGAACCTTGCCCAAAATAAGGAGAATCTATGGATGAAATGGGTTCATAGCTACTACTTGAAAACGCAAGATATTCAGGGAGTGATTCCGTCGATTCATGCCTCATGGAATTTCAAAAAGATCATCAAGCAAAGAAACCTTCTGGATCAACTTGGGGGTTGGGAGAAAGTCACCAAGGGTAGCGCCTTTGATATTGGCAAGGCATATGAGTTACTAATTGCGGGTGAACCTAAGGTCCACTGGGGGAACATAATGACAAGGAATGCAGCTAGCCCTAGTGCACGCTTCATCGCTTGGCTCGCCATCCAAAATAAATTGGCTACCAAGGATCGAGTTGGGAAATGGATGAACCTCTCAGATGAATTGTGCGCCTTGTGTAATGGCTCTAGGGAGACAGTTCAGCATCTATTTTTTGAATGCGCGAATGTTAAGGAAGTTAGGGACCGGGTTTTCAACTTTCTTCCTCGTCCAGCCCCAATTTCCAGGGCGAAATCCAACAGATGAGTAAAATAAACAAAAAGAAGACAGATAGAGCCAAGCTGATTGTAGGTCTCTGGACGGAAATGATTTACGTCATCTGGATGCAACGAAACAAAAAAATCTTCGATAACCACACTTTTAATGTGAAGGAGGCTGCTGATTGTATAGTCTTTAGGATGGTGGGGAGGGCAAACAGTAGAATGATAGAAACGCTTGTAACTAGGTAGCTAGCTTTTGGGGTTTTTGGGCTGGCGCTCTTCCTTTTGTCTGAGCGTTAGCGTTTTTGGTGGCTCGGGTGGAGTTAATTTCCAGCCCTAGCGTCTGTTTGTATCTCTCTCTGGTATATAATACAAATCACTTGTCAAAAAAAAAAAAAAACAAACACACACACACACACACACACACATATATATATATTGCTCCACCTAACGATTGCCAAAAAAATTTAATTTCCAGTAGCATTCTGTCTCGAAATCGAACAATATAAAGCTCCAATGAGGTAAAAGACTGCTCAAACGAGCAACATATATAAGGCTTGGCTCCTTGCTCGAACAAGCGACTGTTTATTTTTGCGTTGCGTACTTTCTTCTTAAATATAAAATAGGGAAATTATCAATGGTACTCCTGAGTTTGGACACTTTATTATTGGTAACCCCAAGATTTTTTATTATCAATGGTATCCTCGTATTATTAAGCGTTTTACAACTGTAACCTTATTTAGTTTTTTCCGTCCAAAATCGTTCAAAATCGAAAAAAGCTTATAGTTTTGGACGGAAAAAGATTTTAAAAAGGTTGTGATTGTAAAACGCTCAATACTACAAGGGTTGCATTGATAATAAAAAAACTTACTAGTATCATTGATAAAGTGTCAAAACTCAGAAATACTATGATTTATCTTTAAAATATTTAGAATCTTATAAGTTTATAATTTTTTTGTCCCACTAGCTATATAATCACAGTACATGAGAAATTTCCTAATGAAAACTTTTGAATGATTTAATTTTTTTATAATTTTATATTTTTATAGTTAAAATAAAAAAACCGATATCATGATTGATGATGGTCTATTTGTCTTTAATGAATACTATGTTAAACTTTAAAAAACATGCAACTACTATGATAGTAATTAAATACAATACTCCCTTCCAATCAATTTAGTTGTCACATTTCCCTATTTGATAAATTCATATTAATTGTCACATTTTCTTTTTTGTCAATATTTTTATCTAAATACCCAATATTCACACAAGCAAAGACCAAAATACCTCCATTTTTACTACTTACCACGTTTACAAATAATTTAATCAATTAAAATACCCCAACGACCACCTTTTTAATAGACCCCACACCACCCTTAATAACCGTGCCCAAGCAAATGAGATAACTAAATTGGCTGGGAGGGAGTATAATATAATGAGCTTGATTTTGAAAGTAGATTATAAATAGATTACACATTAAACTTAATAGAATTTAGAAAATGAGCCTGGACAACCCAAACATGAAGGAGAAGAAGTAATCCACTCATAAACCCAAAGAAGGTTCACTACTAAAACAATTGGTAATAGTAGGAGTTATTCCTTGAGTATATAAAGTGATGCATACTCTACTCTTTCTCCGATGTGGGACAACTCACATGTGGGTAACACATGGGCACTTCAACACTCCCCTTACATGTGAGTGTCTTTAGATTTTTAGCCCACCAGAAGGGTTACAAACCTATTGGGAATGAACTACCAATTAAAGGCCCCTTAACCGGTAGTAAGATTAAATGCCCAACAACAAATCGGGCTCTGATACCATAATTGATTTTAGAAAATGGGTCTGGGCAACCCAAACATGGAGGAGAAGAAGTAGTCCACTCATAAACCCAAAGAAAGTTCACTACTAAAATCAATTGGTAATAGTAGGAGTTACTCTTTGAGTAAATAAAATGATGCATACTCTACTCTTTCTCCGATGTGGGACAACTCACATGTGGATAACACATGGGCACTTCAACAAAACTCCACAAAAGTAGCCTTATCACCAAAAAAGAAAGAAAGAAAAAATGGGAAAGGGAATGGGAAAGTTATTAATTGTAGCAATTATGACCTCTAGTATGATGCAAGTTATAATAATGGGTAATAGTGAAAAAATAATTGTGGATGAATTTGGTAGTAATATACTTTTAGGAGGAACAATAATAAGTAATGGAATTGTTAAGTGCATACCAAATGGTGAAGTGTGCAACGATCAACACTGTTGCCCTGGCCAGATTTGACCGGTTTTGGATACTGCAGTTGGTGCCCAACAGCTGGGTTTCCTTGCGGGGAGCTTAATCCATGTTGCCCTGGCTTAACCTGTGATTGGTTTCTTTTCTGGTACTTGCCATTAATGGATTGGATTGCCCACCATTCTTACGTTATACTTCCTCCGTTCCATAATACTTGCTACTGAGTGTGACATGTTATGTTTCAATAGTAAGTATATTATGAAACGGAGGAAGTATCTATCTTACTATATATCATCAGTTTGTTTATGTATATATTGATCTAAACTAAATAAACTGTAAGAGCTACTTTTTATCAATCTTATATATGTAATAAAACAAGCTAAAGAATGTTTGTTTATGTATATATTGATCTAAACTAAATAAACTGTAAGTGCTACTTTTTATCAATCTTATATATGTAATAAAACAAGCTAAAGAATGTATTGTTTTCAGTTACGGCTTGACAAAGTTACAAAGTTACAAGTTAACTAATACGGGGATTGAAGTTTGACAAAGTGAAATACTTTCTTCATTTTAAAATACTTGTTATATTACGGTTATTGATGCTATTCATCTTTAATTAAGCTTATTTTATTTATTACGACTTATATGTAAGAAAAAAATATAGGCAAGTTGGATCTTGTTTGAATCGTCTAGTCGAATACTTTCTTAAAATTAACTTTTTGTAATTTCTAAATGTGTATATTTCAATTTGTAAATAATTAAAATAACATATTGAATTGCGTAAAAAGTAAAATGTAGTCATTATAATAGTTACGGAATGAAACTAAACATAATAATAATAATAATAATAATAATAATAATAATAATAATAATAATAATAATAATAATAATAATAATACTTGCAAGTATTAACGATTATTAAAATATGAAAAGACACAATTAAAGAACCAAGAGAAGAAAAAAGGAAGATCAATACTACTTTTATTAATGACTATTTCTAAGAAAAACAATGAAAGTTTGACAAAAAAACTAAACTAATACAACTTTGATATGAAGACAATAATTAAAGCAAATAAGATATAGTTTTAAAATCTTTTATAACTGATCAATTATACAAATCTAATCAGAAAGATACTACATAATACGCTAAAATATTTTGACTAATTAGAACATAAAAGTGGCAGATATTTTTTTATCGTAAAGGCGACATGTGTCCTAATTTTTTCTTCATTAGTCCATTATATAGAAAGATTATATTATTACAAAATCATTTTAATTAAAATAATTTTTTAACATATATAATTGATATGTTATCCGATAATTATCTATTGTAATCAAAAAATACTTCGTACATATCTTAATTGGTTGTATAAGGTAAAAATTTTAATAAATAATGTATAGTTTTAAAATCTTTTGTAACTAATCAATTAAATAAATTTAATCAGAAAGATATAACAAGGTATACTAATTAATATTTTCCTAATTAGAAAAAAAAAGAGCGGAAAATTTTTTATCGTAAAGTCAATGTATGTTTACGTGTTGTATAGATATATATTGATGTATAGATAGATTAAATTAATTTTCAAGGATTTATGAAAGATATCACGGGGACTTAAAAGAAATAAACGATTAACAGTGAGACACTAGTAGAATAAATCTAATTTGCTGCTATTTATTTGATACTTAAGTCTCAAACATAGCAAATAATGTAATTATTGCTAATGTTTTGATTATTTGACAGCAAAAAAATATTTTTTGCTACTTTATTTAAACATCAATAGCAAATAAAAAATCTTATTGTTATTTTTTATTGAGCAATAGCAAAAAGCTATAATACAAGTCATCCACGTCAAGTTCCTTTTCTCACTCAGTTGAAAAACTTTACACTGCTATTTACTAATCTATTTACTTTGATTCTCTTCGGACATAATAATTTTTATTTGCTGTGGTTCTTTAACTAATAATAGCAAAAAACTTTTAATTATTTACTGCCCCTCCATTTGCCGCAATCCGAAATTAAGCAACAAATAAGCACATTTATATAGTAGCAAATGACGTTAGTTTCACAAATCATCGTTATTTGCCAAATACTTTCTCCTATTAACACACATTAAGAAGTAACACCCGACTCTTGTAGATCAAGACTAAAATATAGCTTTCGCCATCATATCAATAATATGATGCTTAAGTAATTGTTGATTATTTTACAATTATTATTATAATTTTTAATGAAGTATTAGTTGCGAATTTCCTAGTAGGGTAGGTATTATTATATATTGGTGCCTTTTGCCGTTGATCAAGAGTCAAAGACAACGTAACTTTCTGAGATTGTCTCCGTTTTTATTTAATGTTTTTAATTTTCATTTTAAAAAATTTTGTTTGTTATTTTCTAAAAATATATTTTATTTGTCTATATAATTTATTTTTTTTGATATACTTAGCCTTAATCACCTTAATTTAAATATTTTTATCACACATATTTTCCATTAACTTTATTTTAACATTTTCATAATACTTATTATTTTCACATATTTTTCACTAATTTTATTTTTATATTTTTAATGTCTGTCATCACCATATTTTACACAAAATTTGTTTTATATATTTTTTTAATGCTTATAATCACCATTTTTCCATTAATTGTATTACTCATAAAAAATATATCCACTATTTAAAAGATTTAATTTTAATTTTCTTAGTTTTTATTCATTATTTTATATGAGAACATTAAATAAGAAAAAAAAAAGTATTTACTAGGTGTAGTATTACTTATTGCCTTGACGGTAGGGTTTAGCTTTAAATTCGCAACAGTGCAGTCACTCTTACTAACAATAAAATTAAAAAGGAGTACTAATTAAAAAAATTAGTAGAATAACAATTCATATTTGGTACATTACTATATATATATATATATATATATATATATATATATATATATATATATATATATATATATATATATATATATATATATATATATATATATATATATATATATATATATATAAAAAACATCTCAAAATATCTTATACTCATTTAATTAATAACATTATAAAGATTCTATAAATAATTGAAAGAAAATAAAATAAAATATATGATATTCTCTTATATTAAATGATATGACCTAAAGAGTAAAAAATCAATCAATATTGATAATATTAGTCATAATTAGAAAATAAAGTCAAAGCTATAAATATTAGTAATAAATACAATGAGAAACACTACAAAAAAAATGCAAGTTTCCGACTACCCGAAATAGTCGGAGTTTAGTCGGTGTAGAGCTATACCGACTAAATTACGACTTTTCAGGGATAGTCGGCTCAGATTGGTCGATAAGTCATTTTAGTAGGAAAATAGTCGGAAATTTCCGACTACCCATTTGGTCGGAAATTTCCAACTATCTATATAGTCGGAATTTAGTCGCCAAGCACTATTTAAGAATTCAACCCAAAATGAATAAAAAAAAAATTCCGACCAAATTACCGACCAGCTAGTTGGTCGCAAAAAAAATAAAAATTAAATGATAGTGCCACGTCATACACACATGACGGCCACCTAATGCCCACCTGGCACACACATGGCGACCATGTGGACACAGCTTGCAATCACACACCAATGTCGTTGGGAAGAATCGAACCCCCGACCTCATAGATATTAGGCCAATGCTCCAACCAGCAGGCCAAGTGATAATTATTGATACTCAAAGCTATGTTAATGAATTTATAACATAATAACACTCCTTCCACTTATTATTATTATTATTATTATTATTATTATTATTATTATTATTATTGTTATTATTTTTTTTTCCTGTTAATGTAGTAATAGTCTAATTAATATAGTATTAGTCATATTAGTGTAATATTAGTATTTTTATTAGTTGTATTAGTATATATTTACTTGTATTATTATTATTATTATTATTATTATTATTATTATTATTATTATTATTATTATTATTATTATTATTATTATTATTATTATTATTATTATTATTATTATTATTATTATAACCCGTTTTGGTATATCATTAGTATAGTATTAGTGTATTAGTATAATATTAGTCGTATTATTATTATTATTATTATTATTATTATTATTATTATTATTGTTATTATTCGTATAGCCCGTTTGAGTATATCATTAGTATAGTATTAGTTTATTAGTATATAGTTAGTCATATTATTGTATTATTAGTCTTAGTCTTATTATTATTATTATTATTATTATTATTATTATTATTATTATTATTATTATTATTATTATTTCTATTAGTATACTAATAGTCTAATTAATATAGTATTAGTCATATTAGTTATTGTGACTCGTATAAGTTTATTATTACTCGCATTTGTACATTATATTATTACTTTATTAGTTATTTAGTCGTATTAATGCATTATTAGTCGTACGTATTAGTGTTTCACTAGTATAACATTAATTAGTTGTATAAGTATATTACTACTCGTATTAGTAGATTATTAGTACTTTATTAGTTATTTAGTCGTATTAGTTATTATTAGTCATATTAGTGCATTATTAGTACTTTATTAGTTATTTAGTCGTATTAGTTATTATTAGTCGTATTAGTATATCGTTGTTATTATTAGTATTATTATTATTATTAGTCGTTGTATATTATTGATATATTAATAATGCAAATTAAACTTTTCGAGTACCGACAAAATAAACTAGTAAGACAAAAAATAAATTAATAATGCAAAACTATTAGTATAAGACAAAATTTTAATAAAATAATAAAATATGTTGTTGGCTTGGATTGAACTAGGGACTTTTGGTTTGCAAGACCATAGTGGTCACCACTACATTTAAAGCTTTTTAACTTATATCTATATTTGGTCAACCAAAAAATCAACAAAAGAGAAAAATATCACCGACCAACTACCGACCAAATTTTAGTCGGAAAGTGGTCGGTAAATTTTCCGACTAAACTTTGGTCGTTAGTTGGTCGGAAATTAATTAATAGTATTTTTTTTTTGCGACCAAAAACAAATTTAGTAGCAATTTAGTCGGAATTTCCAACTAACACCTGTTAGTCGGAAAATCAGTCGGAATTTTCCGACTATATCGGGTAGTCGGTACTTTTTTGGTCGGTAAGTTGCATTTTATTTTGTAGTGAAAGTGACTCGTAAACAATTTTTAAAAATAATAACATCAACGGTGTTTTGTTTTTGTAATAGTTATAGAATATATATATCCTAGATTCATGAATCATGTCTATTTGTCTTCTTCCCATGGATTGATTGGAAAAAAATAATGATCAGTACTATGTTAATTTTTTTTAAAAAAACCCAACTACTAAGATAGTAAATAAATATAATAAAATGGGTGAATTAGAAGGTAGCATTATAATTTATTACTCATTAAACTCCACAAATTAAAACTAATCATAAGCATATATAGCAATCTTATCTAGTTTACTAAAAAAAAAAAGAAAGAAAGAAAGAAAGGGGAAAATATATTTTGTTAATGGTAGTAGTTATAACCTTGAGTATGAAGTTTTTGGCTACTAGTGAAACAATTGTGAAGGAATTTGGTAGTAATATAACGAGCTAGTGTCCTATAACAAACTTTATATAAATTACTCCTTAATTGAGAAGGAATGACTTAATAGAGACAATTACTTGCATGACTTATATCTCTCTAACAACCTGATCAGGTAGTTAGAGATGTCGTATTTATATTTTGGATACGTACCTTTTGACATATCATTCTTTTATTTGTTTGTATCTCGTTTTTATATGTTTTTTTTATGTTTTTGATTATTGAGTTTTTTTTCGATGATTCATTTGGATATGTCCTTATAATAACTACTTAATTGAGAAGTGATGAATTAAGTCAATAATGGACATTAGGTAAGTTTTATATCTTATAACCATATATATAATATTAATTTTATATTTTTTAAAAATAAAAATGGGTATCCTAGATTCTTGAATGGTGTCTATTTGTCTTCATCCATGGGTTGATTGGAAAAATTTTTAATTAGTAATATGTTATATTATTATATAGTATATATTCTTATTCTCTTTATTAGTCCTATTTTTCAAATAGCGTCAAGTTATCTTATTAGTCTCATTTTTATTTATACTGTGTATTTTTTACCTTATTACTCGTATTCATATTACCTTATTACAATTATTTAATGAAAAAACCATTAACATTGATGAGCAAATTTATTTAACCGCAAGCACGCGGCGTACGTGTAGCTGCGGGTTGAACACAAGGAAGCTTGGGACAAAAGACTTTACGATTTTAATTGATTACGTTGCTTAAGGGAATAAAAATATTGATTGGTTGTGAGCTAACAAGTAACAACTAAGAATGCAATGATAAAAATGAGGTTTAACTATATGATGAAAGATCTAGGGTGTCGGGGATCCCCTAAAGTCTTGTATGATTCAATTCTCATTAGTATCTATGAAGATCCGGATTAAATTCGTGGTTAAACATGATCTTGTTAATCTCAAACTCTCGCTCTGTTGATTAACTAATAGATTTAGACCCTATTAATTCGATTCTCACACGCTAGTTTTATTGAACGAATTAATAAGAATTTAACTAAAATTTACCCTAAAGCAAAGTCGATCCCAATCTCACATGCTAGTCCTATTGACTAGTCCGACTGAGCATATTTCAATTAGGGTTAATTAGCACAATTCACCAATTTTCCCATAATTTGACCATGGAATACCGAAATGGAGTGAATACACACAAAACGACCCTAAATCGCTTCTCTGAACACAGAAAATGAGCATAAAAATGTAAGCGATGAGTGCAAATAATTGCACTTATCAAACTTATATTTACTTATTACCCTTTCTCTCTCCTTTATAAGTGGTCTCATTTCAACCTACTAAAAATTGGTGAAAAGTCAAATAAGACTAATTAGTAGAATAAGAGGGAATATATAATATTATATTTTTTTAAAACAAAAACAGGTATCCTAGAATCAAGGCTATTCATATTCATGCAACAATTGATTGAAAAAGAATAATAATGAGTATACTATTTGGTCAACATAAAAAAAAACAACTAGTATATATGATAGTAATTAAATATAATTATAATATAATGGAGTTGAATTAGAGGTAAGACTATAAATAGATTAGTCATTACACTCCACAAAACTACACATAGCAATCTTATTAATTAATTATCTTAAAAAAAAAGGAAAGAAAGAAAAAAATGGGAAAATATGTTGAGTTAATGGTAGTAGTTATAAGCATGATGAGTATGATGGGTATTATTACGGGTAGTAGTGAAAAAATAATTGTGGATGAATTATTGGGTAATAATAATAATAATATAATTATTGAAGGAGCATTATTCCAAAAAGAGATAAATTTAAAGTGCATACCAAATGGTGAAGCGTGCTTCTCTGAAGATTGTTGCCCCGGTAATATTTGCACGTATATAAAATATGGGGGATTCTGTACATGGTGCCCAACAGCTGGGTATCCTTGCGGGGCGATGAGTCCATGCTGCCCTGGCTTAAGCTGTGATGGTTTCTTTTCTGGTACTTGCCATTAATTACACCGCCCACTCTTAAGCTGTAATGGCCGCCCACTCTTATGTTCTAAACTAAATAAAACTGTAACTGCGCGCTACTTTCTTTATCAACTTTATGTTGTGTTATCTATTACCTACCTAACCTTCAATGGGATAATAATTATTCTTATTATTTTGATTATGGGTGTATTTCGCTTTTGTGAATGCATTTTATATAGATTACCGTTAAAGTGCCCATGTGCCCATGTATTACTCACATGTGAGTTGTCTCACATTGGAGAAAGAGAAGAATATGCATTATTTTATAAACTCAAGGAGTAAATCCTACTATCACCAATTGGTTTTAGTAGTGAACTTTCTTTGGGTTTATGAGTAAACTACTTCTTCTTGTTGAAGTGTCCATATGTTACCCACATGTGAGTTATCCCACATCGGAGAAAAAGAAGAGTTTGCATCACTTTATATACTCAAGGAGTAACTCCTATTATTATCAATTGGTTTTAGTAGTGAACCTTCTTTGGGTTTATGAGTGGACTACTTCTTCTCCTCCTTGTTTGAGTTGCCCAGGCCCATTTTCTAAATTCTATCACTTCTCCTCCTTGTTTGGATTGCCCAGACCCATTTTCTAAATTCTATCTATTACGTGCTCATAGCAATCTTATGTTACCAAAAACAAGAAAGAAAGAAAGACGTATTAAAAGAATTAAAAATAGGAAAATATCTTGAGTTAATGCTAAAACTTGCAAATTTAGAACACGGGCACCCCCTGTGGGCTGTGGGAAACTGCGAATGCTGCCCAACAGCTGGGTATCCTTGCCATTAATGGATTGCCCGCCTGCCGCCATTGTTATGTTTTATCTATCGTCAGATTGTTTATGTATAATGTATTGATCTAAACTAAATAAAACTGTGTAACGGTCCGTTTGGTTAGGGGTATTAAATGAAGCATTAATGGGAATAATTTATAGTGTAAAATTTCATCAAAAATTTCATATCATTCCTATGGTGAGGAAACTATAAGTGCTTCTTAAATTTCTACTTTGTTTATCAATCTTTTATATATATATATATATATATATATATATATGTAATAAAAGAAGCTTAAGTTGTTTTCAATTACGGCTTGACAAAGTTACAAGTTAATTAATACAACCACTGAAGTTTTGACAAAGTGAAATACTTTCTTCATTTTAAAATACTCGTTATATTACGGTTATTGATGCTATTTATCTTCAATTAAGCTTATTTTATCTATTACGGCTTATATGTAAGAAAGAAATACAGACAAGTTGGATTTTGTTTGAATCGTCTAGTCGGATACTTTCTTAAAATAAACTTTTTGTAATTTTTAAATGTGTATATTTCAATATATAAATAGTTAAAATAACATTTTAAATTGCGTACTAAGTAAAATGTAGTCATTATAATAGTGACGGAGGAAGTTAAAGGTAAAAAAAAAAAGGAAAATAACATATATATAGTATAAATCCGCTTATGCATGCATGCTTCCCCATACCCACCCGCTCATTTCCATACCTACCCGCCCTATCCAATACCTGATAGTGAAATTTTATTTAACCACAAGTGCAACAAACTAAAAATGCAACGAAAATTGGTTTAAAATTATTTCTAAAATGATCTAGGGTGTTGAGAATCCCGTAAATTCTTGTATGATCAAAATACTATGAATGTCGATAAAATGTTAGATTAATTATGTGATTAAATAAGATCTTGTGAATCTCAAACTCTCGTTCTATTGATTAATTATGAGATTTAGACCCTATCAATTCAATTCCCACACGCTGGTTTTATTGAATAAATTAAAAAGAATTCAACCAAAATTTATCCTAAAGAAAATTTAATCACGCTAGTTCTATTGATTAGTCCAACAAAATATATTTAATTTAGAGTTATTAGCATAATTTAATCACTTCTCAATCGTAACTTTATATACACTTTAAATGGTCAAATCATATAAGTTCAAACTCTAACCCAAGAAAACGATCTACTTACTACTCATGAAATAATAATACTTGCAAGTATTAACAATTATTAAAATATAAAAAGACACAATTAAAGAACTAAGAGGAAAAAAATGAACATCAATACTACTTTGATTAATGGCGATTTCTAGGAAAAAAACAATGAAAGTTTGACAAGAAAAAATTAAACTACCACAATTAAAGAATTAAGAGGAAAAAAATGAAGATTAATACAAAATTAAACTACTCTGTTGCTCGTTTTATTCAACCGAGCTAAAATCTCTGTGATTATTAGATACATAAGAATTATGCTTAAAACAATCAAAACTGATAAAGAAATTTATTTTAATCACAAGCAAACGGTGTACATATAGCTGCGAATGAAACACAATGAAGCAAGTTATTAAATTTGTTCAGTTTATAATGTCAAGATACGGACAAACAATATAATTGGTTTGAAAGTCTTACAATACTATGAGCAATAATTAAAATGATGCAAATAAAACTACTAATTAATTGATATGAAGACAATAACTAAAGCAAATAAGACATAGTTTTGAAATTTTTTATAACTAATCAATTAAAAAATCTAATCAGAAAGATATTATATAATATGCTAAAATATATTTGCCTAATTAGAACATAAAAATAGCGGATATTTTTTTTATTGTAAAAACGACATGTGTCCTTATTGTTTCTTCAGTAGTATACTGTGTATAGATTATTACAAAATTATTTTAATAAAAATAATTTTTTGCATATATAATTAATATGTTATCCGATAATTATCCATTGTAATTAAAAAATACTTCCTACATATCTTAAGTGATTATATATGGTAAAAATTTAGTAAATAAGATATAGTTTTAAAATCTTTTGTTACTAATCAATTTAACAAATTTAATCAAAAAGATATTACAAAATATGCTAATTAATATTTTCCTAATTAGAACAAGAAATGAGCGGGAGCATTTTTATCGTAAACTCAACCGTATGTCGACATATTGTATAGATATATAGATGTATAGATTGATTAAATTAATTTGCAAGAATTTATGAAAGATATTAGGCGGACTTAAAGAAATAAACGATTAATTGTGAAATTTCATAAGCTAAATTAACGCTTTGAATAGATTAGTCTTTATTAGCATTTAGGCTAACCACTATATAAAGCTTCATTATTACAAAAGTCCGGCTATGTTAAATTTTTTATTGAGAAAATAAAAAAGTCAAAGCTATAAATATCAGTAATAAATACAATGATATCATAATTGTGTTTAGAGAGAAAACTTTTATTAAAAAAGTGACTCGTAAGTAATTTTTAAAAATGATGACATTAAAAAGTGTTTTGTTTTTGTAATGGTTATAGATATATATATCCTAGATTCATGAATCATGTCTATTTGTCTTCTTCCATGGGTTGATTGGAAAAAAAATAATGATTAGTACTATGTTAAATTTTTTTTAAAAAACCCAACTACTATATAGTAAATAAAATATAATAAAATTGGGGAATTAGAAGGTAGGATTATAATTTATTACTCATTAAACTCCACAAATTAAAACTAATCATAAGCATATATAGCAATCTTATATGCTTCCTTCGTTCCTTAAAGAAGTTCCCACTTTTCATTTTGAGGTGTTTTCAATTTTAATTATTGTTCTCATAAGGAATCTTTCCATTTATATCACAACTTTTGGACAAAAATAACCTCACCCATCCTCATTTTAATATTTTAATAATGATTATGGACCCCATAAATCTTCCACTAACTCCATTTTAACATTTTTATATTCCTTATAGTCCCCACTTGTTTCTCACTAACTTCATAAAAACATTTTTTAATTAGTTATGATCCCCATATTTTTTTCCACTAATTTTTTTAATATTTGTGGTCCCCACTTTTCCTCCATTAAATTTATTATTCAATAAAATAATATCTCCACTATCTAAAAAATTCCACTTTTCTGAATTCCTGTAAATATTCTCAATGGAAACATCAATAGGGAACGGAGGGAGTAGTTTACTAAAAGAAAGAAAGGGGAAAATATATTTTGTTAATGGTAGTAGTTATAACCTTGAGTATGAAGGTTTTGGCTACTAGCTAGTGAAACAATTGTACGAGGAATTTGGTAGTAATATAACGAGCTAGTGTCCCATAACAAACCTTATAAAATACTCCTTAATTTAGAAGGAATGAAGTCATTATAGGAAATTATTAGGTTAGTTTTATAACTTTAACTCTATACATAATATATAATTTTATATTTTTTAAAATAAAAACGGGTATTTTACAATATTTAATAGGGACAATTACTTGCATGACTTACATCTCTCTAAGAACCTGATCAGGGATAAAAGTAGTTGGAGATGTTGTATCTATGTTTTGGACTACTGATATTCTTCCGATTAGCAGTTAGTGTTCTTGATTGGCCTTTACGTACCTTTTGACATATCAATCTTTTATTTGTTTTTTTCGAAATAAAGCAACATATTATAAAGCTAAAAATAGTTAGGGTACATCAAAAGAGAAATAACAGTTCTCATCATCCTGCATAGAAGGTAGATGAATTAAGTCAATAACGGACATTAGGTAAGTTTTATATATAATACATAGTTTTATATTTTTTAAAAATAAAAATGGGTATCCTAGATTCTTGAATGGTGTCTATTTGTCTTCATCCATGGGTTGATTGGAAAAAATTTAATGATTAGTAATATGTTATCTTATTAGTCTCATTTTTATTTATACTGTGTATTTTTTTACCTTATTACTCGTATTCATATTACCTTATTACAATTATTCAATGAAAAAACCATTAACATTGATGAGTAAATTTATTTAACCGCAAGCGCACGGCGTACGTGTAGATGTGGGTCGAACACAAGGAAGCTTGGAACAAAAAACTTTACGATTTTAATTGATTATGTTGCTTAAGAGAATAAAAATATTGATTAGTTGTGAGCTAACAACTAAGAATGGAATGATAAAAATGAGGTTTAACTATATAATGAAGAGATCTAGGGTGTCGGGGATCCCCTAAAGTCTTGTATGATTCAATTCTCATTATTATCTATTAAGATCCGAATTAAATTCGTGGTTAAACATGATCTATTGTTAATCTAAAACTCTCGCTTTGTTTATTGACTATTAGATTTTGACCCTATTAATTTGATTCTCACAGTTTTGTTGAACGAATTAATAAGAATTTAACTAAAATTTATCATAAAGCAAAGTCGATCCCAATCTCACACGCTAGTCCTATTTAGTAGTCCGACTGAGCATATTTAAATTAGGGTTAATTAGCACAATTCACCCATTTTCCCATAATTTGACCATGGAATACCGAAATGGAGTGAATACACACAAAAGTTTTTCACTCACTTATAAGTGGTCCCCCACCCTTTTTTGATTTTGGTGCAAAAGTCAAATGTCTCGTTCTCTATGAATAGGAGGGAGGAATATAATGGGGTCGAAAGGTAGAGGATTATAAATAGAGTAGCTACTCATTGATCAAACTCCACAATAAGCAATCTTAACAAAAAAAAAAAAAGAAAGAAAGAAATAAAAAAAAGGGCGGAATGGGAAAGTCCGTAGAGTGTTACATAATGGTAGTTACAATAAGCTTGAGTATGATGTTGATGAATAGTGAAATAATTGTGGATGAATTTGGTAGTAATATACTTTTAGGTGGAGGAGTCCAAAAAGAAAGAAATCTAATGTGCACACCAAATGGTGAACCCTGCAGCTCTGATAAATATTGTTGCCCTGGTAATAGTTGCCAGTTTATCGGAGTAATGGGATTCTGCGCATGGTGCCCAACAGCTGGGTATCCTTGCGGGGCGATGAGTCCATGCTGCCCTGGCTTAAGCTGTGATGGTTTCTTTTCTGGTACTTGCCATTAATTACACCGCCCACTCTTAAGCTGTAATGGCCGCCCACTCTTATGTTCTAAACTAAATAAAACTGTAACGGCTACTTTCTAGCTACTTTGTTTATTAATTTTATGTTGTGGTGTTATGTACTATGTACCTATTACCTACATAACCTTCAATGGGTTAATAATAATAATTATGATTATGGGTGTTAGTTCTTGCTCAAATTAGCTTCACTACAAATAAAGGGCACAATTTCGACTAAAAGTTTCCGTCAAACCGAAACTATCGGAAATTTTCGACTGATTGTCCGATTGACAGGTGTTAGTCGGAATTTCCAAATAAATTGCTACTTAATTAGTTTTTGGTCGCAATTTTAAATTGGAAAAAAAGAAAAATTTGATATTTGATATTTCCGACTGAATTTTAGTCGGAAAAATTTCTGACCGAATTCCGACTAAAATTCAGTCGGAAATGTTTTTACAATTTTGTGTGTAATTTACTAAGCCCTTGTTTGGATTGAGGGAAATGGAGGGAAAAGAAAAGAAAGGATTTGGAGGGATGGGAAATCTCTTGTTTGGATAGCAAAAAGGGAGGAAGTGGATTTGGAGGGAAGGGATTTGGAGGGATTAAGTCCATTCATTTTGTTAACATCCAAAATCTCTTCGTAAGAGGAAGGATTTGGAAGGAAAATAAAATTCCTTTCTTTCCCCTTCCCTTCCCTTCCTTCCTATACAAACAATGGAGTATTTCCCTTCCTTTCCCTCCCCTTCCTTTCCTTTCTTTTCTCTCCTAATTTGTTATCCAAACATAGTGTTACACTATGTTTGGATAGAAAATTAGAAAAGAAAAGAAAGGAAGAGAAGGGGAAGGAAAGGAAGGGAAAGGAAAGAAAGGGATAAGGAGGGAAAGTGTATATTGTTTGTTTAGGAGGAAAGGGAAGGGAAAGGAAGGAAAGTGTTTTCCTTCCAAATCTTTTCTCTTTAGGAGAGATTATCTTCTTAACAAATTTTATTCAAATTTTCCTTTCAAATCCCTCCCCTCCAAATCCCTTCCCTCCAAATTTGTTGTCCAAACAAGGGATACCTCCTCCCTCCAAATCCCTCCCCTTCCTTTCCCTCCATTTCCTTCAATCCAAACACACCCTAAAAGTTGTATGTGTCTGCCAACTTATTTACTAAAATTCGTTTGTACTTTTTTTTTTTTTGAGAAATTTGTATTTATTTACTTTGGTATTAACTTTATTTATTTTGTTTGACTAAAATGCACAACTCTTATTTATTTTGTTTAACTTGTTTTACTAGTTTAATTTGTCGGAACTCGGAAAGTGTACTTTGTTGGATTATTAGTTTAATTTGTTTTTCTTGTTTGACTGAATCTCCTATTATTTGTGTATTATTATTTTGTCTCTCGTCACTAATTCACTCCAACTAATAATAATACTACTCTAGTACGACTAGTTATAAATTAATACAACTAATAAGATACTTATACTACACTAATACAACTAATAGTATACAAAACATAAAAGAAAGCTAACGGTTTCGGACGATTTTTGACGGTTAACTTTCTTCAAAAAAAAAGTCTAAGAAGGTTACGTTGTAAAACGCTCAATAATAAAAGGGTACCGTTGATAATAAAAAAAAACTCAGAGGTAACATTGATAAAGTGCAAAAACTAAAAAGTACCATTAATAATTTCTAATAAAATATTGATGCACGATCAATTGCGCCAATTTTTGTCTATAATTTCCCTATCATACTCTAAAAAAACCAAACAAAAATATAATTATATATTGTTATAAAATAAAACGAATATCATGAATTAGGGTCTATTTTGTCTTCATCTATATTAAACTATAAAAAAATCCAACTACTACGATAGCAAATATACTATAATGCAAGAGGGCCTTCTAAATAGGATTATAAATAGATTAGCCATTAAACTCTAAAAAACTACACATAGCAATCTTATTAATAATCTTAAAAAAAAAAAGAAAAAAAGAAAGAAAAAAATGGGAAAAAATGTTGAGTTAATGATAGTAGTAGTTATAAGCATGATGAGTATGACGGTTATTACGGGTATTAATGAAAAAATATTTGTGGGTGAAATATTGGGTAATAATAATAATAATATACTCCTTGTTAATGGAATTGTTAAGTGCATACCAAATGGTGGAACGTGCTACACTACTCAAGACTGTTGTGCTGGTAACCGTTGCAAGTCTATGTCAACAATATCCTTAATAGGATTCTGCCAATGGTGCCCAACAGCTGGTTATCCTTGCGGGATGTTGGATCCATGTTGCTCCGGGTTAACCTGTGATGGTTACTTTTCTGGTACTTGCCGTTAGACCCCGCTCTTCGCTTATAATAATTGCTACTGATAGTGATATTTTCTCCCACAATATGTCAGTAGAAGTATTATAGATATGCTTTTAATTTCAATTTCTACTTTGTTTATTACGTTATTATGTAATATATATGTACTACTACCTTTCCTTAATGGCATAGTAATAATAAGAATGATTATGAAACAATTGTGATATTAATATTTACATATATTTGGTGATTGTTGTTTGAAAATATTATTATAATATCAATATTTTTGCTTATTGTTTTTTATAATAGTACCAAGTTTTTGTTAACTATGAATAATATAAATTTAGAGGGGGTTTCTTTATATAATACCCCTAACATGTTACAAATCAACTTATATATAGGAGATTATATGACAAAAAAAGATGGTAAATTAGTTAATAGACTAAATTTGGTATTTTTTTTAGGAAAAAACCCCTAAGTTGGTGTTATTCTAATTAGTTAATCAAAAGTTAATACTATCATAGGAAAACTAACGAAAAGTTGTATTATTCATGGTAATTTTTTTTTTGTATTATTGTTTGATTTTTTCTTGACAAAATCTCGATTTAAAAATTTTAATTACAAATTTAGGATTACTAACGGTGAGCAAATTAAAAACTAGTCAAAAAAAGTCAAAATTATGACAGCGAACAAACATGTTTTTTAATTTTTTGTTCTTTCCAATGTTATGTCATCATCTCCTTTTTGGTCGCTGTTAATAACAACAAACAAATAAATGACATCATCTCATTGCAATACCATTGGGAGAGGTGGTAATGGAAATTTGTAAACAAAATTTTTTTTATCAAAGTTTCATTACCATGGGATTGATATGGAACTTTTGATGAAATTTTACACTATAAATCATTTTCATTACATAATTTAGTACTATTAACCAAACGGATCGTTATATCTATGTCAACTAAATTAATAAAAACTGTAACTGCTACTTTCCACTTTGTTTATCAATTTTAACCACTCTTGTATGAGATCGTCTCACCATGAGTATGCTAAAAGTTTCTTTATATTATTGAACTTTATGAAACTGTTTCTAAATTATAACAATAAAAATAATAATAAGGATCATAAATGTTATTAAAAGAAGTGTGAAAATCCACTTGTCACCTTGCAATGAATTTGCAAATAAAGAGTCAACGTTTCATTTATTCAATAAAAATACAACTTTTGTCTCATTTTTGCAAACAAAGTTGAGATTTAATCATACAGAAAGCCACACTTAAAAAGTTTCCCATAATCATAAAACTGTACCGTTTTCTTAACAAGTTTGATCATTTCATCCAAGATTTTGCGCTCAGAGATTAAGCGATGAATGTAGACGCGACAATTTTTTACAATCGTCTCCAAAAGCTGCAACACAACGAACATTGCTAGAAAATCAGTACAGTTAAACTCAATTTAAACACACATGTCAAGTAACAACGTATACCATTAGGGTAAGCAGTTGAACTTTAGGATTCTTATGCTGCAACCTCTTTTTTGCTTCTTTCAGCACATTTTTCGCTACACTAACAATTTTACACCAAAAAAATCATTAATAAACCCTAATTTCACCTAAATTCATCTAAAACATTCAAATTTAGCGACAAAAACAGTCAAAAACAATATTTTTAAGAAAAAATTGCCTACAATAATCCAAACTATTCACGCTACAATAATCTCACCTATTGATTAACCATGAATAATCCCAACTTTAAGGGGCATTTTCCTAGAGTAAACCCGGTGACCGAATGACTTGCTGTAGCAAGTTTTATTATTTTTTAAAAAAGATAAATTAAAATAAAATGTCGAAAAAATATAAATAAAATGTTCATAAAAAAATTATGATTTTTTTATTATTTAGAATTTTTTATGTAAGTTTTCAAAAATGTTTTCTAATTTCAAATTAATATTTAATTTTTTTTTGTGAATTTGACCTACTATAGCAGGTCATCGGGTTACCCAAGTTTACTCTAGGAAAATATCTTTTAAAGTTGAAAGTGTTCATGGTTAATCAATAGGTGGCATTATCGTAAGAAAATCATTAATAGTTTGGATTATTCAAAATAATTTTTCCTATTTTTTAATTTAATACACTAAATTATACAAATAATTAAATAATCAAAAATCATAAAAAAGGTCTGAAACTCATAACTCAATAAAAATGATTTCACTACCAAAACACAATTTTTTTAGAAAATTAAGAACAAATAATTTCGAAATAAAAAAGTATTTTTTCAAAATCTCCTCGACTGTTAAACCGCTCAAAAACAGACTGAAATTACACTAGATAATCAAAAAAACAAAAACAAAAAAAAAAAAAGAATAAATAATCTAAATAAAGAAGAAGATACCAGGGACTGTGATTACACTCATCGCATATTCGCATATTCGCATATTCGCATCCCAATCAGGACCAACAAGATGCTTGCTAGTAGTCTTATGAACAATAGACGATTCATACGATTCATACGACGACGTCCTCATCATTATTGATTTTCTTCAACAACAAAAAATTATTGTTCTTAAAACACCGTTGATATTGAGATTGCTATATTTATTTTTGTTAGGTTAGAATTAAAATAGGGTTAGTAATTTTTAAATGGAGATTTTACTGTATAATTTGTGTTAATTTGCTAACTTTAGCTATATAGTAACTAAGTTAGAATAGATAATAATAAAAAGTGTAATAAAATGATCCGAAATAAAAGGTTGGAGTAGAGTATTACTAGTGCTAAAATAAGGGTGTGTGACAAGTAATAGATCCGATATATTTTGAAGTTTTATATATATATATTATATGTATTGATGATATTTGTCTAAAAAAACAGTTTAAGAGAAATAATAACATAATAACCACTTTAAAAAAATACATAATAACATAAAATAAAAGAAACAATTGGTTTTGGACGAGACGACTTCATAATGAGACCGTCAATTTGGGCCGGCCCAATTCGCGCGTGTAACAATTTGGGCATTTTTTTCATTTTCTAAGCATTTTTCAATTTTGATCTTAAAAATATCAATTTTCAAAATTGATACCTTTGTCAAAATTGATAAATGCCCAGAAAATTAAAATATCGCTACACACGCGAATTGGGCCGACCTAAATTGATGGTCTTGTACAAGTTTTTGTGTAAAAGAGGAAGAAAATCACAAATTCTTGTGAGCGACGGTCTTTTCGAGAGATATCTTTAAATTGGTGTGCCCATCATCATTTTTTAGTTTAATTAGATTTTAATGGGTTGGGCTTAAGAGACGTGTCTAAAAAAGACGGTCTTACAAGAGGCTTACTAAAAAAAAGCACAGGTGCATCATCGGCTCATCGCCACTCCCACACCGCTTGTTCTACGAATGAATTCTTCCCGATTTTTATTTGTCGCCACCCGTTTAATATAATCGCCACCCCTTCTTTAATAAAATTACTAAAATGCCCTTAAATTCAATTTTAATTAAAAAATTAACCATTATTATTTCTAAACAAAATTTCTCAATAATAAATAAATTAAAATATAAATAAAAAAATTAAATTTTAATCACTCCTATGGCCGAAAATTTTGATACAAAAATAACATTACAACAATATATGTAGCAATAGAACCAGACTTCAAGAGCTTTCCAACGACATATTATATGTCCAATTTTGACAATCGAACGAGAAATGACGACCGTTTAAAGTTTGCAGTAATTTCTAACGACCAGGCCATGGTCAAATCGCACATTTTGTGCGATTCAGCCATGGTGGAATCGCACGTTTTGTGCGATTGGATCGTTAGAAATTACTGCAAACTTTGAACGGTCGTTATTTCTCGCTCGATTGTCAAAATTGGGTATATAATATGTCGTTGGAAAGTTGTTAAAGTCTAGTTTCTAATGCCGCAAACCTTGCACTAATACGATTTTTCTATAAAAAGTTATGACCAAAAGAATGAACATGTATCAAATTTCAGCACTAATAAACTTCAAACAATCGGAATTGGGCATATAATATATCATTGGAAAGATCTTGAAGTCTAGGTTATAATGCCTCAAATATTATAATTATACAATTTTTCTATTTAAAGTTATAGCAATTAGAGTGAATATGTCTCAAATTTTAACACAATCATATCGATTCCGCAATCATATTGATGCTCATTTTCGTTGGCCATTGTAATTCAATTTTTAGTTTTAGCTTGTTTTAGTTCAATGAGTGTTCGGAGAAAGTTTTTAAAGAAATGTTAGAGATTAAAGGTTTGAAAAGTAATCAGGGGCAATTTTGAAATTTCAATATATAAGGGGTGACGATAAAATGAAAAGGATGGCGACATTTAATAATACCCCATTCTCATTTCTTAATTTCCATCCCTTGAATACTTCATTACTGTACATTCATGATTTATAATTAGATCTAACATAACCAGTAGGGTAACGTCATTTGATCAATTGGCGCCAAATTTTTAAATAAACACGTGATTCATAATTGGTATATTGATAATCTTAGTCCTTAGATATCAATATTAGGCAAGTTATTATTTCAGAATAATACTTCTATGCTTTAGGCAATTAAGATATTGTTGTTACTTTTTTTTTGGAAATAAAGCAACATATTATAAAGCTAAAGAAAGTTAGGGTACATCATAAGAGAGTGAACCAAGCTCATGGTCCTCCATGCAAGGGGGAGAGGGAGGGACAACAGAAACAAATAAGGAGTCTAAGGATACATCATGATAAAGAAAAAGATGACTGAAGTCAAATAAGATAGCATCATCTCTAAAAGTCGGGGGGCGGTGAGCGTAAAAAGCTTAAGCTGCTGGGGGATCTCCTTTCTCGCCTGGTGGGAGAGACAATAAGCAAGATGAACTTCTTTTCTGGGGACGTGGCACGCTTCCTTCTTCTGATTCCAACTTGGGAGATCCCTACGGAAAATGCCAAGGAAAGATTATTTGTCCGTAATAGGAGAACAACCTAGCAAACTATCCACTGCAACTCTAGAGTCTGAGATGATGGTAAACTCGGTCCATAAAAAAAGATCAGCTACCATAAACCCGGTAATAATAGCTAGAATTTCTGCCATATTCGCATCAAGAGCCCTTGCACTTGCAGAAAGGACAGAGGAGTGCCAAGATTCTGTAGGAGAAAAGCACACAACTCCAATGAAAAGAATATTGTTGTTACTTTAGTTTGTATATTTTAGCTTCTATCTTTTGTATTAATAAGGATGTTTATCCTCTACTTTCATAATAAGATAAACGAAACATTCAAGGCTAGCCCTAAATCTAAAACCTATGTAATTAATTTCTTCAAAAATATAGTCAACTGAAATCTTGTTTGATTCGTTTTAATAAACTTGTTAAAATCGTGATTCTACTTAGAATCATTTCGAGAGGTAAAATCGAATCGGTAGAATCGAATTATAAAATCGTATGATTCTACAAATAAACTTAAAAATATTAAAAATATCTAGTTTCTTATTATTATTATCCGATTCAAAAGTTTGAATTAATGAATTAAAGTTTCTTTGACTTTATGTTTAAGAATATAACAAATAAAACTTCTCAATAATTAGTTTAAATCATCATACCGATTAAGAAATTTGTTTTCTAAAAGTTTTCATGATGGAAAATTCAAAATTTATGTGTATATGCGAAAGAGATTAGTAAAATATGATACATAAGAAAAATTAAAAATTATTCATACTATATTAGTAGAATCAGAGATTGCAAATCGTAGAAGCGTAGAATCGTGTTATGATTCTACCTTTAAAATTTTTATTCCAACTAGAATCGTAAGATTCCACAACTTTAAGATTCTACCTGCGATTCAAATCGTTCGTTTGTTTTTGGATCGTAAAATCGTAGAATCGTAGATTAGAATCGCGATTTTAACAATAATGTAAATTTTATTAATATCAATTTTTTATAATTTTTACTCGAGCACAATTGGATATATTTAAGATTGAAATGGTGCATTGTCAAATGTGCCAAACCAATGGAACAATAAAAATGAATAAGATTCATATAATCATAGTAAGTGAGAAATTTCATGTGATACCTAACAGCTCGTTTGGTTAACGGTACTAATAGGCGGCGGTAATGTTATTCTTAATGGTAATGAAAGTTTGATTATAAAATAAAAATTTTGAGTTGTAATTCATTTGTGAAGAAAATTACATTAATTTTCCATTACCATTCTCACCATTTTAGACCGATTAACAAATGGACCATAAATATCCAACATAAATATAATTTTTTATTTTTATTATAAAAAACGGATATCATGTATCAGGGTGTAATTGTCTTCGTCCATGGGTTGAATAAGGAAAAAAAATGCAACTACTATGATAGTAAATACAATATAATATAATTGGGTGGGGTTGAATTAGAAGTAGGATTGGATTATAAATAGATTACTCATTAATGAATACAAATAGCATTCTTAATTATAATCTTTCCAAAAAAAAAAGAATGGGAAAGTATAATATTGAGTTATTAATGATAGTTATAACCTTGAGTATGATGATGATTATGCAGGTGCAGGCTAATAGTGAAATAATAATGGAAGAATTGGGTAGTAAAATAGTTATTAAGTGTATACTAAATGGTGGATTGTGTGACTTTCGGTAATATTTGCAGGTTTACACAACCTTACGGAGGAGTTGTAGGATTCTGCATTTGGTGCCCACCAGCTGGGTATCCTTGTTGTATGTTGGATTTATGTTGCCCTGGCTTAACCTGTGATGGTTATTTTTCTGGTACTTGTAGTTAATTAATTATATTCCCTCCTATTTATACAGAATAACACATTTGGATTTTGCACTAAAACCAAGGAGTGGTGGAGGACATTGAAAAGTCTCTTTTTCCATAAAGGGTAAAAAAGAATGACAAAAATAAAAATAGGACATTTTCAGTGAATTAACCCAATAAAAAATTTTCTCATTCTCTATGAATAGGAGGGAGTAATATGCTTGCAATTTGGAGTGGATAATAGCCGGCCATTGCAATTTGCATTAATGTTATATCTGTTCAGTGGCGAGCAAAGTAACAGGGAGATTGATGGAGACGTTACTAATCGTATACAAGCAGGTTGGCTTAAGTGACGAGCAGCAACCGGGGTGCTTTGTAATAAGAAGTTCCCGAGGAGATTAAAAGGTCAATTTTACCGCATAGCGATTAGGCCAGCGTTGTTATATGGGACAGAATGTTGGCCCGTAAATAAGGTTTTCGAATAGAGGATGGAAGTAGCGGAGATGCGTATGTTGAGGTGGATGTGTGGTAATACTATGATGGACAGGATAAGAAACCAGGAGTTCAGAAAGACGTTAGGGGTTGCACCTATCTCCGCAAATATGCGGAAGAATAGGTTGAGATAGTTTGGACATGTGCAGAGGAAGACACATGACGCACCAGTAAAAAGGATCGAATGCATCATAGTGAAGGGCAAGAGAGGTCAAGGAAGACCTAGGAGAACATGGGAGGAACAAATTGAGAGTGACTTGCTTGAACTCCACCTCTCCAGGGACCTGACCATGGATAGGGGCAGTTGGCAGCGCCTTACAAACGTCCCAGATTACTAAACTCGTCCCTTTTACCCTCCGTTTGTCTTTGTCTTTGCCCGTCTTGGTTGCTCTCTACCTTTTGCTTGCTCTTATCTTGGTATTTGTATTTTTGCCTTTGCTCTATTTGTATGTACAGAATTGAAGTCTTATATTTTGCTTGATCTCTATGCTTGGCTAACATGGATGTAAGATGCAGGATTTCAGATATCTGTAGGTTCCTCTCTTTGAAGACCCTTGAGCCGGGGGACTCTTTTGACCGCCCTCTCCCTATGGGTATGAGACGTCGTCTATCTTCCCTCCCCAGATCCAAACCCTGATCATAGATATAGTCTATAAACAGGATATACTGGATATGATGATGATGATGATTTATATCTGTTCAGTTTCTATTTTATGTATTCTCAACTAAATAAAAACTCTACTTTCTGCATGCTGTTTATTAATCTTATTTTATGTTTATTATTATTATTATCTACTATGTACAACTAGCTACCTGCTTTTAAGGGATATATAATAATTATTATTATTATGATTATGGCCTATGGGTGTATTTCATTATTATCAACTCTAGGATAATAATTGTTATTTGCCAACTTGGCAAATTATACCACCCATGTGGAGGGTGATATTTTAAAAATTCAAATTTATCTTTTTGTGTTTTATTTATTTTATTAGTGTGTTTTTAATTTGTCTTTTATAGTGATTTACAAATTACAGTGATTGATCAGAATTTTCTAATAGCGCTATTGCATTGTGTGATTTCTTTTTGTATATCCCCATCTATAAACTCAATCTGATCTCACTTGATTTTATTTACATATTTTCTGTATTCAGTAATTTTTATTTTTGTTTGATTTTTTAAAATTTATTGTTAAGCCTAACAGAAGTTGACTCGACTTGATAACTTGACCTAAACTCTACCCAATATAAGTGGATTAGGGTTAAAACTTTTACACAAATTAATTGAAATGGGTTGACTTGATCTAATTTGTTTATTAAATGAGTTACAATATAGTCAAAATATTAAAGCTAGCTATAACAAACATGTATAACCTAACCCATTTAACTAAATGAATTAATTTCGATTTAAATCAATTAGAATAAGCTAAACTTATTCACTAAATATATTTCCTATATTTTTAACAGTAAATAAAAAATAACCACATAAACTTTAAGTTTAAAATTGAGGTCTAAAAATAAGATGTAATCAATGTTAAAAACCCTAAAATGAAAATAAAAAACTCTAAACAGGCAAGTTGTTAGGATTGTCATTTTCGATCCAATTAACCAAACGACTTAGGTCTAGATCAAGGGGATTTTGTGTAGTTTATATATGGCCTAAATCCGACCCCAATCCAACCTAATATGTATAACCGACTTACTCATTGTAGCATAATTACCGATTGTTTGGTACAAAAGATGAAAAGAAAACAGAATGGATAATATTAAGTTAAGATGATGATAATGATAATAATAATAATAATAATAATAATAATAATAATAATAATAATAATAATAATAATAATAATAATAATAATAATAATAATAATAAGACACAATTTGGTTCGGCACAATTTGGTTCGGGACATGCTTGTAGATATCTGCTGCAAAGCGGGGATTTCAGTCCGTAAGGAGGCACCATTGGGGTTCTATTCAGAGGTAGGGAAAGACCTTAGACCCGCGGATATCCTTCTTTTCAATTGGCTTCATGGAAAAGACACATGCGTGGATGTTATCGGAGGCTCGCCTTTTGCTGACACAGGAATCACCTCATGGGCACCTGGTGCTTGTTTAGCCAATGCCGCAGAAAGAAAGAGGAAGAAATACAATGCGAAGTGTGAAGAGAATGGTTACAAATTCATTCCGTTCGCTTTTTCCACCTTTGGAGAGTTGGGTGACGATGCCCTCGACCTGTTAGCAAGGATTGGTTCTGTTTCTGTGAGTAACTCAGGCAGTACCAAGTCTAGGGCCTACATCTTTCAGAGACTAGCTTTTTGTATTCAAAAGGGGGTGGGTGCTCAGCTTGTTGCTCGGCTCCCCACCAACTTCTTGTAAAAGTCTCTTTTTGTGAAATGAAATATGATTTTTTATTAAAAATAATAATAATAATAATAATAATAATAATAATAATAATAATAATAATAATAAGTGTTATAGCTATTGTTCGCTTAACATTGGTATAATAAAGGAAGCATTATAGTATTAGGGTGGATCTTCTGTGAGATTGCCATATACATGCGATCAGCATAGCCCAACATTTTTTAAAAAAAAAAATTACAACCAACTTAAAACCTTAAAACATCTATTTTAAAGCTTAAAATACTCATTTTAAGGTTTAAAACTCCTATTTCAAACTTTAAGATTCTTTTCGCAAAGACTTAATTTTATATTTAACTAACTATTTCAACCGTTAGAATGTCCATTCTAAGGCTTAAAATCTCTACGACGATTTCAAGTGTTAACCTCAACAAAGGCCCAATTAATAATTTATTTTTTAAAAAATTATTTTAAATATATACTTTTTTTCAATCCAAATCTGAGACTTAATTAAATGTCAAATCCAAGATAACGTTGGATTGAAAATTATATATTTGGTCTACATTTTACTTACAATACCGAGTAAACATGCAGTACTTACAATATCTTAAATACCTGCTTACAATATTCTTAATTTTCACCAACTAACTTACACTACATTTTACTTTATGAGTCGGCCCAATTAAAAGTGATCTCTCAAAAAAACTGTCTCTCACGAGAACACGTGAATCAATAAAAATCATTAAAAAGAAAACCAATTATACACTATCACCTCTAATTCTCCACTTCAATACACTCAAATTAATAGGTCATTTGACCCACTTAATATTTTCTTCTCTAAGGATGGTCATGGGTCCAGGATCCTGTTGGACTCCCCTTAAGGGTTTGGATCTTATTTTTTGAGACCTATCATATCCGGGTCGGATCTGAATCTAAAAAATAATTGATGGGTTCGGGTCCAGGTTCGAAATTCGTACCCTGGACCCACCCCGCAGACCCGAACCTTTACAAATATTTAATTGTCTATTTTTATTTGTCTTCTGGATATGACTTTTAACTCCAACACTTAATTTCTATTCATATAATCATAATATATATATATATATATATATATATATATATATATATATATATATATATATATATATATATATATATATATATATATATATAATTATTTATTGTTATAAATTGATAAATGAGTATTAAAATAATTTTTAGTAATAAAAATGGGTGAAAGCCCGACCCATTTAAAGCTCATATTAAGTTTAAAGGGCTCTTATTCAACCCAGTCCATATTTACTTAAGTCTAACCCGACCCTTATTCCACCCATTGAACACCCCTGGTACTAACCAATCAAGCTCCATACCACTTACTCAACCTTGTATCGTCTAGACATATATCCAACTAATTTGAGCAAAGAAGGGGAGTTTCAAGAAATCACCTCTTGCTAGATTTGTAACCTTTTCAAATCCAAACTTTTCACTATTCAAATTCAGACCAATAGCATTTGGACAACAACATTCAAACCAACTACAACACAATCAAACAACAATTACGGTCCGTTTGGTTGATGGCACTAATTGGTGCTAATGAGAATGATTTGTAGGGTAAATTTTTATGGTATTTTTAATATCATTACCATGATAATGAAAGTTTGATTATAAAAAAGTTTTTTATTCATAATTTCCCATCATCACTTAATACCACATGTTCAAGTAGTAATGCATTGAAATGAATTTTTGTGAAAAAAATGAGATAATTGAAGGAGAATGAGTATGTTCATTACATTAGTTAACAGATATTCTTAGCAAAATTACACTAACATTTCATTACCACTCTCATTATTTGATACTGATTACCAAACTGGTCATTAGTCCAAAAACATTCCAAGCCCAAGAAGATCCCATACGGGTCAATATTGGGCCTAACATTTGAGCCCACTTAGCCACCCTCTTTGGTGATGATACGAGTCTTAAGTTTCGTCTTCTTGAATTGGACCTAGATCAATGGTTCTGGCCTAATAGGCTAGACACTAGCATATTATTGAATGGATCGGATGTCAGTCCAACGAATTCTCAAACGATATAATTGCTACTAGGGCCAATGGAAAGGCCCATGGGGCATTTAGCTACACGGTTGAGTCCGTACTAAAAGCCCAAAAAGGCCCAATTAGTAACAAAGAAGTGGTGATGTTGGCTAGGAAGGTACCAGAGAAAGAAGGACTTAAAGGGCAACACTCTCCCTTGCCTTTTAATCAGACTCGGATTATATAATTGGATTTGGAATCGAATTTTTCTTTACTCGTATTCAAATCGGATGAAATTCCTCTTATTAGAGACGGATTCAGACTGAATTATCACCCCTATCTGTTTGTCTTCATCCATGGGTTGAACAATTTAAGAAAAAAAAAAAGATAATGTTCACTATGTTAAACTTTTTAAAAGAAATCCAACTACTACGATTCTATGATAGTAAATATAATTATAATATAATAAAATGGGCTTGAATTAGAAGCTAGGAATTATGATTATAAATAGATTACTCATACCAATCTAATGTTACCAAAAACAAGAAAGAAAGACATATTAAAAGAGTTAATATATAAAAATGGGAAAATATGTTGAGTTAATGGTAGTAGTAGTTATAAGCATGATGTGTATGATGGTTATTAGTAGTGAAAAAATATTTGTGGATGAATTATTTATGGGTAATAATAATAATAATATAGTTGTTAATGGAATTGTTAAGTGCATACCAAATGGTGAACGGTGCAATTCTGATGAAGACTGTTGTCCTGGTAACATTTGCAATCGACCAATAACTCTTGGATTCGCATACTGCGAATGGTGCCCAACAGCTGGTTATCCTTGCGGGGCGATGGATCCATGTTGTCCTGGCTTAAGCTGTGATGGTTTCTTTTCTGGTACTTGCTATTAATTAATTACACCGCCCACTCATATATGCAGCCTGCACTGCACTTTGCATTAATGGATGCCGGCCCATTGTAATTATATATGTTTCTATCTACTAAATAAAACTGCAAGTCTTCTGAGAGACCGTCTTTCTGAAAAACGTCTTTTAGTCCAGTTTATTAAAGCTTAATATCTACTTTTACTCTACATTTTTCTTTATGGGCCAGTTCAATTAGAGATGGTCTCTCATAAATACCGTTTCTCACAAGATTTTATGATTATCAATCTTATGTTATGTTATTATGTACTACCTAGTACCTACCTTTGATGGGATAATAATGATTATAATTATTATTATTAATATTGTTATTATGTAATCCCTCCGTTTTTTTATGATTGTCCTATTTGAAGATTTCACACAAATTAAGAAAGGTTGAATCTTTGTAAATAATGGATATTATTTTATTAAAATAGTGGTGTGAATTAATGATTGTATTGGTATTATGAGAGATAGATTAGGGTTAAATGAGGGATAAAAAGAGTATATAGAAGATAAAAACTTTCCAAAATAGGAAAGTATTCTGAATAGGACAAACTTTTGAAACTGCTCGTTATAGTAATATGGACAAACATAAAAGAACGAAGGGAGTATTGTTTTCATTTATTCTTATTGATTCATACATTTTTGGTCTTATTGACAGCGAACAAACATGTTTTTTAATTTTTTGTTCTTTCCAATGTTATGTCATCATCTCCTTTTTGGTCGCTGTTAATAACAACAAACAAATAAATGACATCATCTCATTGCAATACCATTGGGAGAGGTGGTAATGGAAATTTGTAAACAAAATTTTTTTTATCAAAGTTTCATTACCATGTGAATGATATGGAACTTTTGATGAAATTTTACAGTATAAATCATTTTGATTACATAATTTAGTACTATTAACCAAACGGATCGTTATATCTATGTCAACTAAATTAATAAAAACTGTAACTGCTACTTTCCACTTTGTTTATCAATTTCAACCACACTCTTGTATGAGATCGTATCACCATGAGATGAGTCCATCTATGCTAAAAGTTTCTATTATTGAACTTTATGAAACTGTTTCTAAATTATAACAATAAAAATAATAATAAGGATCATAAATGTTATTAAAAGAAGTGTGAAAATCCACTTGTCACCTTGCAATGAATCATTGAGCTGAAGACCCTGAGCAAGAAGGCCCTCATCCCTGGCAAGCAACCAAATAAGACCACAAATAAGAAGTGTGATAATTTGCATCAGCTTCTTCTGATTGGAATGACAACGATGAGCAAGATCAACAATTACTTCATCTTTCACAGACTGCATAAAATAACAAATCATGAAACCCGGCCCGGCCCTTCTCTTGAATTGTAATTTGTAAACAATAAACGTACACCAAGAGATGTTTCCAGTTTCCATACCATGCGATCATTAGGATTGACTGCTTGAACCATGTCATCCAGAAGTTCCAACACATTTTGCATAGATTCAAAAGTAGAAGCGCTGACCAAAATATAAAAAATGTGTTTGAATCTCAATCACCCCTCATTTAAAGTGAAATATGTAGCGCCATGTATGAAGAGGGCATGTACTGCATCCACACTTCTAGTCCAAAGGGCTCTCGTGTGAGGGGGCGTGTTAGAGTATATAACATGATTCTACAAATAAACTTAAAAATATTAAAAATATCTAGTTTTTTATTATTATTATCCGATTCAAAAGTTTAAATTAATGAATTAAAGTTTCTTTGACTTTATGTTTAAGAATATAACAAATAAAACTTCTCAATAATTAGTTTAAATCTTCATATCGATTAAGAAATTTGTTTTCTAAAAGTTTTCATGATGGAAAATTCGAAATTTATATGTATATGCGAAAGAGATTAGTAAAATATGATATATAAGAAAAATTAAAAATTATTCATACTATATTAGTAGAATCAGAGATTGTCAAATCGTAGTAGCGTAGAATCGTGTTATGATTCTACCTATAAAAATTTCATTCCAACTATAATCGTAAGATTCCACAACTTTAAGATTCTACCTGCGATTCAAATCGTTCGTTTGTTTTTGGATCGTAAAATCATAGAATCGTAGATTAGAATCGCGATTTTAATGTAAATTTTATTAATATCATTTTTTTATAATTTTTACTCGAGCACAATTGGATATATTTAAGAATTGAAATGGTGCATTGTCAAATGTGCCAAACCAATGGAACAATAAAAATGAATAAGATTCATATAGTCATAGTAAGTGAGAAATTTCCTGTGATACTCTAACAACCCGTTTGGTTAACGGTACTAATAGGCGGCGATAATGTTATTGTTAATGGTAATGAAAGTTTGATTATAAAATAAAAATTTTGAGTAGCAATTCATTTGTGAAGAAAATAAGATTTATTGAACCAGATTAAGCATGATCATCTAATTTGTCATGATATATTCTTATCAAAATTATACTAATTTTCCATTATCATTCTCACCGTTTTAGACCGATTACCAAATGGACCATAAATATCCAACATAAATATACTTTTTTATTTATATAATAAAAAACGGATATCATGTATCAGGGTGTAATTGTCTTCGTCCATGGGTTGAATAAGGAAAAAAAATGCAACTACTATGATAGTAAATACAATATAATATAATTGGGTGGGGTTGAATTAGAAGTAGGATTGGATTATAAATAGATTACTCATTACTCATTAATGAATACAAATAGCATTCTTAATTATAATCTTTCCAAAAAAAAAAAAAAAAGAATGGGAAAGTATAATATTGAGTTAATGGTAGTTATAATCTTGAGTATGATGATGATTATGCAGGTTCAGGCTAATAGTGAAATAATAATGGAAGAATTGGGTAGTAAAATAGTTGTTGGAGGAACAATAAATAATGGAATTGTTAAGTGCATACTAAATGGTGGATTGTGTTACTCTCAAGAGTGTTGCGCTGGTAATATTTGCAGGTTTACACCACCTTACGGAGGAGGTGTAGGATTCTGCATTTGGTGCCCACCAGCTGGGTATCCTTGTGGTATGTTGGATCCATGTTGCCCTGGCTTAACCTGTGATGGTTACTTTTCTGGTACTTGCCGTTAATTAATTATATTTCCTCTTATTCATACAGAATAACACATTTGGGTTTTGCTCTAAAACCAAGAAGTGGTGGGGGACGTTGAAAAGTCTCTTTTTCCATAAAGGGTAAAAAAGAATGACAAAAATAAAAACATGACATTTTCAGTAAACCAATAAAAAAATATTTCGTTCTCTGTGAATAGGAGGGATTAATATGCTCGCAATTAGAGTGGATATTGGCCAGCCATTGCAATTTGCATTAATGTTATATCTGTTTAGTTTCTATTTTATGTATTCTCAACTAAATAAAAACTCTACTTTATTGCTTTGTTGTTTATTAATCTTATTTTATGTTTATCTTATTTTATGTTTATTATTATTATTATTTTATGTACTATGTACACTATGTACAACTAGCTACCTGCTTTAAAGGGATATATAATAATAATTATTATGATTATGGCCTAAGCGTGTACTCTAGGTTAATAATTGTTATTTGTCAACTTATACTACCCATGTGGAGGATGATATTTTAAAGGAAAAATTGACATTAATAATCTAACATTTTGCTCATCCGCTGTAAATAATTCAACCTTTTGATTATTTTCTAATAATCCAATGTTTGCCCATAGTTCGCTGTGAATAATTCAACCTTTATTTTAGTTTGCTAACAGCATACCCTATTACTACCTATTATTAGTAATAGGGTATGTTGTGGACAAATTTATCACAAAGGTTGGATTATTTAAAAATAATCTAAATGTGAGGTTATTCATGGAGGATGAGTAAAAGGTTAGATTATTAATATCCATTTTTCCTATTTTAAATATTTTAATTTATCTTTTTGTGTTTTGTTTATTTTATTAGTATGTTTTTAAATTTGTCTTTTATAATGATTTACAAATCACAATGATTGATTATTAGATTTTTATAATATTCACTAACTTTTATTTTTGTTTGATATTTTAAATTTTATTGTCAAGCCTACAAAAGTTGACTCGACCTGATAACTTGAACTAAACTCTACCCAATATAAGTGGATTTGGGTTAAAAGTTTTACACAAATTAATTAAAATGGATTGACTTGATCTAATTTGTTTATTAAATCATCATCATCATCATACCCAATGTTCCCGCACATAGATAATCTATGGTCAGGGTCTAGGGAAAGAGGATCGACGGCGTCTCATACCCATAAGGAGAGGGCGGTCAGAAGAGTCCTTCGGCTCAAGAGGGGTCTTCAAAGATAGAAACCTGCACAAAAAAAAAAAAAAAAATCCAAACTCCTGCATCTTACACCCACGTTAGCCAAGCATAGGAATCAATTGACTGCAAGCATAGTACGTGACTTACACAACTAAAAGGATACATGCAGATAACTAAGAAACGATACAAGTAAGAAAGGCGGTAAAGAGCGATGACAAAAGGCAAAAGACAGGTTTAGTAATCAATTAGGACGTACAATATAGTCAAAATTTTAAAGCTAGCTAAATATATTCACTTAATATATTTCCTATACTTTTAACAGTAAATAAAAAATAACCACATAAACTATAAGTTTAAAATTGAGGTCTAAAAATCAGATGTAATCAATGTTAAAAACCCTAAAATGAAAATATAATACCACATGTTCAAATAGTAATGCATTGAAATGAATTTTTGTGAAAAAATGAGATAATTGATTGAGAATGAGTATGATCATTACATTAGTTAATAGATATTCTTAGCAAAATTACACTAACATTTCATACCACTCTCATTATTTAATACTGATTACCAAACTCGGTATTAGTGCAAAAACAATCCAAGGCCAAGAAGATCCCATACGAGTCCATATTGGGCAACTTATTAACTCCTACAAACGTCTGGGCCTAACATTGGAGCCCACTTAGCCACCCTCTTTGGTGATGACACGGGCCTTAAGTTTCGTCTTCTTGAATTGGACCTAGACCAATGGTTCTGGCCTAATAGGCTAGACATGGGGTTTGTTAAGGGGGATTTTGTGCCAAAACAATCACCTTATTTGGTGTGTATTCTTGTGAGTAGATTTATTGAATTTAATCTTACAAAGATTCGAGGTAGAGTTTTTGCTAAGAAGGGTAATATGCAACAAATTAATTGGAGTTGTGGCAACACAAGCAAGCTAATCAATTTGGTTAGTTTGGTTAACATATGGGTTTGGATAATTATGCAAGTAAGAGCAAGAACCTTGATTCTTACATGCTGGTTGACATTGGTATACATGGGGAGAAACTCAAGAGTACAACAGCAGCCTTGGTTTGGTATAAAATCAGAATATACAGCAACTTGGGAAGAGGTCCAGATCAACAGATCAGCAACAGTAAATGTGTGCCACAAACAATACCATGAGCTCATGGAGGACTTAGAATTAAGGGCAATTCCTTCAAAAGAAGGGGGGAATGGAACAAATGTGGAAGCTCATGACAACTCAAGAGAGGAAAGAAGGCTACATGATGAAACAACGTGCACACCAAGCTCACCAACAGGTCCAAGCACACCTAACACACCAGCAAGTCAATTCGAAGAAATCTCTGACCAGCTCACCTTGCACGCATTAGCCAAAGCGAACCTTGAGGAACTAGGTGGCAAGGAGCATGAAAATGGAATTTTTGCACATGGGTCTAATCATCCGAGTCCTAAGTGCATCCTCACAGGCTTTGGAAACCCACAAGAAAATGAGCTCAAGGTCATGCATTCGACAGAAAGTGCTGAAAATTGGTGCACAGCCACTGACCACGAATCTTGCGACCAGCCCTCCTTTCGTGGATGGTGCAAGGCTAACCAAGGTGTACACGATGGGTTGAAAAGCAAGAATGGAATCTATACACTAGGTAGATTCTAGAAAAGCCTTAAAATATCCCTAACAAGCGTGAGAAGACCACAAAAACGTGGCTCAAGGTCGCCCAGTCGAAGGAAATTCTGTTAGAACCGTGCACAAGGAATGCTGCTGTTTTGTTCTTTTTTAAATAGCACGTGGCTATACACGTGCTTATAGCCGTTATTTAGCGAATGTTTTTCATTCCCTTATGGCTTAGTTTTTCTCCTTATCCTTAGGCCTATAAATAAGAGCCAACGCAGGTAATAAAGTAATTTTGAAGTTTCAATAAAAAAACACACATTAAAGTTGTTTTTCTTCTTTGTTTTTTTGAGTGTGAGTGCTCACCAATCTTGAGTAGTCCAAGATTGTCACCTACTATAATCTCAATTTAAACTTATATTATTTCTTATTTTAACCCTTTATTTCATTTGTACACTTTTTTTTTCCACCTTTCCCAAAACAATTCTCATTATTTAGACTTGTGCATTATAAAAAGGACTAAAAAATATTACATTAATTATTTTTGGTTGATACGTGTATTTTGCATGGCTATTCTCCAATATATATGCATAAGGTCATAATAAAATAGAAGTATTAAAAATCTGGAGTATCAATTATTGATATATTCAAAAATCAGATACCGTTCATTATTTTACAAATATAGAAGTATCTGGAGTATCAATTAGCTAGTGTTAGTTGTAAGTAGGGGTGCTCAATGTGCCGAATAAAGGTTGGGTTGAGCTTAAGTAAATATGGGCCGGGTTGGATAAGGGTTCTTTAAAATTAATATGGACTTTAAATGGACCGGGTTTTGAAAGCACGGTCCGGCCCAATCCGGGTCATTTTTACTTCTAAAAAATATTTTAATACCCATTTATCTATTTATAACAATTAAATTATCATTTATAATAATTAAATTGAAAGATATTAATAATTTTATTGACATGTCATTTATGATATTTAAATTATACATTAATTATGCTATTTACAAAGGCCCATTTTCGGCCCTTATTGAGTCCTTTTATAACCTACTTCATTTTAATTATAGTATAGTCCGTTTTTGGCCCGGCTCATTTTGGGCTCAACCCTTACAAAGCCCTTTTAAAAACGGGTTAGATCCCGGCCCATTGAACACCCCTAGTTGTAAGTAGGGTACGTGATAAAATGATTGGCTTGTATTATTTACTCTATTTATAGAAAAAGTCTTGATAATACCAAACTTTAAATCTTAATAATCAATCCAATATTTCGCAGGTACAAAACTCGTAGTCGTAGACTCGTAGCCCTCTAAAGAGAGGGAAAATAAAACACGCAAATCAATTAAACCCCCTAAATAAAAAAAGGCATTGCTATTTGTGCACAGTAGATATTAATTAATTATTTGACTATATGTGACGTTAATTGATGTTATTTAAACAATAATAACCCAATCAATAAATATAATAATTCTAATAATAAAATATATTTTTCAAATACAATTTAAAAATATGTACTTTGAGTCATTGAGCCGTGATATTTTTGCAAGACTGCAATTCTTTGGTTTCATGTTGTAATTAAGGTTTTCTGTGTCATGTTTTATAGGCTTTATTTTCAAGGTAGGTATCGCGTTTACATATTGAAACATTATTTACCATTTAATTGCTATTTTATATTATTTTGAATTTAAGTAACACTTTAATTTCCTTTATGCCTTTGCGGTTTTGATTTCATAGGGTGTTATAGTTAGGAAGCATGTAGCCATAATTTAAGGGTGTTATAGAAGCTCATTTTCTGATATATTCGCTGCAAACTTATATATCTAATTATAAAAGTATACAAAAAACAAAACTCAAAAAAAATAGTACTTGATCAACTTGTTCCATAATCATAAATTCATAATATTACCATTTAAGGTAATACAGATTACATAAGATAATAACATTGATAAACAAAGCACAAAGGCACAAAGTAGCACGTACGGCGTATTTATTTAATTTAATTTAAAATACATAAACAAATTATACGGAATACATAGATAAAACTGTCAGAAATTCCAAGCATATTATAATATGATAGATATTACTCCCTACGTCGTCCCTTAAATTTTTCACGGTTCAGTTGAAGAATAAGTTTGTGGATGAGATTAAAAGGTGGAGAGTGACATCATTACCAAAAAAGGAAAAGATGCAAATCAATGAGGAAAACTAAAATAGAAAGTGATACAAATCGAGAGATCAGACTAAGAGAGTATATAATATAATAGTGGGTGTGGATGAGGGTGCATGGGCTAGTGGCAAGTACCAGAAAAAGGACCATCACAGCTAAGGCCAGGGCAACATGGATCCATAATCCCGCAAGGATTGCCAGCAGATGGGCACCATATGCACCACATTGGTCCAATAGATGCTGCGGGCCTGCAAACGGTACCAGAGCAACACTCTCCAGGCCCGAAGCAACTTGAACCTCGGGCTTTGCACTTTAAATTTCCATTTTCTCCATAGAGAATTATATTACCCAAATCATCCCCAATACTTATTTCTTCAACACCACTACTTATACTATTACTACTAGTACTACTACTACCCATAACCATTACCATAATGCTTAAGATTATAAGCACCATAAACTCAACATTATTATACATTCCCATTTTCTTTCTTTTCTTTTTTGGTAAGATTGCTACTTTTGTAGAGTGTAGACTTCAATCTACTCTATTTATAGTCCCACCTAGCTTCCCATTAATCAAGGTCATTATTTGGATTGTCCCTTTTTGAGTTGAAAATCAGACCCTCTCTTGAGAAACCGTCTATAGTATAGACGCTTCTCAAGAGTCCAACTCATATCTCTCTTTTAACTAACAAAATCACCAATCAGTTTTTTTTTTTTTAATTTATAAATTAGGTAAGGCCAAAACTTGAGACGTCTATTGTATAGACTGTCTTAAGTAAGAATTTGCGTTTGAAAATAAATATTAAGAAAAATGAGGGACTACCGAAAATATAGTAGACCCATTTACAATAATGAGTTTTTTAATATTTAAAAAATAATTAATGACCACCTAAAATAATAGACTCGTGTGAAATATTGGGTAATTTTAATATTAAGAAAATAAAAAAACAATCTAAAAATATGATTATTTGAAAATGGGATAATAAACCTAAATTGCCTGAATAAAAAAAAGACAACTAAAAAGAATTTGAGGGACTGCTATATTTAGTAATCCTATCATAGTAGTTGGATTTTATTTTTTTATTCAAAGATGTATCATCTTTTTTAAGATCTACCCATGCATGGATAAAGACAAATAAGACAATATAACTTTCCTTATATAGATATATTAGTATTGGATATGCTTAACATATGCTTGTTCAATCGTCCCTTTTACGTTACACCACTTTTTACACTATTTTCTTTTTTGATAATAATATATTTCTCTTTTTTTAATTATATTATATCTTCATTTTAACCGGGCTTATACACTTGTTTAATTGTTTTTTCTCCAAATTTCCCAACTCAATTCTCACTTGTGCATTATAAAAAGGAAAAATTACCTAGAATAATCCAATCTAAACATGATTTTCCTACAATAATTCCAACTTTAAGAGGTATTTTCCTAAGGTAAATCCGGTGACCGAATGACTTGCTATAGCAAGTTTTATTTTTTTTAAAATAAATTAAAATAAAATGTCGAAAAAAATGTTAAAAAACGTTCATAAAAAATTTATGATTTTTTTATTAGTTAGAATTTTTTATGTTAATTTCCAAAAATTTTCTCTAATTAATTTTAAATTAATATTCAAATTATTTTTTTGGTGCATTACCTACTATAGCAGGTCATCGGGTTACCTAAGTTTACTGTTGTCAAATACCCCTTAAAGTTAGGATTATTCATAGTTAACCAATAAGTAGAATAATTGTAGGAAAATCATAAACAAATTAAATTATTATAGGCCTTAATTTTCCTTATAAAAAGGGCATATTCACGTTGATTATTTTTTGTTGATACGTGTATTTTGCATGGCTATTCTCCAAGATTTCTGCATAAGGTCATAATGAACGATTACCTAATTAAAAATTGTGATTTGCAGCGTATATTATAACAATAAAATAATTAAATTAAAAAAATTAAGTTAAAAAACAAAACACCATACCCACCCTATCAAATGGTAATAGTAAATTATTAACTTCACAAATCACTAACAAATCACCGTTATTTATAACACTTTCTCGATCCATAATAGAATATTAAAAATTTGGAGTATCAATTATTGATATATGCAAAAATCAGATAAAATTCAATATTTTACAAATATAGAAGTATCTGGAGTATCATTAGCTGGTGTTAATTGTAAGTAGGGTACGTGATGAAATTAAATATTGATGCATGATTGGCCTCCATTATTTACTCTATTATATAAAAAATTCTTGATAATACCAAAGCAAAAATCTTAATAATTAATTCAATATTTCTCACAAATTTAGGATTTGAGGGAAGTAAACAAGCATATTTATATTCGTATCTCTCTAAAGAGAGGGCAAAATAGAATGAACGCACAAAGATCAATCAAACCCCTAAATGAAAAGAGTCATTGCTATTTGTGCACCGTAAATATCAGTTATTTGACAATATGTAATATTAATCGACGTTATTTAAACAATAATATCATATTCAACAAATAAAATTTTGCTAACAATAACAATAATTCTTAATTATATATATATATATATATATATATATGAAATCCACAAAACTTACATCAAATACATCCTTAGTAAACACTATGTTATCATTTTATTATAGAATGACCTTCAACTATTCTAGTAAGAGACCGTTTTATATAAGTGAAACGGTCTCGTACAACTTGTATTAGTTGGACTTATTTAGCCAATATATAAAATATGTCTTGCAATGAGACGATCATGAATGGGCCAGTAAAAACAATAACTTTGTTCATAAACATTCCAAGCCTAAGAATATCCCATATGAGTTCATAATTGGGCCACTTGTCCACTCTTACAAACATGAATGGGCCTGACATTGGGGCCCACTTAACCACCCTCTTTGATGATGACGCGAGCCTTCAGTTTCGTCTTCCTGAATTGGACCTGGATTAATGGTCCGGGCCTCATGGGCCGGACTTTGGCATTTTATTGACTGGATGTCAATCCAACGAAAGCTCAGTCGATTTGTCTGCTGATGTCACCAATGCAAAGGCCCATGGGGCATTTAGCTGAAGAACACTTAAAAGGCAACACTCCGAAGGTATTCAAAATAGATCTGACAATCCGTTATTTACCTAACTTTATAACCAAATCCACTTGATCCGACTTTAAAATGAATTTAAAATTATATAAAAACCTATGTATAACACAAGATGTGATTTTGAATTGAGCCAAAAAACCTTTATCCAAAATTAACTCGATGATCCGAATGAATACCTATTTGTGTTGTGTAGCTATGAGAATGCTAATGCACCTTGCTTGTTGTGCATGAAATAAACAAGTTATTTTTATGACACACTGTCTTTTGATAAGACGATCTTTAGATAAGAAGCTCATAAAAATAATAATTTATATTAATTGAACTATTCGATCCTAATATGTATAATAAAATATATAATCTAGTGAATTTTTTTTAATTTATCTATTCATACATGTTTATTATATTTATCTTTTTAGTTATAGCTATACTACAAAAGTCAAGCTTAGAAGAATCAAAATTGTGTGTATTTACTTTAAAAGCATAAAATAAAACACCTTTAAAATTAAAAAAAAATTACCTAAAATATTTAAAATAATCCTATCAATTGATTAACTATGAATAATCCTAATATTGAGGGGTATTTTCTCAGAGTAAACCCGGTGAACGGATGACTTGCTATAACAATTTTTTTTTCAAAAAAAAGATAAATTAAATTAAAATATCGAGAAAAATGTTCAAAAAAATATATGATTTTTTTATTATTTAGAATTTTTAATGTAAAATTTTCAAATTTTCTCTAATTTTAAATAATTTCCAGTTAACTTTTTTGGTGAATTACTTACTATAGCAGGTCATCGGATTACCCAAATTTACTCTAGGCAAATACCCCTTAAAGTTGATATTATTCATGGTTAATCAATAGAAAATTATTATAGAAAAATCACGAATAAGTTGAATTATTCTAAGTATTTTCCCAGTTAAAAATATAAATTAAAATAACTTTTTAAGTCGAATTTAATAACAAAATTTAATAAATATTTTATTATCGAATTTATTTTGAAAATCTCTCATGCTAACACACATCAAGTGGTGACACCAGGATCTCGTGGATGTGGATCTAAGACTAAATTATAGGTTTGGTCATCATTTTGATGCTTGAGATTATGTTGATTATTTTACAATTACTTTCATAATTTTTAATGAAGTATTAGTTGCAAACTTGCTAATAATAGTAAAGTAGGTAATAGGTATTGGTGTCTTTTGCCGTGGGTGAAGGGTCAAGACAAATAAATTTTCTGAAATTGTCTTAATTACTTTATCCTCACTAATACTTTATTGAAGCGGCGCCGCTTCATCGTGAGAAATCTTAATTGGATCAATCCAAGATTCTTAAAAAAACAACTAGTGAAAAAGACGTTTTTCAGGCTCAGCCTATTAAAACTTAATATTTACTTTTATTCTAAATTTTTTTTATGGGTCAGTTTAATTAGAGATTGTCTCTCATAAAAACCGTCTTTCACAAGAATTTGTAAAAAAAAGAAATTACTTCTTGTACAAGCGTGAATTCAAATTTTGTTTTTTACTAATGGACTACTTGTATGGGCTTGTCTCACGAAGAAAACAGGCTCATACGAGACTTGTTGATTTTTATTTGATATTTTCTTTCTTCACAAATTCTTAAATTCTTGTGAGAGACGGTCTCTTTGAGAGACCATCTCTATTGGGTTGGCCCATTAGGAAAAATGTAGAGTAAATATCGATAATAAGCTTTAATGAATCGGGCCTGAAAGAGTCTCTCAGAAGACTAGTTGTTTCTTTTTATTTTAGGCTGTTTTATTTGTTGTTTCTCAAAAAAAAGAAAATTAATTTTTTTCAATCGTATTTTTTGGACATAATTAGCTTTGATCATGCTAATTTAATTTTTTTATGATTATGATTTTCATTTTTTTTTCTAACATTTTTCTTTTATTTTAATATATTTATAATTCTTAGTACTTTTACACTAATTTTATTTTAAAATTTTAAAATTTTGTGGTCTTCATATTTCGTTCAGAAACTTTATTTTATATTTTTTTTTTGCTTATAATCCCAATTCTAATCTATTAATTGAGATATTTTATATGATAGACACAAACTTGCTGATATACTTAGAAGTTTTTAATATATATGATATGATATGAAGTATCTTATTAGGGTTAGTATTGCAAGTGCAACGGTGCAGTCACTATTTTACTATTATTAATAAAAAATCTAAGAGTAATAAAAACAATTAGTAAAAAAAAATACGTCACTACATAGATCACACTACCGAAGACAGTGGGAGTAAAAAATAGGTTGTGTGGCAGGCCTAAAAATTAAAAATTGAATATTTTAGGTGGTCGTTGGGATGATCAATAATTCATTTTTTTATTTACTCTAAAAATTTTGCATTTTTAAAAATTAATTTCAGAATAAACTCCTCAACCAGCTTCATTATAGATAATATATATCGCAAATTGTGACAATTAAGGTATCAATATCATATTATAATGTTATTTATCAAATGTTATCAAAATATTTGATAATACTAGTAGAAAGTGTCATTAATTAAGATTGAATTATTAGGATAATACTTTAAGAATGATGACATTTTGCACTACTAAACCTTTTTTTGTAGTGCTCGCGTCCATTTTGAGTGGTTTCAGATCTCTGATGCGTCTAATGATTGAAGGTTATAAATTAGTTGCAGACTACGACAACTAATTAATACTTTCTTCGTTTCATAATATTTGCTACCGAGTGTGATATGTTGTGTGGAAAAATGTCATAATCGGTAGCAAGTATTACGGAATGGAGGAAGTATTAAACCAATACCACACGTATATTATGCTAATGATGTACTAGATAAAAGACTAATATTGTATTAATACGAAATATGACTTATACCACACTAATCTGCATAGTACTCCACTAATACGATTAATAATAAACTAATACGATTAATACAATACTGATACCAATAGTTAGTACTCCCTCCTGTTTAGCCTAAATGTCCCATTTAGTTTTTTACATTTGCCGAGGCAACATTTTAACCCTTAATATCTCAAATTATTCTTAATTAAAAATTATTAAAATTTGATATTAATAATCCTTGTATTGAGACGATTCAAACAAAATCCCACATGATTATGTTTTAACTTATAGATTAAGAGTAAGATATAAATTAAGAGTGATTAATGAATAGTGCCAAAAAAAATATGGGACATTTAGGCTGAATAGAAGGTAGTATTACACAATTACGACTAATTCTGTATAACTAACATTAAACTAATACTTTAACACTGGGGATCACAACATGTCAAATCTAAATTGGATACAACTGGACTCGAATCCACATCTATTAAAGGATTCGAACAAAAACGAGTGTCCTAAAACATAAATCCTTATAAAATACTCTTTGATTATAAAGGGATGAAGTCAATGATGAAAATTAGGTTAGTTTTAAAAGGAAAATTGTTGTAAATAAATCAACCGATTCGCAATCCACTCAAAATATAGTTTAATTTATCATTTATTTTTAAATAAATCAACTTTATATATTTAGTTGCTCAAAACATTATACCTTTTTGGTGTACATCAATCGATTACTATGGGTAATGTTTCTTATTTTCTTCAATTTCTCTACATTTTAAACAGTGATTAGACACCTCGTATGGCTCCAGAACCGCCCCTGTTTTAAAGGCATTCATCACCATTAACTTCTCAAAAGCTTTCTTACCTCTTGCCATTTTTAATCCTCTATTTTTAATTTGAAATGCGTCCCAGCTACCATAAATTCTTAAAGGACATACACATTTAACTTCTATTTTTTGAAGTTTATTCTTCTTACTAATATGGATTATTAGAGTCCTACCTTAGGCAATTACATACCTAATGAAAATTTAATACTAATAATAATCATTGCATTTGAGACAAATCAAATAAGATTCTACTTGATTATATTTTAACTTACAGATTAAAAGTAAAATACTAATAAGAGTGATAAGTAAATACTTCCATATCTTCAAAAAAAAATATTTCCTTTGGTTTTTAATAGTTGCTATATTTCCGTTTTTCACTCTATCCAATCCACGTATTTAATCTTTAATATCTCTGATTTCATATGATAAAAAATTCTAAAAAGTTAATATTAAAAAATTACACATTAAGACGAATCAAACAAGATTCCACCTGACTATATTTTACATTATACATAGAGAACTATGTATCAAATAAGATCAATTGGTGAACAGTAGCAACTCATAAAATCCGAAGGAAGTAGTAATAACTCAAAAATAAATGAGACTAATCGGAGAAAATATAATAAAATAGAGTTGAATTAGAAGGAAGGATGATTATAAATAGATTACTCAATATAGAGTGATAGTCATTAAACTCTAGAAATTAAAACTATATTATCTTATACCAAAAATGGGAAAGTATGTTGAGTACTTTGTTGTTGTTATAACCTTGAGTATGATGGTTATGGCTTCTACTTGTAGTGCAATAAAAATGGATGATCATATTGGTAGTATACTTATTAGAGGGATCCAAAAAGACAGATCAGACGATGGTGCAAATGATATACAGTGCATACCAAATGGTGTAGTGTGCATATCTCAAGCATGTTGTCCCGGTAACATTTGCAAGCTTTTACCAACATTCGGAGCTGGATACTGCGGTTGGTGCCCACCTGCTGGTTATCCTTGCGGGGCGTTGGATGATTGTTGTCTTGGCTTAACTTGTGATGGTTACTTTTCTGGTACTTGTCGTTAATTAATTATTACTCCACTCTTAGCTTTTACGTATACATATACGTACTTTGTTTGGTTTCAATTAGTTGCATTGTGATATTTCTCCTTCTAAGATCGTATTTTTTGTTTATGTACTGTGTTTCTCTTGGAGAAACCAAAAATAAAGAGCTTGGATCAAAGCTCTCACATTGTTGTACGTTGTCATAGTTATTTGAATTTCGTTTCTGATATATGGTTTTACGATCTGATTTTTTACGATCTTACGCGATTGTCGATTGATTGTTGCACGATTCCATGATCTTATGATTTAACGATCCAATCCTACAAAAATGCTTTCAATCATAAAAATTTATCTTATGATGATCTAGATTTCACTTATATTTATATGCTCCATCCTATTCAACCTATTATTAGTCTCATTCATTTTATATATATATATATATATATATATATATATATATATATATATATATATATATATATATATATATATATATATATATATATATATATATATATATATATATATATATATTATATATATATATATATATATATATATATATATATATATATATATATATATTAGGTTTAGGATCAAATAAGAAGGGGTGTGAAAATAGGAAGGATATGAAGGAATTTTATCCATTAGATCTTAGATCAATGGTTCATCTTGCACGCGTTTGAGAACAGAAAAAACTTGTGATGCTTGCTTAATTATTATGTGATACTTTCTGTATAAACATGTGTTACTTGAAAGTGTGATGTTTTCTAAATTAATGTGTGATGCATTCTTCATAAATATGTGTTACTAGATCTGCTACTATGACAAATGTTTTTCGCCTTCCTATCCTTTCTATTTTCACACCCCTTCATATACATATATATAAATAAAAAATAATATAATTAATTGCGATTCTAAAATAAAGAAGTTCGAATTAAAATGATTATTTAATTAAAATGTGTGAGCACATGAAGGTGAGTCTCGTAAATGGGTCTTTTAGTTGGGCTTTACAAAGAGGTTAATCAAAAAAAAAATAAATAAATAAATAAATAAGTAAACTAATAAATAGATAAGTATATAAATAAATAAAGAGAATAAAAAAGTGAGTTGGGTTTATCCTAAAAAAAACGTGACTTAAAAGGGAGACACTCTATTTTCAGGAAAAAAAAAAAACAAACAGCTTCCCTACTTTTCCCTCACTCACGGCTGCACCCCAGCATCTCCTTGAAGCCCACTATCCGGCAGCCACCGCAACAGCCTTCCCCACGAGCAGACGGCAGCTAGCAGCGGGCTGTTTTGCTTCCCATGACAGCAGCTGACCGGTGATTCAAAGAGCCGCCAGCAGCGGCTGCTTCCCCCTTCGCGACCAGCCTTTATTAGGCCGCCTGCGCACCGGCACCACCACCATGAACTCCACTTGTTCCTTCACCCTCCCTCTAGTCTTACCATTGTAAGCCATCTCTCTTTCCCTATTTGATTCTTTTCTACTTATTTATAATTGAAATTTTATTAAATCTAGGAGTTTTGTATTGATTTTGTTCTACTTTTAGTAAATCTTATCATGGGTAAGAATTGGATTGATGATTTGTATATACTTATGAGTTAGGGTTTTGAAATATGAATGAAGAGTGTTGAATTTTGTATGATTGTCATTGAATCTTCTTATGGGTAAGAATTTGATTGATGATTTGAATGTACCTATGAATTGGGTTTTAGAAATATGCATGAAAAGTGTTGAACCTTGTATTATTTTCATTGAATCATTTTGTGGGTAAGAGTGTGTTTGATGAATTGAACATATTTATTATTTATTACTTAGAGTTTGAAGTAGGAATGAAATTAATGGTTATGTGCTATTTTGACGGTGTCTTAGTACATGAGCAACTATAAGAATGATAATGTACCTTTTTTGTTGTGCATAAAATAAACATAATAGACAATATTCTCTCAATCCCCTTGAATTGATAATTAGATATTAACAGTAATTAAAAGTAAAATTAAGAAAATACTAAGTACATCAAAAATATATAGATAAAACTAAAACTGAAAATAAAAGAATATATGGATGAAAATGAACATTAGTCAAAATGAGAATTTTACAAAATAAAAAAGAACGAATTAAAATAAAAATGTTAGTAAATTGTAGACAAATATAGTATACTAATTTGTTTAATTTTGGTTATTTTATTCTTCTCAATTAGACAAACAAACAATGTAAACATAATAGACAATATTCTCTCATCTGTTTTTATATAATCTTCTCAACTAGAATTTATGTATTTTAGTATTTAACTTTAAATTTATATGAAAAAACTAAGTCTGTATTGGATTCTACACAAAAAGTAAATGAGAATATTTACAACTATATTTACAATTTTGTTCTTTATCAGATCTTCAAATACCCGGTACCCTCCATGCCCGTAAGTCGTCCAAACCGACCATCTTCCACTCCCCTGAGTCCATCATCTTCTGGGTATGTTCTTGCTCGCTTCAAGTCTTCAACCCATTACCAAATTACCTCAATAAACATTGATTTTATTTAATTCTATCTATTAATTTAGTATACACTATTTTCCTGATTTTTGTTTCATTTCTTCAATGTTTTATGCTTAATTTTACAAATTTTGTTCAAAGAATCTAACTTTATGTGGCAATCTCATTTCTTGAGTGCAAATGTTGATGGGTGTTGAAAATGTTGATTATGGTACCTATTTTGATACAAATTAGGGAGATACTGATTGCTAATTAGATTTTTATGGTGTAAATTTTATAATAGCATGTTTTGTTCATTTGAATCTCCCATACATATATATTTTTTTGAAAGAAAAGGGTGGATACAACCTCTTGCAGGAAAGTTGTGTATATCTGACCCCAAACCCCGCCTAGATGGAAGTCACTACCTGCCATTGGGAATGGCATGTTAGAATATAGGCTGCCCATTTTCATTTTCTATATTTTGATGAACTTCCTCATGCTATGTTTGGGAATGTTATGTCATTTGAAAATATAGATTTGACTCAAATTTGGTGTTTGACAAATAAAAAACATTCAAATTTGGATTTGAGTCAAATCCACAATTTTTATAAAAGTGGTTGAAGATGAGGATTTGAGAATGACTTTTCAAACCTTGTCATTCTCAAATTCTTCATTCATGATTTCATAATTGAAATCTACAACTTAAAATGAAATGATTGTTCCCAAACATTACCTCAAGTAATTTTGTTTTGGGTTCTTTTTTGTTGATTTGAATCACCATGAAAATTGTTTATATGGTTTGATTGCAAAATTTGTGAAACAATTGTATTAGATGATACTCTTGAGGAATATGGTTGTTCAAATATTTTGTCACATTTGCTCAAAAGTTCAATCTTTATGTTGATGAATCTTTAACAGCTTACTTTAGAGAAGAAGTATTTCAGAAGCAAGTCATGTTTGTTAGGTGGCCAAGACTGCTTAATCCCACACAGCTCGCGCAGATTATAAGACGGCAGAAAAACCCATATACTGCCTTAAAGATCTTTAATGAAGCCCTATCAAAGTATCCCAATTATCGTCACAATGGTGCTGTATATTCCAATATTATTGACATACTTGGGAGCTCGGGTTGTTTTGATGAGATGAAGCAAGTGATTGAACAGATGAAAGAGGATTCATGTGAGTGTAAAGATGTAGTATTTGCTAGTATTTTTAAGACTTATGCATATGCTGGATTGCTTGATGATGCAGTGTCGTTATTTAAGAGGCTTCCCGAATTCAATTGTGTGAATTGGACTGTCTCTTTCAATACCCTTTTACATATAATGGTTAAAGAGTCCAGACTTGAAGCTTTTTATCATCTCTTTAAGGAAAATTCCTCTGGGTGGGCGATTAAGTCTAGGATTGGTTCGTTGAATTTGTTAATGGATGTTCTTTGTCAAATTAAGCGCTCTGACCTAGCGTTGCAAGTTTTTCAAGAGATGAACTATCATTGTTGTTACCCCAACAAGGAAAGTTATAGGATTCTTATGAAAGGCCTTTGCCATGATGGAAGGCTAAACGAGGCCACTCACTTGTTGTATTCTATGCTATGGAGGATTTCTCGGAAAGGTTGTGGGGAAGATATTGTAGTATATAGGACTCTCTTAGATAGTTTATGCGATAATAAAAAGATCAACGAGGCTCTAGAGATTCTTGGGAAAGTTTTAAGGAAGGGCCTTAAAGCGCCCAAGAGTCGCTGCAAACTTGTAGATCTTAACCAACTTCGTGATAGTGAAGACGTTGAACGAGCTAAACTTTTGATCAATGAAACTTTAGTTAAAGGTGCCATCCCTAGCTTAGATAGTTATGCTGCTGTGCTTAGTGATCTATATTTAGAAGGTAAATTTTCTACGGTTAATAAAGTGCTTGATGAGATGCGTGAAAAGGGTTTCGGCCCATCTTTGAGGATATATCAATCAAAGGTATCAGCGTTGTGTGTAAATGGAAGAGTCCATGAAGCTGCCAAGGTAATAGAGGAGGAAATGCTGAAGAGGGATTGTGTACCGAATTCTCAGGTGTACAAGATTGTTGTTAAAGGATTTTGTGATGAGGGTGAGTTGGATTTAGCGGTTAAGTTTCTTGAAATAATGGAGCGGCAGAAAGGTTGCTCACCCGACAAAGAGACATACAATGTTGTCATTGATAGATTTTGTCAAGATGGGAAATGTGTCGAAGCAAGTAAGATCATGGAACGAATGCTGAGAAAATCATTTTGGCCTGAACCGAACACTTTTAGTGCTCTTATTAGAGGTCTTTGCTCAATAGACAGAATTTACGAGGCTGGAATGTGGTTGGAAGAGATGCTTAGTCAAGGTAAGGTACCCGAGTCTTGTGTATGGAAAGTATTAGTTGCTTCTGTTTGTTGTGACATACAAGAGATTCGTGATTGCGTTGAATTGCTGGATCATCTAAGAAACTAAATTCGTGTCAGACTATAGGATATGTTAGCTTTTACAAAGGGAAGAAAGGGGTTCTTTATATTGGAGCCTTTTCTCCTTTGGTCTGTTTTTGTAAATTGGATGCTTAGTTTAGGTTAGAAAATATTCTTTTAGATATCATTATGATGACCATCTGGATATTCCATTATTCCATAAGAGAATCAGATGTACACAACCTTACTCTTCTAATAAAAAACATGTTATTTCCAGTTGACTTATGATCGCAAACATTATCTGCAGCTTCACGTAACTAAGAAATGCAGATGAATTCTTGAACATTTTACTAATGTGTATTTTCAAAGTTGTTTTTGTGTATCCTGATTTACATGTCGAGAATATCCTGTATTGTGATTTACACAGCATATAATTCACTCAAACTTTTCAGCTCTATAGAAGTCTTTTGTAGATTGCAGTTATGCAGGGCCGCGCATTTAAACTTCAAAGTCGGAAAGAATTGATCCTCATTGCCATAGGTGAATGCTTGCTTCACCATAAGATGAAAAGGTAATATTAGAATTCAAATTACATTGAAAAGGAAACAAATTCTAGTTTCCAATACATTGGTATATACGGAAACCGATTTTCTTTAAAAACAAGAATGGCCTCTTACTCCAAATTGCTCCATGATATGGAGAAGGGGAAGAAGGTAAATGGCTGTACTTGTAGGAGGCAACTATCCTAATACCAAAAATGAAATCTTGGGTTGTAATAAAAGCATCAAATCCATAAATGCGATGCTGGTGAAGCCGTTCTAGGCTCAAAACCAAGCACGTCGAGGTCTTGACCAATGAGCCTCGTCAGGGTTTATTCACCTGCTTGCAGGTGTCAACATCAAGACTGGAACTTGGAACAAGCACTGTCATCGATGTATCGAGGGAGGTACGACCGGATAAGCAACTGGGACGGCATAAGGAGGCGGCGGGTGATGATGATGGGGGTGGGGATGATGAGGGTGACCAGGAGGAGGAAGCATAACAGGAGTCCCGACAGCGGATGTCATATGATGAGGTGGCGGGGGTGCGGCTGCAGATACCGGGTGTCCCATTTGTGTACCATACATTGCCATACCGGGAGGCGTCATATTTACATTATGCTGAGCCCTATGCTTGTTCGGTACTCCGGTTGCTGCTGTGCCTAGTGCTGGAGCTGCAGTATTATTGCTCTGTTGTCCTGTAATGGGTGCTTGATTTGGTGATAATCCTCCTCCATTTACACTGGTAATGTCATGAATACTAGATCTTCTTCTATCTCTATTCATTGAGTTGAGTCTTATAAAGTATTTCTGGGCATGACTTGCTACTTGTGTTGGTGTCCTTGTTACCACAAAGTTCCTAGATATGCTCCTCCAATCACCTTTCCCAAATTTGTCAAGCCCTAGTAAAAACAATCTGCAAACATATGGTATTGAATATAAATGAGTATTAGTATCGAGTACGATTTTGAGTCTTAGATTACGACATTTTATTACTTTGATGTCATTAATTATCTCATGCCTAGACGGGGTTTTGAGGGTTGTATGCAACCTTAGCCTTGTAAAAACAAAGAGATTGTTTCTGATTGACTCTGATTTGACTATTTGTTATATTATAGAAGGAGATTTGCTTGGTAAATAACGGTGATTTTCCAAATTGGTAAATCACGTGTAGGTGGCAAGTATTTATTGGTTTATGATTCTAATGATTTTGTTTCTTTTTTTTGTTTTGATTATTTTATTAGTTTTTCTTTTGTCTTTTTGTGTGATTTACAAATAACCGTGATTGACTTAGATTTTCTATTATAGAAGTAGTTCATTATGATCCTATTCTAAAGAAATATAGATCTTTGGTTCGATCGAGAATGAATAAGAATTTTGGATGATGAGTAGTAGCTTACCTATGCTCTTCTTCGGTCCATGGTATGCCTTTCTTGCGCTCTTGGTCTAATTTCGAGCTCGATTTACTGCTATTTCCCATTGCAGAAGAACAAAAAACAGAATACCCATTTCCTTGATGGGAGTTACCTCTCTGGTCCTTAGAAAAAGAAGGGTTATACTGATCATCATCTTTATTACTAGAAGTTGATAATGTAGTTTCATCACTACCATAATTAGGAAGAGGTACTTTCCCTGCTTCAATTGCTCCTACATCCTCAACTAGAAACTCATAATGTTGCTTTATCTCTTCGACGGTCTTTGTTGTAACCACCGAAGCAATCATATCCCATTTCTCGTTCGATTCATCAATCGAATGAGTTGCGATGGCGTTCTCGAACGCTTTCTCCTCCTCCCTTGTCCAAGATACTAAATTGGGCATTTCTAAGTATAGTAATTCAAATTCTCTTATGTGGGTTGATGCTCTTTTTGAGTTGCCTTAATTGTTTTAAGAGTAAAGGGCAATAATGAAGAGAAAGTGAAGGGAAGATAGTGTATGATTTGAGTGAGAAAGAATGAAAAAAAAAGAATCATAAAAAAATCAAAAAAACAGGATAAGAAAATGAGGTGGGTACCAAAACCAACAAGAGAAGGGTGGGGACCTTAAAGAGGAAACGAAAGGAATAGTTGAAAAGCATATATGCCCATATCGTATGAGTTTATAATGAACTTCCTCCTTCGTTCCATTATATTTGCTACATTTGACTTTTTACGCAGTCTAATGTATTATTTTGATAATTTATATATTGAATTATTAACGTCTAAAATTTATACAAAATTAATATTATGAAAGTATGCGATTAGACGATTCAAGCATGATCTCACTTGACTATATTTTTTCTCACACATTAGCCGCAATATATAAAATAAGCTTGAACAATAAATAGTGTCGATAACTAAAATGTAGCGAGTATTTCAAAATGAAGGAGTAATTAACAATTACATATGCTTACAAAAAAAAAGGTGATGTGCCCTTTTGCATTAGTGTGATTGGTTTGCAAGTTTTTCGTTCAAAGAAAATGAATGGAATGGTGGGGTCATTACCACTCAAATTAAGACACATCAGTGAATAGTCCAGTCCTTTTCTTTTCCCATTATACTAAGTCGGTTCTTCTTCACAATTGTTGGCTTCTTCCTCTAACTTTAGTGAAAATGGTACTTACACTGACAGTCCGTTTGGTTAGTGGTATTAAATGGTGGTAATGAGAATGATTTGTAGCGTAAAATTTTATCAAAAGTTTCACGTTCGATTAAAATTACACTAATTTTCATTTTCATTACCACCGTTTATTATCAGCTACCAAATAAGCCGTAAGTACTATTTGAATTTATCCTCTCCTCGACCTACTTTATGATTTATGCAAACATGTACAATGGTTAGAGGCTCATTGGAGGCCTTGATTGGACTGGTATTTGGCCCATTGTACAAATTTTCTACCAAAGTGTGACAAATAGACCATTTATGAAAATTTGAAATGAATAAGTTTTGGAATAAGTGCGAACATTTTGTTTCAATTTTTTAACCTGTTTCCATTTACTATGTGCGAACAGCCCGAATCTCAGATTTGGGAATTATACGCTTAATTTTGGAATAAGTTTGATTATGATCTTATTGTATGCTTTTTTTGATAAATAATCTTATTCATTTCAAAATTTCACCATTTGTTTTAGACCTATTTCAATTTTAGCAATTTATTAAAATGATAAATTAATTGTAGATTATGTGTTTTGAGTCACGAAGATTTTAAGTTCATGAGCTCTCTAAGTTCGAGTTTAAATGCTTTTAATTGCTCTCAAAGTAGGAGTTCAAATGCTTAGTTATCTAGTTGACTTTGACTATTAATTTTTAATTGGTTAAACACTCAAAAAAGTATTTAGTAAATTGTTTTTTAGCTCGATGAAAAGTTAGCTTTAAAACTAAAACCAAAAGGCTCATATGAGTAGATTTTTCATTGGTTTTTGACTTTTTAACTCACTTTTTTCTCAAATAACTGACTTATATAGCTAATTTATCAGTCTATACTTCTAGGTTCCAGCTAATCAAACTAGTTTATAATTCCAACTGAAGTCATTTATCAAACAAACCTCCAATCTGATATCTTATAAAGAGATGTTTTTATTATTATATCCTAAAGGAAATTGTTTCAACTAAAATTTCAAATTCAAGCCAGAATTTTTATTCTTCACTATTCTATCATTGTCCTTGTAACAATATAAGGGACCCCTTTGTCGTCCTCTTCTTTGATATTTACTGTTTGGACCACCATATATCATACTAATTAAAAATCAAAATCAATATATTTTAGGATGTATCATGTATGTTTTATTCCATAAATGATTTTTTAAATTAATTTTTCTTAATTCGAATCTTTATTAATTAATTTATTTATATTTTCATTTTTTTTTGTATTTTCAATTTGACTCTTATTAATTTATTTATAATAACAAATAATGTAAGGGGATACTTAATTTAAGTATCACAAAACAAGTAAGTAAAAATCAAGTTTAATTTTTATTGTTATAAATTTTTAACATTAGTACTTTTATTGATATCCTTAATACCTTCCAACTATTAAAGTCCAAAATTATAAAATTTTCCTATTTTAAATAAAACTTACACATTTAATTTGTGTTTATATAATTATTTTTTATTGTTTACTATATCGATCACCATAGTATTTTTTTTTTGTTTAATATCAATTATTTGACTCTGTAATTTAAAATTTTAACTTTTACCTCTACTTACAACCAGAGTCATTTTGAAAAATTTGGGTGCCATGTGCTAAACATTTGTTTTTGCGTCTTATTTATAGTTAATATATTTATTTTATAATAAACTTAACATAATTTTTTTTTGATTAACCTTTTTTATATACGAGAGAAGAGGTGGCCTTTTGCTATCGATCTCTGCTTACAACAAAATACGTTTATAATTTTTTATAGGGTTTTGTCACTACCTCTCTTCAATCTTTACAAACACCTCTCATGTATTTTAACTGTAATGGAGGGAATACTAGCAAAATTGTATGTATTAGTTTTATTATAGGGTGTATGTATAAAATATTTATTTCTGTTCTAATTAAATCTCTCATTTCTTTTGATATATCCACTGTCTATATTGAATGTCTCATTTCTGATTTACCGACTTTTCGTCCCTTATTTATGTCATTATGAGAACTAACTAGCTATTTATCTAATTGTCATTAAATTATTACTCTTCTCGTGTGGTTTTATGTAGTCTCTTCACATTTTTTTTTTAAAATTAATGTATAACAAAATGACACATTTAATTAGAAGAATATTCGATGCAAGTTACTCACGTGATTAGGTTTAATATCACCCATGTCCCATAGTTGTAGGCTCATGCGTTACACAATAATGATGTCATTGTATTTATTACTGATATTTATAGATTTGACTTTTTATTTTCTAATTATGACTAGTATTATCAATATTAATTGATTTCTTTTACTTTTTAGGTCATATCATTTTAATATATGATAAAATCATATATTTTATTTTATTTTATTTTCTTTCAATTATTTATAAAATTTGTATAATGTTATTTATTGAATGAGTATAGGATATTTTGAGATGGTTAAAATATAAATCCATCAATTTTTAATTTTTTTATTTAAATAAATATATCAAAAAATTTAATAAAAGCGAGTCATCTGAGCATTATCAAGTATATATATATATATATATATATATATATATATATATATATATATATATATATATATATATATATATATATATATATATATATATATATATATATATATATTCAAACACACACAATTATTTAGGATTATTTAAATTTAATTTTATTATCATCATAGGTGTCAAATCTTGAAAGATAAGTTAACAATCTAATTATTTATTGGATCCAAGTATGCAACCATATTAAGTAAGCACAGCAATGAATGGTCTTCTACGCAACTTAATGCAATTTTTAAAATCAATATTTATTACAAAGAAGATTGAATTTCAATACAAAAATTGTTTTTAGTTTTTTTTTTCTCACACAACAACTTCTAAGCTAAAACCAAAAAACATTATTAGTAGCTTTTTTATTGACTTTTATTCTCGTCTTTTCTCAAATAAACAGCCAAAAACTAATTTTACCAAATATCTCTATAACAACTGAATTCTATAATAACTGACTTAAAACGTAACATTAAGCAAATCAAGCAAGAGCTCCAACCGATAGCTCCAACTAACGACCATCATTTACTAAATCAATAATTAAAAAATAAGCTCAATTTCATAGGAACAAAAGAAATTGTTATAAATACATGAGTACTACATAAACATCCTCTTGGCCTACAAGAGTTTATCAATTACCTACACACATCATAGCTGACACAATGAATCAAAACCAAACACAAGAACAAAACATAGTCCTAGAAAAACAAATTCAAAACCTTAAAAAAAGCCTCCCTAAGGCAAATTTCATAGGTAGCACAATCCTAAAATATCAGGGCTTTTGGTGCCCTGAACAACAAATCACAAATATTATAACCTTCCAAACACAATTTCAAGCTAGAGATAGTGATATTTTTATTGCAAGCATTCCAAAAACTGGCTCAACTTGGTTAAAATCCTTACTCTTTTCAATTGTAAATCGTACAACAAAACATACACAAAATCCATTACTCGTAAATCACCCTCAAGAGCTTGTTTATAGTCTTGAAACCGATGTATATGGTAACGCTTTTGCATACCCTCGTCCACACCACCTTGACGAGTTACCCTCGCCAAGGCTTTTAAGCACACATTTGCCTTATAACTCACTTCCCGAATCAATCAAGGTATCGAATTGTCGAGTTTTGTATATTGCTCGAAATCCTTTAGACACACTTGTTTCCTTGTATTATTTTTCTATAGGGGTGATGAATAAGTACTTTTCTAAGGATTTGATCAAGAAGTTTATAGGTATGTTTTATCCAATTCCTAGTATGGATGTTTTCTTTGAAGCTTGTTGTGAGGAGAAAATACCCTTTTGGCCTTTTTTTGATCATGTTATTGGGTATTGGAAGGCAAGTTTAGAGGAACCAAACAAGGTTTTATTTGTTAAGTATGAAGATATGAAGGAGGATGCTACACATGAGTTGAAAAGGATTGCTCAATTTGTGGGTATGCCCTTTACAACCCAAGAGGAAAATGAAGGTGTAATAGAAGAGATTATAAAGATGTGTAGTATTAAGAATATGAAGGAATTAGAGGTTAATAAGAATGGTGTGATCAATGAGTTATTTGAGAAAAAGAGCTATTTTAGGAAAGGGGAAGTTGGAGATTGGACTCATCATTTTACACCTCCTATGATTGAGAAGATGAAGAAACTCATGGATGAAAAACTTCAAGGAACCGGTTTATCTTTCAAATTGTCTCATTGATCATGTCCATTTCTTGTTTGTGTGAAGTTGCAGATGATGTTTGCTACCAGTTAGGGCAACCGAAAGTAATCTTTTTGTTATAAGTAACAAGGGTAAGATTGGATACATCTGACATTCAAAACTCTGTCTCGGTGGAGCCATTTAAGTAAACTAGTGTAATGAAATAGAATACTCTTGTAAATAATTAATTTCTTCTTTATTGAAATTTGTAAAGAATCATTTATTATATGTTATTTTTATTATTTAAAGGTTTCTTTTACTGTTTTGATCAATAAAAAGATATACTCATATAATTGTGCCAAGGCGATAGCCATTTTAGTGGAAATAGGAGTCGGTGGACTGCTTTTTTTACGGGTATAAGTTGTCGCCGTTTTTTCCTCGACCCTGCCCATAGTTTCTATGAGCGGGATATACTGGGTAGGATGATGATGATGATGGGTATTCATATAAATGTTTTTTCTATAAAGTGAATTTTTTTTGACACAAAATCTAATATTATGTTTTTTTCACTTGGGGTTTTAAATGCTGAGTATAGGTACTATTTATGTGATATCCACATATTTAAAACTTAACCGAGTTGATTCTTTACAAATTCAACATTTTGTACAAAATTTATTGTTAGTATATCAATGTTTAATTTGCTAAAGAAAATGTATTAAAAATATTTTTAAATGTCCTTTTTAGTTTTTGTTTACTAGGTAGTGTAGATAAATGAACTATTTCAATCTTTCAATGAGATAAGTATTTTTTTTTGTTGGTGTAAGTAACCTTAGGCTTTCTCTTTCAAAAGTAATTAACCAAAGGATCATGGTAGAAGGATGTAGAAGAAAATGAAATGTTTTGTTTAACTACCACATGTTTCCCTTGTTGCAAGAAAGTCTACATCCAAAACATGCAAGAATTCGATATTCTTCCGATCAAATGTCCTATTTATTTTTTTGACACTATTTATTCAGGACTTTTAATTTATATTTATTTTCAATTTATAAGTTAAAATATAGTGAAAAGAGATCTTATTTGATTCGTTTTAGTGTAAATTTTATTGAAGGAATAATTTGGAAATCCTAATAGAATTCAAAGTACCATTATAAAAGTAGGGGTATAAAATAAAGCGGATAATAATAATAATAATAATAATAATAATAATAATAATAATAATAATAATAATAATAATAATAAAAAACTATTTTAAATAGAAAAGTCTTTATCATTATTATGGCAACAAGAAAATAATAAGATTGAATTGCTTATTAAATTGTTAGTGACACCTGGAATTGGACTTAAATAAGTAATGTCTAATTGTCTATCATTGTGGAAACCAAAAGTTGTTGAAAATAGATCCGATGACTTGATAGACATCTGACTTTATAATCAAACTCAATTTAACCCAATTTAAAAATGGATTTACAATTATGTAAAAATCAATGTGAACACAAAACTCAATTTTGAATCGACCCGAAACACTTACCCGAAATCAACACGATAACTCGAATGAAGACCTAAAACCTAATTAGATAAAAAAAAATGGTGAATTCAGATTACTTCAAAGAACCCTTTTAATTATTACCAAATGATGACCTATGTACAACAAATACATCACTTTATGTCTATTCACATAGAAGTATTATTATCCATTTAATTTGCACCCAATATATATAATTAAATTTAACAGTAAAAAAAATTTAACATCAAGTTTATAAATTCTACTCCTTCTGTCTTCTTTGATTTGAATAAGAGAGAAAGAGGATAGTTTTTAAGAATGTGGTAATAAATAAAGAGAGAATAAATTGTGTGAATGAAATTAAAAAAGAATTAAATGTATATGAGATTAAAAGAAAGTGATGGCCATTTAAAATTCCAAATAGAAATGATGCAAATTTATAAGTTGGACGAATAAAAATGAAAAATATTGCAAATTAAATGGGACAGAGGAAGTAACTCATATATAAACATTGATTAACTCATATTATAAACGTTAATTAACAAGAATTACTTTGATTCAAGAAAAAATCCTCACTCGTACCCTGCCTTGTGCGGGATACCGAGAAGGTCCTTTCCTTTCCTTTCCTTACTTCGATTCAAGCTACAAAAATATTATAAATATTGATTGACTAATAAAATAAATATTTTAACTTTTAACTTTTTAACTAACATAAATTTAAAATTAGCTTAATTAAATTGATATAAAGCCAATTTTTCAACTGATGAAAAATTATTTATCAAACATATATTTTAACTTTTAACTAACAAAAAATTTAATTAAAAATCAACCATAAAATACATGCCTTTAAATATTGATTAGCGTGAAAAAAAATATGTTCGAACTAGGGTTTAGTCATTACAAGTCAATCAAATTTGGTCATCCAGCTAATCATATTTTATTTAATAAATAAATAAGCTGGCATTTTAGAATAAAATTAATCCTTGTCATTTACGTAAATGATTGGATTAGTCAAAAGGTCATATCTAAAGAGATCAAGTAATCCACCAAAAGTTATTATTAAGGTTACATTTAGTTAAAGAAATTTTTATTGATTAAAAGTAATTATTAATGATTATAACTGAATTTTACTAATTGTTACTAATTGATATTGATTTTAACTGATTTTTAGTTATAATTTTAAGTGATTTTTACTGATTAAAATTTATTTTTATTGTTCATGACTGTTTTTTATTGATTGCAAGTTTGCAACTTATTTTTAATGATTGTAATTGATTTTTACTGATTGAAATTGATTTTTACCGATTAAAACTTTTTACTGATTACTTATTTTTTAGGAAAAATTACCTAGAATAATCCCACCTATTGATTAACCATGAATAATTCTAACTTTGAGGGGCATTTTCCAAGAGTAAACCCGGTGACCGGATGACTTGCTACAGTATTTTTAATTTTTTTTTAAAAAAAGATAAATTAAAATAAAATGTTGAAAAAAATGTTTAAAAAATTTATGATTTTTTTTATTATTTAGAATTTTTATGTAAATTTTTAAAAATAATTTCTAATTTAAAATTAATATTTAATTTATTTTTTGGTGAATTACCTACTATAACAGGTTATCGGATTACCCAAGTTTACTCTAGGAAAATACCTCTCAAAGTTGGAATTATTCATGGTTAATCAATAGGTGGTATTATTGTAGGAAAATCATGAATGGTTTGGATTATTCTAGGTAATTTTTCCTATTTTTTAAGGTGAACTAAATGTATAAGTCTTATATAGACTTAGTCCGCATGATTTAGTGTACACTAACCTAATATGTGACTCTCAATTTAAGATAAATTAATAGTCTTATATTCTGTAATATATAATTATATCAATAGTACAAGTATAAACTAATATTACATCCTCTGTCTCATTATACCTGCAAGTGATATTATATTGATATAATCAGTTGTAAGTATTTCAAAATAGAGGCAACATAACAAATTAAAAAAAATACATGGTTAAAATAGTTCTACAAAACATGTAAAGGACACTCCTAATTCCTAAAATAAAAGGGTCATTAGAGTTCAAAAATCAATCACAAATTCATGCAAAAAAAAATCAAAAATGAAGATGGTTGCAACCATGGTTTTAGTAGCAAAGAACTAGCAAAATTCTTGAGCAGGTTTCGCCAGGAAAGGCTTGAAAGTCATCAGCAACCCAACAAATTTGATCACGTTAAGCACGAAGAACACGATATGACTTCCTACAAGCAACGCTTGTATAAGAAATGGCGAATCCAGGATACTAATAGAAGTATATATGAAGTTCATCTAGAGCCCGTTTCCTATTTTGTAAGGCCCGGCCCGTTTCATCGAGGGCCCGACCCGGGCTTTATTCGGCCCATTGCACAAGATGAACAAACAAACAACTAAAAAAGTTAAATGAATTGTTTGTGTAAACAAACCTGGTAGGAAAGTTGCGTTCTTGCGTGTTTGTGACCAAGAGAGACTGCAAGACGAGGAATGCGCGAGATTAGAATAAGTATTGCTTTTTTGGGTTATTATCGACTATTGGGTGTGTCCATTTTCGACGCAGTAAAAAGTTATACTCCATCGATCCAATTCAATTTAGTTATCCCATTTGGTTTGGGTACAAATATTAAGAAAATGAGGGAACTATCTAAAATAGTAGACACATGTGCAATATTAAGTATTTTTAATATTAAGAAAATAAGGGGACTACCTAAAAAAGTGTGTCTTAAAATGGAAATGAGACAATAGAAGTGAACTGTCCAAGGAAGATTAGGAAATGGGAGAACTAAAAAGATTGCGTACATTTAACCTAAGTAAGAGTCATTAAGGCATTGACGTAATGAAATATTGATTTAGGATAGTATTTTAGATGGGATAACTCAAAATATATTGTTTAATTAGGTTAATGTGGTACATCGTACATCAACAAAATTAATGTACACTATATAAGTTATTAGAGTCATTCTTTTCATTGTCATATGGATTTAGGATAGTATATATATATATATATATCTCTTTACATTATAAAGTGTGTAATTCGTGTCTTCCCATTAATATACTGACATTGACAATAACCTAATTAAACAATATATTTTGAGTTATCGAGTAAATACAATTAGTTATTACTTCTATTAGTATTCGACAATCATCAATAGTTATTCTCAATTATTGTCAATTATATTATAGAAGTATAAACATAAACATTAGTTAAATTAATTATTAGTTGAGATATTAACTAAATCATCACAATCATAAATGTTTGATTAAAGGATTTGTCCTGTTTTTATTCTACTAATCACAATAAATTTTTATTGATATAACACAATAATTTATTTTTAAAAATTAAAATAATAAAAAAATACTTTTAAATAATTATGAATTTTTTATATTGTGAATTTGCAGATGACAACTAGTACACACGGTGTATTTTTCCAAATTCTGAGATTTGTTACCTAGATATGAATAACCCAGATTTATAAATAAAGATGGTAGAAAATTATGAGAAGTTATGAAGAACAAGTTAAGAATCCATGTGACAACCATGAAAACTGATATATTAATTCATAATATGTTAGAAATTGAATTGATATACTCCCTCCTATTCTACACAAGTGTCCCATTTACTTTTTGGGCACTGTTCATCTCTTACTCTTAATTTGCATTTTATTATTAATCTATAAATTAAAATATAGTTAAGTTGGATCTTGTTTGATTCGTCTCAATGCAAGGATTATTTACATCAACTTTCCATTATTTTTAATTACGCACAATTAGAGGTATTAACGATTGAATAAGTGCATTGGATAGAGTGCATAAAGCAAATGGGACACTTGTGGTGAATAGGAGGGAGTATTATTTAAAGATTTATCAGAATAGCCAATTATAGAGAATTTACAAACAAAACATAATTGTACACTTGTTAGTTGTTACATAGAGTAGCAAACTGATAAAATAAAGGAAAAATTATAAGAAACTACCTAATCTATATACCTTTTTTTTAAAAACTACCTTATATAAAAAATTTTGCAAAAAACTACCTTATATAATACAATTCTTTACAAAATACTACCTTTTACTGATTTTCGTCAGTTGACTGTTAATATTAACGTTGACCTGCACATAATTGTATTATATAAGGTAGTGTTTTGCAAAGAATTGTATTATATAAGGTAGTTTTTTGTGCAGGTCAATGTTAACGTTAACAGTCAACTGACGAAAATCAGTAAAAGGTAGTGTTTTGCAAAGAATTGTATTATATAAGGTAGTTTTTTGCAAAAAAAACTATATAAGGTATTTTTTTAAAAAAAATATGTATAGATAAGGTAGTTTCTTATAATTTTCCTTAAAATAAAATAGACAATAATCACCTTTATAATAGCAATTAACACTGATTGATACGATACAGTAATACTCCTACTATTTATTATTAAAATAATAACACAATCTTAGCATATTACTACTCCGTCCTTTTTGAATTGCATTAAAGAGGAATTGATGTATTTTTTAAAAAGTGGTAATAAATAAAGAGAGAGAATGATTTGTGTGGATGAAATTAAAAGAGGGTTAAAATGTGTGGATGAGATTAAAAGAAAGTGCTAGCCCATAGTCTGAAAATAGAAATGATGCAAATTAAGTGGGACGAACCAAAATGGAAAATGATGCAAATTTAATGGGACGGAGGGAGTATTTGTCAACTTTCTTTTGGACACATATTAAGAGTATTGTAGGAACCACCTAAAAGTGGGTAGTTGAGGTATATCTTAAGTTATTATATTAATTGTTAAGGTGGTAGTTATGGTATTTTAAGTAGTGTAAGTGGGGGTATTATGGTCTTTACTTGTGTGAACATAGGGTATTTGGGTAAAAAATTTCATGCCAAAAAAAAGTGTACAAGTAAGGTGAATTTACTCAAAAAGAAAACTGGACAAATATAGTGAATTGGAGGGAGTATATATTATATGTCGGGGTTCAATTAAGATACTCCTTCCGTTTCAGTTTACTAGTCCCATTTGACCAGACACGAATTTTAAGGTAGTAGTGGGGTCCATTGGAAAAGGTCGTATTTGGGTATTTTAATTGATTAAATTAATTGTAAAGGTGGTAGTGGAGTATTGGGAATTGGAAAAGTGGGGGTATTTAGGTAAAAAAAGGATAGCCAAATACTTCCTCCGTTCCATTTTAGTTGCACCATTGGGTTTAGCACGGTTTTTAATGGTCGTCAAATCAGTTTGGTAAAAGTAGAGATGATGTATGATTGATGGTGATATGTGGGGTAGAAATAAAAAAAAATATTATAAATAGATAGTGGTTGTGACTTGTGGGTATATTAAATAATTAATAGGATAATGTATGATTGATGGTGATAGTTAGTTGGAATAAAGTGAGGATAAAATAAGTAGATTATTTTTGCCAAAAATAGTAATGTTGCAAGTAATATAAAACTTTCAAAAATGATAAGTGTTGCAAGTAAAATGGAACGGAGGTAGTAAGAAAATGGGACAAGTAATGAGGAATTGCCAAAAAAGGAAATGGAACAAGTAAACTGGAACGGATTGAGTATATTATGTTTTTGGCATTGAAGAGGATCAAAGCTAAATTGGCGCCAATCATACATCAAATTTTTATTTGAATCACAATACCCTACTGCCAACTAAGATCCACTTTACTTCATTTAATTTTTTCTAATTTCACTAATTTTTATTAATTCATAATTGTAACTGATTTTTATAGATCAAAATGAATTTATGTAACTGATTTTAATTTACTGATTCTAATTGATTTTTAGTTATAAACTATAACTATTAACTTGGACATCGGAGACACCACCGCCGTTTGGGTTCTTAGTGTTTTTTTTTTTTTTTTTATTTTGCAAGAATTCCATGTTTTATATATGAGGAAAGTTATTATACATGTGTATTTGTCTTAATCGGTGAAGAGAATCCGGTTCAGTAGCATATATCTCTTGAATTTGGAGAAATTACACCGTGTTGATGATATAATTAATTATGACAATGTTGTGCGACAGCAGAAGTTAAATCGATAAACAATAATGAAACAATATAGAAATTCAAACAACAACAAGAAAACGACACAAGAAATTTAATGTGGTTCACTATCAATGTGATAGCTACGTCCACCGGCACCGAAATCAAACAATTTCACTATGAACCGCAAAGATTTACAAGATCAATCAACCTCACTCACAAAGAACAATGTGCTCTCTTGTGATCTCTCTAACTTTTGTGAATGATGATCATTGATCCCTAGAACTAATAAGAGGATGTTTATATAGTAAAGTAGTAAACCCTTCTTAAAAGATACTTGGGCACCAAGTATTCACAAATAACCGGCCCAAAAAATAATACTTCCTCCGTCCCATTAGTTTTGTCCACTATTTCATTTTGGGTAATCCCTCTTTAATTGTCCACTTTCCTTTTTTGGCAAAACTTTTTACCTAAAAACCCCCAACTACCCCAACTTATATTATTTAATAATACCCCACCTACCACCTTTTCAATTATTATATTCACTTAAAATACCCCACTACCACCTTTTCAATTATTATATTCACTTAAAATACCCCACTACCACCTTTTTCAATTATTATAATCACTAAAAATACCCCACTACTATTTTTCCTTATTTTGCGTGCCCACTACAAAGTGGACAAAACTAATGGGACGGAGGGAGTAATAACCATCAAAGACCACGAAAAACAAGAAACCGCAAAAAATTGCCGTGAAGGTCAGGGGCCGTACTACCAGTTTTTAAGCTTATTTTTCAAACTATTTGGACAAATGAGTGTAACCCTAAAGTATTTGAAAAAATAAGCTTCAAATGAAAACATAGCCTTAAAAAACCGAGATGTAATTATTTTTATATAGTAATATATATTTGAATAATGTTAATGCAATCAACTAATTTTAATATATTTATTTGGTGATTGAAAGTGCGAAATATTCGTGTAAACGCATATATTAGTTTGGGGAAAATATAAAAATAAAAGTCGTAGACCAGACAAGACCGTTGTAGAACGGTTTGGTCCGGTCGAGTGATTTGAACGGTCCGATATGAAAAATTTCCAGACTGAAATTTTTAGTTTGATCTGATTTTAGTATAAGACCAGATCAAATCGGACCATAAGGTCTTGATAAAATATTAAAAATCAGGAGTATCAATTATTGATAATTATTTTACAAAAATAGAAGTATCTAGACTATCAATTAGCTAGTGTAATTTGTAAGTAGAGGGGTACGTGATAATGTAAAATATTGATGCATGGTTGGCCTCTATTATTTACTCTATTATATAAAAAAGTCTTGAAAATGCCATACTCAGAGTTCGACAGATCTAAATAGATATGCCCCATACTCGTATCTGGTATCCCTCTAAAGATCAATTAAACCCCTAAATAAAAAGATTCTTAGTAATTTGTTCCCCTTAGTTCTCAATTATTTGACAATATATATGTGACGTTAATTGACGTTATTTAAACAATATAACAAAATTAATAAATACAATAATTCTAATAATAACAATAATTATTAGCTACAATAATTAATATATATATATATATATATATATATATATATATATATATATATATATATATATATATATATATATATATATATATATATATATATATTAGAGGATCCAATGAGAAAGGGTTGAAAATGAGAAGGGTGAGAAGGATTCTACACCCTTGATTTCACTAAAATAAAAAAGCTACGGCACGATTGACCAAAACACATAATGTAAAAGTAACTATAGCTTTACAGTAAGAGTAACTATGACATAAATTTTAGAACATTCTTAATTTACAACATAGTATCATTTTTGTATATATAGTAACCAAAAATGAAACAAAATCCTTCTCATCCTTCTATTTTAAAATCCTTCTCATTTGATCCTAAATCTATATATATATATATATATATATATATATATATATATATATATATATATATATATATATATATATATATATATATATATATATATATATATATATATATATATATATATATATATATATATATATATATATATATATATATATAGGGGAGGGATCCAATGAGAAGGGGTCTTAAAATGAGAAGGATGAGAAGGATTTATAGCCATTGATCTTATGAAAATCTAACGGGTGAAAACCACAATCCTTGCTCCATCTTTCTTCTTCTTCTCCATACTATACATAATCATAGTAACCTTTTTCTAAGAACATAGTATCTTTAGAAAATGATATATTGAACCGGTTCAGTATTAAAGAAATTGGTTAATATTGCAAATTGAACCGCGTGGAACTTAGAAAATAAACAAATTAAATCTGTCCATTGATCTAAAAAATGAACGCTTCAGATTACTTCTCACCCTTCTCATTTTGAGACCCCTTCTCATTTGATCCTAAATATATATATATATATATATATATATATATATGTATATATATATATTATATATAATATATATATATATATATATATATATATATATATATATATATATATATATATATATTATATATATATATATATATATATATATATATATATATATATATATATATATATATATATATATATTTGGAAATTAGGAATAAATAAAGACAAAAAGGGAAAAAAAACACTGGGACTAGGAGCACCCAAAACCGCCAACTAACACCAAAAGAAAAAGGAACCAAGACATTCAGAACAGAGCATAGGAGTGGACTATGCGAAGGAACACCAAAATACCAAGATACAGTTTTACCACCTTACACACCAGGGGAAACCTATCACCTTACACACCAAACTAATTAATCAAAGCACCAAATCAGAGATCCACCGCCAACTAACACCAAAAGAAAAAGCAGACAGATATACAAAAATATAAAATCCTACAACTACAACAGCTTACCATCATCTAAAATCGACAAAAGGAGCGTTTGACAAGTCAATACCCAGCAACTCCTTTGCCCAGATGCCCACCCGGATCTTTAGGGTGTGTTTGGATAGAAGGAAATGGAGGGAAAGGAAAGGAAGAGATTTAGAGGGAAGAAGAATTCCTTGTTTGGATAGCAAAATGGAAGGGAAGAGATTTGGAGGGGAGGGAATTGGAAGGAAAATGTGGATAAATTTTGTAAGAGTTGTAATCCCTCCAAAATTGGAAAGATTTGAAAGGAAAACACAATCTCCCTTCCTTTCTCTTCCATTCCCTCCTAGACAAACAAGATCTAGTTTCCTTCCATTTCTCTTCCCTTTTCCCTTCCCTCCCTTCCCCTTCCCTCCCTTTCTTTTCCATCCAAACTTGCTATCCAAACATAGTGTTAATGAATAAATGAGATCACTAGACACAGCAGCTCCATTGTCAAATTTTATATGATTTTTCTCAAACCAAAGCGACCATAGTACACACCCCAAAAGAAGGTTCCAAAGTTGCCTCTTTGTCTCTTCGAAACCATGTTTCCAAGCATTAAGGAATGGAATGCATCGATTATGAAGAACACCTGATATACCCCACCATCGAAGGATTTCCATCCAAATACTCCAAGAGAAATGACAAGAGAACAGAATATGAGAATTAGATTCAATTTCTATCTTGCAGAAAGGACACATAGCATCCCTGGTGTCAATCAAACCCCTACTATCAAGGACATCAGTCGTTTTCAACTTCTCAAGACAAGCAAGCCAGATGATAATATGAGCTCGGGGAGGCAACTTGATGTTCCAAATGAAGCTACAAACAGAATTTGGGAGTATAGGGTCCGAAGACATCACCCGTTTACAGATTTTAATTATTTAGAATTTTTTATGTAAATATTTACAAATTTTTCTCTAATTTTAATTTAATAATTATACCAAACAAAAAATTATAAAAATTTGATATTTTTTTTTCAATGATACGAATCAAACAAGATCTCAATTGACTATGTTTTAACTTATAGATTAAAAACTAATCACAAATTAAAAGTGATGAATAAATAGTGTCATTTGTTCTGATGTTGCAACTAATACAGAATGGAGGAAGTATATATGATAGTAAATATAATAATAATAATAATAATAATAATAATAATAATAATAATAATAATAATATAATGGGGTTGAATTAGTGAAGTTAGAGGATTATAAATAGAGTAGCTGGAATCTTATCTTACCAAAAAAAAAGAAAGAAAGAGAAATATGGGTGGAATGGGAAAGTCCTTTGAGTGTTACATAATGGTAGTTACAATAAGCCTGAGTATGATGTTGATGATTATGGGTATTAATAGTGAAATAATTGTGGATGAATTTGGTATTGGTAGTAATATACTTTTAGAAGGAGCATCATTCCAAAAAGAGAGTAATCTAAAGTGCAAACCAAATGGTTCATCATGTTTCTATGGAGAATGTTGCCCTGGTAATGTTTGCAAGATTATGGGACCTGGTGGATTGGGAGTCTGCAGTTGGTGCCCATCAGCTGGTTATCCTTGCGGGGCGTTGGATGAATGTTGCCCTGGATTAACCTGTGATGGTTACTTTTCTGGTACTTGCCATTAATAAGACCACAATTCAACATAGATATGTTCTATATACAACAAGTATCTTCTATGATCCATCACTTTATTTATGTATTCTCAAGTGTCTCAACTAAATAAAAATTGTACGTACGTCCTACTATGTACGTACTTTCTTGTGTGTTTATTAATATGTTAAGTCATATATATGTTATTACGTAATATGTGCTAATATGATCATCTTCCTTCAATGGAATGGTTATGATTATGAATATAAATTTAGTGATGTTGTGTTTTCAATTCTTTTAATTCATACTAGCTTCATAATCCAGCATTTTCATCTATTCATTAACTATTAATAATCTCAATTAGTATCTTGTATTATACACGTGCAATGCACGGTGTAGGTTTACTTTTGTTTTTTAGAAATTGTTTTGGTTGCTAATATGTAGGGCCTTTTACAAAATTCAGCAAATTTCTCGTATAGAGTCTTTCACCATTATATGATAATGCATGATAATTATTATTAAGCATTAGCAAATTTATACTAAATGTAATCATAATACATAATAGAAGTAATACTTAATTAACTTTCAAAAAAAACTTAATTAAAGTTCTAATGATGTTATCATGCATATTGATATCTATAATCTATAAAAATTACTAATGAAAAAACAGTCTTGACACGTGTCAGATTGTAAGCAAAAAATTTCCCGCCCATTCTTCAAGCTAATATGGTAGAAAAAGATTGACTTTTATAACTCATTTCTTGATATAGTAAATATGAAACTATATCTTTCTTATTTCCATGATAAAAGTGGGTAAATATATCTACACAACTGTTAATTAATTATTAATTTCTTATTGAAGCAATGTAACTTTTTCTAAAAAAAAAACGATTTGCCAAGTTTTAAAAACACAATATAAATATCTTATTTCTATGAATTATTTAATAATTAATATAATTTTTTTATCAGTTAATAAACTCATTGCATTTACAGAAAATATCTTATATTCTTAAAAATAATTATTATTTCAATAACATTAAAATCTTAACATAAAAGATTTTTCAGCCTTTGAAATAACTTCAATATAATAATAAGCCAATGACACTAAATAAACTCAAATGCATAATGATATATGAAGTTGAAAGCATTACAAATTCAATATCTAATAAAATCAATATCTAATAATATAATTAGCACAATTTTAATGTTCTTTCACAGAATATCTTTTCATTATAAAATAATAGTCTCAATTAATGATTGGATTCGACATGTCATGGACGTATATCTTTTTATTAATTTATTTATAGAAAAAAGTTATAAATATTACAAAAAAAATACCTTTATTCATATAATTAGCTTTAAATTTAAAATGAAATGAATGTAAAGAAAAAGTTAGGAAAAATAGAAAAAAATATTTAATAGGGAAATGAGAGAAAAATACAAATGAGATTAAAATACAATATCAATATATCAATATGTGAATGAAAACTAAAGAAATTATACAGCTCATGATCAATAATAATAATAATAATAATAAATAATAATAATAATAATATATATAAGAAAAAAAATATAATGTTTAAAACATTACCCAATAACCTTCATATATTAAAAATAAATAATTTTACAAATTTTTTATACAAGTATGTAATTAAATCAAGAATATTTGTTCAATCTCCGTGCAAAGCATGGGTATCTATCTAGTATAGTTAATAGTAGTATGATTGGATATTACCTCTTAAATTGGATGCTAGAATTATATCTTGGAAAGAAATAAGTAAATTAGTGCACATATGTTTTTGATGACCATTAAAAGTAGTAGAAGTTGAAGAATCTACAATCATACATATATGACGACTCTTTTGTAATAAATTTATGAGTTAAAATTAGATTGCTCGAGTTAATTTCAATGTATACTACTTCAACTTTATTAGTCTTCTTTTGTAAACTTTCTATTTATATTGCATTAGATTAGGGAATTAGTATACGTATATGATGATGATGTCTATTATGTGGAAACCTAATTAGATCCCAAAAAAAATGGTGAATTCACATTACTTCAAAGGACCCTTTTAATTACCCAATTTTTATTTGTCGCCACCCTTTTAATAAAATCGCCACCTCTAATTTAAAATAATTAAAAAAAGAAAAATTTTAAATTACGAAAATGCCATTGGACTTAAAACGAGTATAAAACAATCGCACGTTTTGCGCAATTTTCCCTTTTTTTAAAAAAAAAAATTTTTGTTTTTTTTTGTACGATTTTCCTTTTTTTTATATATTTTTTTTATTATAAATGTTATTATTATTAGTTATTGTTATTTAAATTTTATTATAAATTTTTGTTTTTTTATGTATTTATATATAAATGTTATTATTGTTATAATTTTTATTATTGTTATAATAATTAATTATTCACAAAACAATAAATATTTTAAATAAATTAAATAAATAATTTAAATAAATATACATTTAATAAATTAAATAATAAATAATTAATTAATAAAAAAACAAAAAAAAAATTGAAAAATCGCACAAAATGTGCTATGGTGCCATGGCAGAATCGCACAAAAAGTGCGATTGTACCATGGATCAATGCACGTTTGTGCTATTTACAATGTAAATCGCACTTTTGTGCATTTTCAATTTTATTATTATTTGTTATTTTATTTATTTTTTTTTTTTTTGTTTTTTTTTGTACGATTTTCCTTTTTTTATTTTATTTTTTTTATTTTATTTATTATAAATGTTATTATTATTTGTTATTGTTATTTAAATTTTATTATAAAGTTTTGTTTTTTTTGTGTATTTAATATAAATGTTATTATTATTTGTTATTGTTATTATTTGTTTATAAATATTATTATTATTTGTTATTGTTATTATTTGTTTATAAATATTTTTATTATTATTTGTTATTATTGTTATTTGTTTTGAAATATGTTATTGTTTATTTGTTTATAATTTAATAATGTTATAATAACTTTTTTGTTTATAATAATTTTAATTAATTTAATATATTATTGTTATAATTTTTATTATTGTTATAATAATTAATTAATCACAAAACAATAAATAAATTAAATAAATCAAATAAATAATTTACACATAATCAACATCAATATAACAATAACATATTATTAATATCAACTTAATAAAGTTCAATAAATATTTCGAAACGATTAATAAATTTACCGAATCGTATTCTTGTTCGATTAGTAAATTAAAATTATTAAGTTTTTTAATTTTTTTTTTTAAATTAATTTAAAATAAGGGGTGGCGATTTTATGAAAAGGGTGGCGAGAAATAATAATGCCCTTTAATTATTACCAAATACATCACTTTATGTCTATTCACATAGAAGTATTAAAAATTTGTGTTATTATCCATTTAATTTGCACCCAATACATATAATGAAAATTAATTCATCAAATTTATAAGTTGTAACTCATATTATAAATATTGATAAACTCATATTATAAACATTAATTAACAAGAATTACTTCGATTCAAGCTATAAATATTATAAATATTAGTTGACTCATACTATAAATATTTTAACTTTTAACTAACAAAAAATTAAAATTAGCTTAATTATTTTGATATAAAGCCAATTTTTCAACTGATGAACAATTATTTATCAAACATATATTTTAACTTTTAACTAACAAAAATTAAAATTAAAAATTAACCAAAAAATACAGGCCTTTAAATATTGATTAACGTGAAAAAAATTTGGTCATCCAGCTAATCATATTTATTTAATGTATAAACAAGCTGGCATTTTAGAATAAAAATTAACACATCACACATCCTTGTCATTTACGTAAATGATTGGATTCGTTAAAAGGTCATATCAAAAGAGATCAAGCAATCAAGTCAATGAAAGCCACCAAAAGTTTTTTTTTTTACATTTAGTTAAAGAAATTTTTATTGATTAAAACTAATTATTTAATGATTATAACTGATTTTTACTAATTGTAACTAATTGATACTGATTTTAATTGATTGCAATTGACCTTTAGTTATAATTTTAAGTGAGTTTTACTGATTATAATTGATTTTTATTGTTCATGACTGTTTTTATTGATTGCAACTTATTTTTAATGATTGTAATTGATTTTTACTGATTGAAATTGATTTTCACCGATTAAAACTTTTTTTACAGTTTACTTATTTTTTAAGGTGAACTAAATGTATAAGTCTTGTATACTTAATCTGCACTATTTAGTGTACACTAACCTAATATGTGACTCTCTCAATAAGATAAATTAATAAATAGTCTTATTCTGTAATATATAATTATATTAATAGTACAATATAAACTAATATTACATCCTCTGTCTCATTATACCTGCAAGTGATATTGATATTTTGGCACATATCATTTCACAATCAGTTGCAAATATTTCAAAACGGAGGAAATATAACCACAAATTAAAAAAAAATACATGACTAAAATAGTTCTACAAAACATGTAAATGACTAAATGAGACTCCTAATTCCTAATTTAAAAGGGTCATTAGAGTTCAAAAATCAATCATAAATTCATGCAAAAAATCAAAAATGTAGATAGTTGCAACCAAGGTTCTAGTAGCAAAGAACTAGCAAAATTCTTGAGCAGGTTTCGCCAGGAAAGGCTTGAAAGTCATCAGCAACCCAATAAATTCGATCACGTTAAGCACGAAGAACACGATATGACTTCCTACAAGCAAAGCTTGTATAAGAAATGGCGAATCCAGGATACTAACACAAGTATATATGATGCTCATCTAGAGCCTGTTTCCTATTTTGTAAGGCCTGGCCCGGCCTGTTTCATCTAGAATCCGACCCGGCCTGGCCCATTGCGCAGGATGAACAAACAAACAACTATAAAAGTTAATGAATGGTTTGTGTAAACAAACCTGGTAGGAAAGTTGCGTTCTTGCGTGTTTGTGACCAAGAGAGACTGCAAGACGAGGAATACGCGAGATTAGAATAAGTATTGCTTTTTTGGGTGATTATCGACTATTGGATGTGTCCATTTTCGATACAATAAAAAATTATACTCCATCCAATTCAATATAGTTGTCCCATTTGGTTTGGATACAAATATTAAGAAAATAAAGGGACCACCTTTTTAAAATGTAAGATCGAGTACATTTAACCTAAGTAAGAGTCATTAAGGCATTGACGTAATGGAATATTGATGTAACCATGACAATTTGAATGAATAATTGAGATATACAAAATGTTCCCATTATATTCTTTAATTCTCATCTGCATATTTTCTCTTAATATTAGTCATAGTTTTGATGTCTGTGTCACTTTTTAAATCTTTTTGTCATTTTAAAGGTGGTGCAATCTCATAGAGACTGAGGGAGTATATGCGTAGCATCATTTCTCAATCGCTCAGTAAATGACTCGTAGAAATCTACTTAATTTTATGGAGAAGCACAAAACAAACCAACAATACCACACATCTTCAGAAATACTCCCTCAGTCCCTTAGAGTTTGCTACTGAAAATAACATCTCGATCATATCAACACCACATGGTAGTCGAACCAACGTATGTAAATAGCATGATGAAAAGGAAACTTACAGCGCTCCAGCTGCAGCAGGACCCAATGCTTTGAAGAAAGATATGAGGCTCAACGAAATTCCATTCGAAGCTCCTCTTTGATGTTGGTGCTGGTAAGGGCACTCCGAATATCAGTGATAAAAAAACCGGATGAATAACGATTAAATCTACAAGAAAAGACGATGTACATAACAAATATATACCACGGCTCTATTCTGCAGGAGAAACAATCCAGTAGCGATGGAAATCTGCGATTTCATAGACGAGAAAAGGATAACATTACAAAAAGCGGCCTAAAACATAGTCGTATGTAGTAGTACATGTGATTTTAGTTTAGGAGTACATACCGAAAGAACATTTTTCAGTGCAGAAGCTAGATCGGTCACAATTAGGAGAATCGAGCCTTTTAAATAAGTTAAGAAGGGATAACTTGACAGCAATGCGATACTAAGAACCTTCGGAAAACAAGAACAAAAATATGAAGCAGAAGTAGATAGCAGAGTTTGTCAATGCGAGCGAAAATTTTAACTAATGTGAAGCATACCGCTCCTACACGTGCAACTGGGACTGGACCAAAATGTCTCTCGAATGTTGGGTAGATGAGTAGTTGACATATTAACAAACCAATTCCTACGATAATAGAAAAAGAAAACAGAGAAACATATCATCATCATACCCAGTGTATTCCGCTCATAGAATGAAACATATAATAGTATGAATATGTACTAGGTAGCTCAGAATCCAATCTTAACAAAGAACGTCAAAAAGAAAACATTGGCTTTTTGGATTTTGAATCGGATCATATACACTTTCACCAATCACCGACTTTCTAACAGAAAAGACATTACTCATCATATAGATTGATAGAAGATATCATTTGTCCGGTGGCTTCAACTATTAGCTTAAGTTTTTGGTTGACTCAGTCCGTAGACAACAAGACATGATATCAAAACCAAACGTGACAGTATGTCACGGCTTCAAATTTCATCGTAGGTATGAGGAAAGTCGGTGTTGCATCCACACTTCTGGCCTAAAAGGCGCTCGTGTGGTTGAAGATATAACATATCTTCGGGTTTCAGCCATTAGCTTAAGCTTTTGGTTGATTTGGTTCCAGGACAAGAAGAATGTGCTATCTTTTATCAACAAGTCAAATGACTAATTAGGCTATACCTGCCACCACAAGAGCTTGACCAGCATCTTCAGTGGAAAAACTTAACCCTCCAAGGTCCCGCGGACTTACAGTCCATAAAGAGAATATCTGAACAGGAAAAAAGTTAAACTCGAAAGTGAAAACCCGATTAAAAATGTTGATTTTTGCAATGAAGACCTAATCAGGATCATTCGCATCACAATACCTCTGTATAGGCCATATCATGAAGCTGGAAGACACAATATACAATGATACTTGACATTAAAGGCCAATTTCGGAGAAGGCTGAACCAGGAGGTTGAGCTTCTGCTTGTATTTTTTGATTTCTCAGCATCCTCTATATCATGAGCCTGATCATGGATTATTCCATGAGCATGCTGTTCACATGTATGTAATGTTTCCTGGGCATATAAACAAAGAAGTAAGGTTTATTCACTACTCTTTTAGCACATGAGCATATATAAAAAGACAAGCCAAAAGTTAAGGAGACAACTTTTATGAACATTCTAAAATAGTACTCCCTCCGTCCTCATGAGTTTGACATTCCTTTCCTCTTTGATCCTGTCAAGAGACTAACTCAACCAAAAGCTTAAACTAATAGTTGAAGCCCCAGGGTATATTATATACTTTATCACAACCCTCATATTAGAGCCCTTTGGATTAAAAAAGTAGATGCAACTCATGTCTATTCATGCATGATGCTAAATATTCCACTTGAAATGAAAGGAAATAAGATTCAAACTCTTGATCTTAATGTCACGTTGGCTTCTGAGATTCACGTTGGATAGAATATATGACATATTTTGAGGTGGGGCTTCAACCATTAGTTTTAACTTTTGGTCAAAGCTCTATGATATGTTTTATACTCTATCAGATCCGTTCATTTTAATTTTGAACTATTTGTATTGTTAAGCTATGGGCACAAACTCATTTTCTATATTAATTTTGATTCCCGATTTACAAGAAGATTAGCGAATTGTGTGGCACTGGTATGAATGCATCACAGTCTTGTAGATAGATGGACATGAGAGCATACCGGGAGAAAAAAGCAGATAGGAATTACAAACAATGCAGCGATTGCTATTATCAAAGACGCTAGTAAATATGGAAACCTACAAAAATACAATTCAAGATGATAAATTTGAAGCCAGAAAAAGGGTTTTCTGCAGCTAGAAGAACTAAAAATGTTACATAAATTGATAAGTGAAAACAGAGAAGAAAGGAACTTACTTCCCAAAAATTGATTGCTGAGAAAACAAGCCCGGGAACTTATCTGCAGGCTGTAGGAAAGAATAAAAATTCATAACAAGAAATGCACACAAAAAGGCACGAGGGAATCTAGCTTTCAGACCATGCTTGGAATGAGCGTAAATATTTAAGGCGAATATAAATATCAAACTATTAAAATGAAGGTATGCATAGTACAACAACTGCTCCTTTGAGTTTGCTTTTGAGGAATGCACTTCAATTGTCTTGTAAAAATGGATCAACGACAGCTACTCCTTTTACCACGAGTGATCGATGGAGGTGGCGTTAGTGTTCATCACTTCATCGATCATATAAAATATAACGAATCAAACACAAAAAAATTGATGTGTTGTCGTAATATTATAGGTTGGGCGAGTCTGATTTTGTATCTACATATAATAATGTAACAAATCAAAAACAAAAAAGTGGTTCATGGTTATCATTTTACGGAATGTCGAGCTTTTGATATGAATATTCAATGAGTCGAGTACTCGGGTTAGTGTCTTAATTTTAACGACACATTATGACATATACATGTTCAACGATACAACCTATCAGCTAGCTTTAGTTGCAACTTGCAAGTGATCTTATGGGGAGCCCATGCTTGAGTCTTACACTTGTGGTACGGAACACCGATCAAATCGATTTATATAGAACAATAGGCTTTCCTATCTTTGAGCTAGTTTTAGGGAGTGCACTTAGTTGTCATGTAACGCGTTGACACTTTGACACTACATTAGACCCAAAATCATTAAAAAAAATCTCAAATAGTTTATACAAACACCTGAAAACATACCCAAGTTCAAGTAATATAAGGAACTTTCTATGTTTCTTGGTTCGATATAAGGTGTCACATTGATGGTTGTGGCAGTACGGTAGTATGGAACACCGACGTAGGATTTATATATATAGGACAATAGGCTCTCCTCCCTTGAACTAGTTTCGGGGAAGTACATTCCAATTTTCGTGTAACAAATTGACGCTACGACACCACATTCAGGCCAAAATCATCAAAATAGCAAAGTCTGACACTAAGACACATACCCAACACCAAGCAACATAAATGAAAATCTCCAAGTCTCATGTTTGAATATGAAATGTCAGCTATTAGTTGATATATATTTCATTTAACATCCTAACCTGTGCAAGATAACCACCAAGAGCTGGGCCAATTACCAAACCAATGCCCCATGCAGAAGTCATCTGAAAGAGACAAGATTCCAATTCAGCATCGCTCAACTATCAAAACTCATCATCAACATCATCATACCCAATATATCCCGCTCACAGAAACAATGATCGGGATCTGGAAAGGGATTGAAAACGGCAAACCATACCCACAAAGGAGGATGCGGTCAGAGTCCCTCAGCTCGAGAAACTCAACTATCAAAAACAACTTGAGGTAACTTGAGCTCATGTTATATCCATACCATTGACAGTGCTAACGCCTGATGCTCTCTGCGAGTTACTTCGGTAGCATATGCCTGGTAAATAAATTTCGGTTGAAGTAATCATATAAGTTTGCAAAATATAAATGTCAAATAATGTGTTTATACTTCATAACACTAAAGAATAAGTCCCACGGGCCATGTAGGTTTAATTCTAAGTAGATCGAAGCACCTACGCACACATTCCATTTCATTAATTAAATTCCATTAAGCGGCTTCCACTTAAATGAGGTTGGAAACGTCTAATGTACGCAACCTTTTTCTTGTAATGATAACACAAAGGTAGTCTCCGATTGATCAGTAGTAGCAAATATCATCAACAACTTCACAGGAGTAGTGCACAAATCAGAAAAAAAAAAAAAAAAAAAAAAAACAAACAAGACATAAACAACTTCCTAGCATTTGAAGTAGCATCACCCAACAATATGCATATAAAATATCAAGGGACTTCTTATGTCATGAAGTGAACGTACCCTCATCGGACCGATTGCACCGCAAAAAGCCCCGAGCAACATTCTTGAAGTAAGTGCCATCCAATAATTCGCACTCAAGCCAAACATTATGTTGAAGAGCACTCTGAAATGATTTATAAATGAAACTGTAAGTGTCACATAATTCACCAATCTTCTCGCAAGTCATGAATCGAATAAAGAAAATGCAAAGTGCATTACACTCGCTAGACAAAAAGCACTTACATGGCAGATGTGCTAAAGATCATGACAGGCCTCCGGCCATAACGATCAGACAGCATTCCCCATATAACAGACGTAAACACTCTTCCAACCATGAACGCGGATCCTTAAACATCGAGAAAGCTATCAGAATAACATAGATATAAAATCAGCATATAGTTCTGATTCAAAATGAGGGTGCTTAATACTACAACACATACCCTCAAAACCAGCATAGAAACTCACATCTTCTTCCTGTGTAGCTATACCAAAGTCCCTCACCTATATACTAATGCTGTCATCAAATGCATAGAATACAATACAACATATGCAGAATTTTACTTACCATGAAGTAAAGGAAGGGAAAGATGAATGTTATCGGCAAAGCTGAAACAACAACGACGATATCAAATTATTTAGAATCTAAATTAAAGTCAGCAAAAGAAAGTAAGGAATCACATGAAAACTATAACCAGTGTCACATGATTCACTAATTGCCTTGCAAATCGTGAAGCGAAAAAAGCAAATCATGGTCGATTTTAGGATATTTTTGAACCATTGTGAGCGCATTACGAATCCAAAAGGCGAACTAACTAGCGAATTATGTTTCATTGACTACAACGGTTAAATTGAGGTTGAACTTAGTGTGAATACAACATATAATCGGATAAACACGATGTGCACATACTTCATAGGTGAAGAAAATACCATCCCAAAACCATATGGCAATGGGAAGAGGGCTCCGATGACTTATAAAATGTGCGCACCATCTTTAATTCATCGATGTAAGATAGTAATCAATTAGGGTAAGAATTCTTTACGGACCTACCATTCAGCTTTTAATCGAACTTTCGGCTCTAATACCATGTTAAATAGAGCCAAAGATGCAACAACTACAACTACAACTACAAGTCAGTATTTTTGTAATGGACTAATCTAAAATTCAAAATCCCATTTTAAACCCAGAAATCTGCTAAACCCATTTAGTTGATGAAGCCAAATATGCAATAAAAATTGAGTTAATGTTCCTCATAACTTTAATAACCGCAAGAACATACTACAATTGACTATATCAAATAATTTATTTAAGGAAAAAAACATTCTTTGTTATAAGTATATTTAATCCCCAAACTCCGACCAGAGGGACCGGATAATGGCATTGAACTAATGGAATGTTGAAATCGAAGAACACACTACAATGATAGACAATGTACTCTAATCAATCTTCATTATGCCAAAAACTAAGACTAATCCCAAGTGAGAAATTTGTTTCCAAAATGCTTCCATGAAAATTAAATTCTTTTCACACAATTGCACATTAAACATGAAATAATGAGAAATGGGAGGGGGGCATATTAAACCCTAATCAAAGTAGAAATAAGATAACAAAATTAAGTAGGAGAATTGAAGAGGGTTACAAGCACATTGAGAGACAATCCATCTAAAGAACAATTGAAGCCATGCAAGATATGTGCTTTCTGTTTTTGGCTTGTGGGCATTCCTCCTAGTAGAGATGATTGTCGTTCTCCAACATCATTCTCTTGAGTCATGATGACGCAATTTCTATGGGAGTGACTCGTGTATATTTAATCAATTAAAATAAGGAAAATTTGTTTAAAATAATCCCAACTATCACCCGTTTGTCAAAAATAATCTCAACTATCAATTATTTTTTAATAATCCCAACTATTCTCATAATTTGTTGAAAACATACCCACATCCTTTTTAAATGGCTACAACATGTAACTTTTTCACTTTTTTCTGTCTTTTTTATTGATAGTTGAAGGGGAAGGGTTATTTTGAACAGTTAAGTAAAAAAGTGAAAAAGTTACATGTTTCAGCCGGTAACAAGGGGTGGGTATGTTTTTAACAATATGGGAATAGTTGGGATTATTAAAAAATAATTAATAGTTAGGGATTATTTTTGGCCAACGGGATGATAGTTAGGATTATTTTGAGCAAATTTTCCTTAAAATAATCACTTATAATTTTTGAAGTGATTAATTAGAGTAATGTATTAATTATATGGATTCGTTTCATATTGAGATTGTCTCAAAATAGATGAATTGATAGAGTATTATCTTTGTGTATATAGGATAGAACCGGAGAGGAAGGTAGATAATGAGAATCAAAGTTAGGTCATTAAGCGGAAATCCGATCTTCAACGGGCTCATTTGGGGTATTTGGTAAGGACGAGGGGTCACTACAAGAAAAATTGTTTTGGGCGTCAATTTTGTAACCTTTTGGGCGTCATATATAAAAGCGTGGCACATGAGCATCTTAGGGCGTCATATGTAATGGATGAAGCACAAAAGTCGGTTTAGGCGACAAATATTCAATGTGTCGCCCAAATATAACAGTATGGGCTATGTCTATGTAAAATATGTCGCCCAAATATTACAGTATGGGCTACGTCTATGTAAATATGTCGCCCATAACTTTCATTTCAATAAATTCCATTCCCTCTCAAAACCTAAAAACTAAAACAAATCCCCCCAATAAGTCATTCAAATGGAGCGAAGTCCACTGCAAGAATTTTGGATGAAATGGTAAAATGTCAACAAATTTAAACAAATTAAGAACGACTTTTTATTTGATTTTAGTTCTACAATTATTTTTTTTTTCTTAATGCAGATGAATGAACTTTCATCTACACCTCAAGGTTCACAACAAGTTGGTGAAGAAGGATGTGAACAAGAATCTCAGACACGCATTGATGAGGAACCCTCTATGTGCGATTGTATGAAAAGACTCATAGGTATCGTGATAGAAATTAATTTAATTAAGTACAATGCTTATTAAACAAATGTTATTAAATGATGGTTTATTTGAATAATAGGCATGCCAACAGAGGATTAAACCCTGAAGCAGAGACCAATCTTCAAGCACTAAAGGATCTTCATCATAAGGAAATTGAAGAAAATGGTGTTGATAATCTCACGCCTCAAGAAGCTTATCCAAGGGTCTTCAAGAGCTGTAATGGTTATATAAGGGGTTTTGGTTTCGGACCAAGACGCTCAAAACGAGTATCGAATGGGGCTGCTGAGGTAAGGGAAGAAATGCAACAAATGGAGCAAGCATCAGCTGAACGAGAAGCTGCTCTCCGAGGTGAAATTGAACGATTGAAACAAGAAATGATCGATAGAGAGAACAAATTAAAACAAGAAATGATGGCTGAGATAGCAAGAATGATGCGTGGTTCAACTTAATTTGGTATGAATATATCATAGTTAACATTTTGCTTTAGTAAAGAAGTTTGATAATCAACTTTTATATGTGATGATTATCCAGAGCTAATACATAGCCACTATAATTTTTGTAATATTTTTGTGAGTCGAACTTTTATGAAAGAACTCAAATTATATGTATATATATGTACAAGCAAATTACTTGCTCTTTTGTATAATTAGCAATATTACTTTTATTATTATTAATATTATCATAATTATTATTATTATCGTGCAATCAAAAATTATGTGATACATGATAATAAGTACCCAAATAATACGAATATAGGCCATATTATAAAGTGATTTGTGGGCTACACATAAAATTGTGTCGCCCAAAACAACTATATATGGGCTACGAACATAAATTTGTCGCCCAAAACAACAAAATATGTGCAACAAACATCACTATGTCGCCCATAGAAACTAACTATAGGCTGCGCATTAAAAGTGTCGCCCAAAGTGAACTTATGGGCCACATAACTGTGTGTTGCCCTAAGAAACTAACTATGGGCATCATGGATTACAGTGTCGCCCAAAGCTCAAATATGGGCTACATATATAGTTGAGCGTCGCCCAAACATGGGCGGCGTCGATAGGGCGACACATGCTGCGTCACTTTTGAGATTTGTCGCCCTTAGTTTGGTCGACATAATTTGAGGATTGGGCGACGCTTTTGTGTGTCGCCCAAAATGCTTTTTCTTGTAGTGACGGTGTTCAACGGGTTTGGCCATATTTTGAATTCTTATTTCGCTCGTTTTTAGAAGGATTTTATAAGGATTGGGTTGTGTTAGGTTGAAATCGTGTTTCACTATAATTAAAATGAAATGGGTTATAGAAGGGCCTAATAAGAGTCGGAGACGGGTTTTTTAAATAGCATAATTGATGGATATTATTGTAAATGACAATAGCAATGGGATTATAATGTTTATATAATTTAATTATTATTAATTGATAAATGAATGATAATTTTAAGGGTTTTGTTCAACTCGGTCCATATTTGCTTAAGTTTGACCCTGCACGAAGCCGACCCATCAAACACACCTAGTAATGGCCTAAGGGGAATATCCCATTACATAAAAAATAAATGTGTTTGGATAATATTTGTATTTAAGGAACGAAAAAAGGTAAAAGAAAAAAAAGAAAAAAAAAAGATTAAGTTTTTCTTTTAAATACTTTTAATGTGAAAGATTTTATTTGCAATAATAAAGATAAGTGGAGGGAGAAAGAATTGCAATGTTATCAATTACACTATTCATGATATGTAATATATCTTTTTTTTTTTGAAGATATGTAATATATCTTTAATTAGCTTTAAGATATAATAAAAAAAAACCTATTACTCTATTAGTATAGAAGTTTGTAATACTTAATACATAAGATTGCATTCTAGTTAGTTTAACAGACGTATAACTACTATCGTTCAACTAATTTATATTAGTATATCTAAATATATATTAAGTTGATAAACCAACTTTCAAAAGTATTCAAAACAAATGGTGTTATTCTCCCTATTAAAAAGGTTTAGATATATATTATATAAGTATGATGTATTACTCCAATAAACCCCTTTTGTATGGAGTATAGACCATTTTATCGTAAAACGTGTACATATAAAAGGCATATTGGCTTATTAATAAAAGAACATAAATAGAAGTTTGTAATACTTGACACATAAGATTGCAGTCTAGTTAGTTTAACAGACATACAAATATTATCGTTCAGCTAATTTTATATTAGTATATCTAAATATATATTAAGTTGATAAAACAACTTTCAGAAGTATTCAAAAAGAATGGTGTTATTTTCCCAATTAAAATAAAAGGTTTAAATATAAGTATGATTTATTACTCCAATCAACCCGTTTTGTATGGACCGTCTCATCGTAAGACGTGTACATATAAATAGGGGCGTAAATTTGGTTACTCGGTCGGGTTTTGGGTCGGATTTAATCGGGTTCGGATATTCTCGGGTTCGGGTTTTTTTGAGTACTTTGTCGTTTTAGCTCGAGTCGATTCGGTTACGGGTCTAATCGAGTACGGGTCTATATCGGGTCAACACCACACTAGGTCGGTTTCGATTTCGGTTCAGGTCAAATCGAGTTCAGTTTGTATCGGGTTTTGTTAATACAATTCAGATCCAGATCGATTATACTGCAGGTTGAATCGAGTTCGGTTAGACTATGGGTCGGGTCATTAATGTCAAGTCGGGTTATATTGGGTTCGGGTTGACTTCGAATCGATTATATCATTTTTTAGTATTCCATTCGGTGTTCTTCGTACTCGGGTCGGTTAAAGTCCAATTCAGTTGAGTTTTATGTTGAATGAACTTTATGTTTATTATACAATTTATTCAAGTTGAAATCATTTGTGATTGGAGCATCACGAGTTGTAGTCGGTTAATTAAGTTGTCTGTTACCAGACAAATTTGGTTCAACTCTATCGTCAATAAGATTTGATCGCAGGCTCACATTTATTGTTTAATTTTAGCTAAAATAAACTTGATCCAATTCAATCAAACTTAAGCTGAATTAAACCTGATACAACTGAATCAAACTTTATTTTAGGCAAAACAACACTTGATTTAGATACTTTTAGCTAACTAATTCAATTTAGCTGAATCAAACAATTTTTTTGATAAACTAAACTTGACTCAACTAAATCAAACTTATTTTTATCTAAACTAACTTGATTAAGCTGAATCAAACTTATTTTGAGCTAAATTATACTTGATATGGTTCAATCAAATTATTTTTAGATTAAAATTTGAGTTAGCTGTTAGCTGAATCAAACTCAATTTTAGCTGAACAAATTTAATTTAGCTAAATCAAAATTTTATTCTATATAAACATGATTAAACTAAATAATTTTTTAACTAGATTAAGCTGAATCAAATGCTAAACCAAACTAGATTCAGCCGAATCAAACTAAACTTGATTCCGCCGAATCAAGACATTTATTTTTGCTAAACTAAACTTAATAAAACTTATTTTTAGCTAATGTAAACTTAATTCAGCTGAATCAAACTTATCTTTAGCTAAACTACACTTGATGTTGTTGAATTGAACTACTTTTTAGAATAACAAAACTTGATGCAGCTGAATCAACTCAAAAAAACTTTGATTCAGTTGAAACATATATTTTTCCTAAACTACACTTGGTTCAGCTAGACAAATTTACACAATATAAATTAGCAATTCTTTTACCTTATATGATACCACCAATTTTGCTTTTATGTATTTTCTTTTATTTATAAATATCCAATATTATAATTCATTATGCTTATTTTATTAGTCTTTGTGCTAAAAGCTTATAAGACTAGAGACAAAGTCAATAATATAATGATAATAATAATAATAATAATAATAATAATAATAATAATAATAATAATAAAAAAAAAAAAATTGGGAATAGAAACCACCTTCTAAGAATTTGAGTACCATTTAGGCATTTATCATCCCACGAGGCCACGTCTCCCATTATACATTACCCACTTCCTTCTCAAAATTCAGAATAGAAACCACCTTCTAAAACCTCCTGTACTCGATTGCTCAAAATGGTTTTGCAAGACACTGATCAATTTTCTCTTGTAGGTGTAGTTTTTGTAGTTTATTTTGTTTAGTTTTGGTCTTTTGGTCACATACATACATCTATATGATTTAAAGTTTGTTGTGTATTGTATTCATTAGCTATCTACAAGAGATTGCGTTCTTGATATTGCTAAGGTGTCTTGCTTAACGAAAGTTGTCTTTAAATTTGACAACATGCTCTTATTTTAAGTGTATTTATGGACAACAATTAATATATAATACCATGATTTTTCCATCAACTTAATTTATAATCTAAATAAAATAAATTCCCCTTAGTTAACTTTCGTCATCATCATGACCATAAAAAGTATACGTTAACTAATACAAAAAAATCGCTCAAAATCAACATGAATTGCCAAAATGAGAAACGCAACATAAATCTTCAAACTAAGGATGAACTTAATAATGTCAACAATCATACAGGAGAATTAAATGATATAAATAAGTGCAAAATTGCAAGTATCACATATCAATTCGGCCATTTGCCGATTTGGTAGATTCCGGGCCATGTCAATTGCGAATTAGGTCCATTACGTGTTTTGAGTGAAAATATGGCAAGTACTTATTTGGTTAAAGCAGGTTTGAGTTGTAACAGGTTGGGTGCAAGTCAATTTGGTTAACCACATTGTCGGGTTAATATCGAGCGTGGATAATGGGTCGTTTCGGGTGGGATTATGTCGAGTACCTATCGGGTTAAAGGCGGGTTCGAGTTGTAACAAGTTCGGGGCAATTCGAGTTTGGTTAACCATAATGTCGAGTTAATCTCGAGTGTTGATTATGGGTCCTTTCGGGAGGTATTATGTCGAGTACCTATCGGGTTAAAGACGGGTTCGAGTTTTAACAGGTCGGGCGCAAATCGAGTTCGGTTAACCATATTGTCGGGTTAATCTCGGGTATGGGTTGTTTTCGGGTCGGGTGTCGGTCGATTATCGGTCTTAAAAAGTTGGATACATGTCGGGTTACGGGTCAACATCACGTCGAGTATCGATCGATTATAGGTCATCGCACCTCGGGTCAACCAACGGGTCGAATACAGGTCGATTTCGGACGGTATTACAGGTCGGGTCTATTTTTTACAGCCCTACATATAAAAGGCTTATTGGCCTATTAGTAAAAGAACATAAAAAAATAATAAAATATGAATTCACACTTGTACATGAAACAATTTTTTTCAAAAAATAGTTTGAATTGATCCAATTGGAATTGTCTCACGGTAAAACAGCCTCAACAAATTTTAAAAAATAGTTTAGATTGATTCAATTAAACTCGTCTCACGGTAAAATGCCACAATAAAGATTGATGACCAATTTATTTTAGAATGGAACCACATTTGGGTTTATGTGCTCTATTTTTGTGTGGGTCTTGTTTAAAGCTAAAAACACATTTATCAATCTTTCAGATTAATCTTTTAGTTAAAACCTAATATTAGAGACCCGACATTTATCCAACTTCAAAATAAATTTAAAATTATATAAAAATCATATATTCTCTCCGTGTTTTTGCTTGTCCACTTTAAAAGAGAAATTTAAATTAGATTTTTGAAGTATATATTGAGATAAAATATATTCATATGAAATCTTGTTGAATTAAAATTTTTAAAATATAATTTTTATAATTTTTCATGATACGTACTTAGAGATATTAAGGCTTAAAATTACAAAAAAAAAATGCGTGCAAAGTTAAAGTGGACAAATAAATAGAAACGGAAGGAGTACAATTTAAACTGATTTGAAAAATCTGATTTGAAATCAGCCCGATCACCCAAATAAACACCTACTAGTATCCTGAATTAGCTATCGCTGCTATGACATTTGCTTTTAAGCTATTGTATACATAGAAAAGTTCGAAACTTAATACTAACTCAAAACTAAAATTTTTGGGCCCTGAACGTAGACGGCCCTTGCCCTTACTTAGAGCCGCCCTCACCTCACAAAACGCAGAAAAAAAGAGATGAAATCTTACCGGAAGTAAGAGTAATAACCCATATGAACACAAAATTAGACCAAGGAATATTTGGGTCTTCTGCTTTTCGCCTCTCAATTAGGCATCCTGAGCAATTCTCATCGCATTCGTACTTGTTGGTGTTCTTGTTCTTGTTCTCGATCTCGTTTTCTGAAACATCTTTTGATAACAACAATGGTTCTTTGATATCCGCCATTGTTGCTCAACTATGAGCAACTTGAAAACTAATGTACTTCCTATAAAACCAACACAAACATGGAATAAAGTAGTTTTCTAACTATTTATTCCACAAAAATGGCCTCTTGTGGTTTTGTTGGGACCCAAAGCCTTATATGTTTCGGGTACGACCGCTTAGTGTCAAAGAATCAACTCAATCAAAAGCCTAAGTTTTTAGTTGAGTTGGTTCCTTGACATGGTATCAGAAGCCGATAAGAGGTTACGGGTTCAAATCTCAACCACCCCTCATTTAAAGTAGAATATTAAGCGTCATGTATATAACATATCTTGGAGCCTCAACCATCAACTTAAGCTTTTGGTTGAGTTGACTCATTGACACCTAGGATCTCCAATGATAAAGAGTCTCAAATATTATTCAGGCTCGATTTCGAGTAATATTTTTCAAGTTATTTGTTTGTTAACTTTTATGAAATAATTTTAGAATATAAAGATACAATACATTTTGCCTTAAATTATTTTTCTTGAAGTGAAATTTTTTTTTATCTTTTGATATAATGAATGGTCTCATTTTAAAAGACATCGTAAAAATAAAAAGACTCAAAATTCTTTACTTTGCCTCTGAACTGGGACCAAAATAAAAAGACATCGTAAGGTAGGTCGAACACTCAATTTTATACATGCATCATTATCATACTCAGTGTATCCATTTATAAAAAAATTATAATCAGAGTCCGGAGAATACAGTCAATTTTATACATGAGCTTAAATTTCACTAAATAAGGATATATATGATTCATATTTGTCCACGAAAACACACGGACGTGAATTACGTATAGACTACAGTTTATTAGGATATACTCATATTTGAGCCTTAAATATTGGACAATGACAAAGTGATTTTTAGGCCTTCAAGTAAATATAGTACCTTAGTTTTTATTTAAATAAAAAAGTTCTAAAAGGAAAAGAATTTACAAAGTTGTGGTGACAAATTAATGCAAATGATGAGTTTAGTCATATTTATGATGTTAAATAATTATTACTATATTACTTATTACTTATTAGCGCAACCACAATATATATATATATTCGTGCCAGTTTTCACATACGATAAATAGAAATTCATATTATTAGAAAGTTAATTAGCTAGGATTTTATTTTAGTTTAACATAATTTGAATACTTTTCAACGACCTTCAATCATCTTAAATTTTGTTTATTACATTTTTTTCTTGTTACAAACACTACAACAAAATTTGCTTTTAGTGGGATATATTTAGTGACATTTAATTTAAATGTCGCTATTTCAAATTTTTTATTGTGTATATAGAGGATTTAGTGACATTTATTAGACTCTTTAACAGCAAATTAAAAAATCACACTAAAGCTTTTAGCGACATAGGATCTAGTGACATTTCTCACAAATGTCATTATAGACTATAGTGACAATTACATATGCCACTAAAGACCAAATTAAGTGTCGCTAAATCACTTTATGGTGGAACTTAAAATAAAAACCAATAATTACTACACTAAAAATATGAATTAGTGTCATTTTTTTAATGTGATCACTAAATTCAATATCGCAAAAGGCTAAATTTATTGTAGTGAAAATAAACTTATCTTTCTATTCTAAACCGTGTTCTTTTGCCTAGAAATGAACATTTTCTTCAATGTGTGTTCATAATCAATTACCCAGCTTCTAGGTTGAAGGTTTGGATTCACGTACAATCGATTTCGAGAATCAAGTCTTGTCTTAGTTGAAAAGTAAATATTAATTTTTCAGAAAAATTTATAAATTCAATTCTCATGTTACTTTTTCCTTCTTTCATCCTACCCTATAACTAAAAAACATAAATACATAACTTTTTTTAGAGTACAATTAATTCCATTAATGTCTTTTTTGTTGCTTTGCTATTCAAAATGGTCACAAAATGCATAGCCTTAATTGTTGAATGGACTATTTCACCTCTAACAAACAAACACGCATGATAATACCCAAACAATGCTTCATAGAATAAAACTTACCCTATTAAAGATATGCACCACCTTATTCTTTACTCTTTAAACAATTTTTACGACAATTTTTTATTTATATGGTGCAAATTTAACGAGATATAGAATTTATTGGGCTATTTTTGTTAATATTCCAATTTGTCAACACAAACTTGACCAAAATTGATGGTGAACTAAACTTCGTAAAGATGCTTAAAGTCCTCCTTTGTTTTTTTTATCCTTTTGTAAGTCCATCCTTCTTATCTACTTCTTTTGTATGAAAGATGGATTATGTTGACTTAATTTTCACTTTGTTCATTTGCATTATGTACAAATAACATCTACTAGTACATTAAAGTAACCACATCGATGAATTAAAAATTATGTGTATATTGGAGTCCTGCCTTTTTTTATCATATGGGTTTGGATGACGTCTCATTGACTTATAAAGTGTGTACACCTCATTTTTCCCAATTATATGAAGGCGTTGACATCAGAGCCAAAAGTTTGATTGAAAACTGAATGGTAAGTGAGGAGGAGTGTTGGATGGTTTGTTCAAGCCACATCGGTGAATTAAAGATGTTGTGCATATTTTATAAGTCATTGAAAATCATTTTTCGATGGTCATATGGTATTGAGATGGTATTTCATTGGCTCGAGTAACTCTATATATACAATCAATATTAGTGATTCTTTTTTTGTGACGAATTAAAAAGAAAAAAATTGACAAACTAATGGGACCGACAAAGTATGACTCATGTTTAATAGGGCTAGATATACGCTTAATATTATTTTTTAAGATATTCATTCGAATTATAAAATCCATTGTGAAGGAATTATTTAGTCCCACCATATACCAATTACTACTCAACCATTATTTTACAAAATGCATATAGTTGCAAGAGAGCTACATCTTTTTCTTGGCAATAATTGCATGGAGGTATTATTTCTTTTATTTTTCATTCACAAAGTTGTTTTCAATTTTATTTCATACGTATATTTTTTATCCATTTATTTTTAATTTAATCACAATTAAAACTTAATAATATACAATTTTTGTATCATTTTTCTTCTTACTATATTGTTATTTTTCTTATAGAAATCGATCTCCATTATTTTTAAAATTTTCATTCACATATATTTTCACCTTTTTAATACCGTTTATATAAATTTTTTTTATCTTATCATCTTCTCAACAATTAAATTATATCGTAATATTTATGTCAAATCTCAAAAGGACAACACTTGCATCACGTCAGAATAAACCAATTAGCTGAAACATACTTCTAGAAACTGTTTGAAGAAGCTACACCAACCATTTCAAAGGGAAATAAATTGGGTGGTATTCTCCTATCACAACTTAAAAGAGGACACGTTTAGGCCGTACGGATGACAATTTTGTCATGTGTCGATTAGAGTAAAAATTATCTTTTCTAAACAAGGTTTTAAAATCAAATATCGCTAAATTCTCTCATTTTCTCGGTCTATGTTGTAATCCAAAATTTTCATTAATAATTACTTTTGATCTTATATTCCCTCTATTTTTTATGTTTGTCCACCTTATTATAACGGGTCGTTTCAAATGTTTGTCCACTTCAAAATACTTTTCATTTTTAGAAATCTTTTTTCCTAAATATACCCTCATAAGTCATAATTCCTCCTGTTTTCCGCAAAAATATACTCTCTCTATATTAATGACAATGATATTTTTTTCTTTATTTTATCTTTAATTTAAATGTCTTATCTCTCTTGTAATATCAATACAATTGTTACTTCTCACTACTATTTAATTAAAATAATACCCACTTAATTTGTGTGAAAACCTATAGTGGACAATCTCTTAAGAACGGAGGAAGTATACAAATTTACGTGTGGTAGGTGTTAAGAATTTGTGTAAAATGTATCAAGAGGATACTTTTCCATGAACTGGGCCCGAGATATTCACCAGAAACCCACCTAAATATCCGAATGAACACATCTAGGTCTTCTACCGGCAAGACATGTTCCATGAAGGCAAAAAAGCTTCAAATTAAAGATCATTTCTGATCAATGTAGGGTCTTAAATTCACTAAAAAAAAAAAGCTTTGCTAGATGCAGTTAACTTATTAACAATGAGTCAATGACATATAATTGGCAGCTGCATAATTATCTTCCATTCACATTACATACTTCAGTTTGCACTCTGTGTAACCATGTATTCAATTTATCAGAATCTTACATTACATTACATTGCGATAAGTAGTAACGACATATAAATTTACGACTAGAGATGTTAACACCTTGAGACCGTTCACATGTCGATTCTTCAGACACAGTTTGTGTCGTAACTTGCAAGTCCGAGCAATTCCGGACCTTCCAAGCGCGGGTTGTTTTCGAAGCTGCAAAAAAAGGTGATTCAAAATCATCAACCAAAGTACCAAACTTTGGTAGAGGCATTTACTTTTTGTACTTAAGAGTACATAATTAAAAGCACTTCTCATTCAATATCATATACCAATCCTGTAGTTTGTACATTTGACAGGTGAACATATTAGTATATTACATTATGACAATACCCGGATTGGCGATTTTATCAAGTTTGTGTATTCGGGGTTATCTCGTGATTACAAACTGATGTTTAACGTTACGATAACCACATCACTCAGTTACCATGATTGTGAGCATTACCGCACTTTTATTTGGGATATCTTTATGTACATATCCTTTGCAAAGTGTATAATTTATCATTTTTATTTGGGATAGGCTAGAGAAACTCTACAGGCAAGGAAAGAGAGAGAATTATCATTTTTATACGTAGTGAAAATTAAACCCCGTCACAAAAGAAGTGAAAGGAAAAACCCCTCGAGACCCAAGATTCTCAGAAGAGTCTATATTGATTATTATTCTTGGTTTAAACACATAGTTCGGCTGAATTTTCTTCTAAGAGACTAAACTAAATCATTTTGTACACCCTCTGTCCTTATGAGAAAGCATTATATGACTCAATATACACTCACATATTTGAATTATATGGTGCTTTCTCATAAAGACGTAGGGCGTAATACTCTAAATGTACAAAAAAGAACGGTTTATTAACGGCAAGTAAGAAGTCTAAATAACCAAGTGGTCCGTAGCTACTTTCCTATGCTTGTACTTGGAAAGTGAAATGACACTAAATTACTTGTTCATTGATTCATCAATACCAGTACCAAATACTACCCACCCACCTAAAACCCTCTTAAATGACTAGTACTAACAATGTAGTAGAACTTTTACGATTGAGAATCGAGCTAATATCATTGAGAAGTAGGTACAACTTGTGGGAAAAAATAAAACCACGTGAAAATGTTCGCTTTTGGGGTCGAGTACTCGAGTTAATATACAAAAATACCAGCAAGAAATCAATAAAGTTGCACATCTCGTACAACTTGCTATAATTAACGAAGTATTGACACTTAGTGATGGGGTATTTGAGAAAATACAGCTTGACCAAGCATTCGGTACAAACCCATAATAACCACACCCCTAAACAATCACCACAAAAACTCCAAAGCTTTTTGATTTTAAGGTCAAAAACCACACCCCTTATTAGTGATAAGAGGTTGTTTCCGGTTGACCCATGGTCGCAAACAACATATGCAACTTTATACACATAAAAAATGCAATTTAAAAAGTCATTTTATTATAGTTTACTAGAATCCGAAATCAAAGAACTATAAATTTTTGGCCCTATTAAGTATTAAGATCATACCCACATCAATAAAAAAAATATAAAAAATAATTAAAAAAAGACAAAGAAAAAAGGATGGTATATAGTGAAGGCTTAAGAAATACAATTTTGCTGGACTTCCTATTAGGGACTAAATTCAACAATAACCTTCTTGGACATGCAACTGAATTATACTCCTAATCGACTTATGATTCAACAATACAAATAACAATTGCTAATCAAAGATTTTTGAAGAGATAAGGGAAAAAAATAGGCATCGGTTAAAGTAGGAAAACAACAATCATTAGTGACATATTGGACTAGAAAAATAGAACACTGTTGTCCTATAAAGTATGTAACGAATAAAAACACGCAGCCACACACCGCCAAAAAAGGACCCGTGTTGCTTCCAAGAAGTCAAATGCAGGATAACACACGGGATTTGGTTGACTTGACCGCTCAAGCAACAAACAAGATACACACTCCCCTAAAACTATTATTTGTATGCTCAACTCTAAAAGGGAACACTGAAGAGGCCTGCCTCTAATCGGCCAATTATTTCATGCAAACTACGTTTACCGTATAAACCTACATTTTTTGGAGGATTACTCGACTGGTAGAAGGAGACTAGAGAACATTTATAACAAAGTGCAAAAAACAAACACTTACTTCTCTAGAGGAATGTGCTCAAAAGGACCTGATGTTGGAATTGTTCCACATAAATTGTTGTTAGAAACATCTCTGGAAAAAGAAACGGAATCATTTAATGACCAAATCACATACCAAAGAAATATCAAAGAAAAACAGTCACCACCAACAACTTACAAAACTTTCAAGGTGGAAATCTTAGTGAGCTCCCTCGGGATATGACCTGTCAATTTGTTGTTGTTGAGTCGCCTACCAAAGTAAGAAACATCAGTTTTTCTACAACCGGATTATATGTAGGTGCAACTCGTACAAGCCCACATATAGTTTCGTATTATTAGTTAAGTTTAAGGTACCACAAACTATATAAAGAACACGGAGATAGAAGATAAATAACGTTACAATCTTGGACTTACAAGAAGACTAGGGATTTCAAGTTTCCCAATTGTGAAGGAATGTTTCCAGAAATCTTGTTGTTGTATAAATCCAAGCTGATTAAGCTCTTGAGATTTCCAAGCTCAGCTGGAATGGTTCCTTCAATATTGTTCTTGTACAATTCCCTGCATTAACAAGTAGAGATTTACTTGGTAAGCAAAGTTGAGCGGAAGTCGGCCAAATCATGGAAACTAGACCAGGATACTTACAAATACTGGAGATGTTCAAGCTTGCCAAGTTCAGGGACCAAGTGTCCTGAAAGGTTCGAATTCCCAAGATCTCTGCATAATAAATCATACAAGGCAGAAAAAAATCAAACAATCGGGTATATTTATCGGAAAAATTCCAATATCTCGAGCATTGTAAACCAACATCCAAAATTAAGAAGCAAAACTCACTAAATCTTGTGAAAGACAATAGATATTCGTAAATAAAAGTTTGCCACTTAATTTTCATGTTGAAAGAGAAAAATTAAGTCAAACTTCGGTGTATGAGCATTAGTAATGCAATTGAAATAGACAACAAAATCAAACGAGTGCATGAGAAGACACAATGGAAATTCACTCAAGGAACTATCATAGACTACTGCACAGAGGAGATGTTCAAGTAACCATAAAGGATTTTCATTTAAACGGCAATCTGTGAAAAAGTTACACATCTACCAAAAATACTCAATTCACCGAAATAAAGGATAATGGTTCAAAACCCAAGAACAAATCTGAACGGTCTATTAACACCATAGAGTAAAAACAAGGCCACATCGCATCGCCGCGTTATAAGACTATATCATTTTTGCACTAATGTGAATTGTTATTACCACCGAGTTGAAGACCAAGCCTCCATTCCTTAGCCAGACATAACGTAGCATCCTCGTAAAGCAGCTTCAGCCTCATGGTAATGAAAATTCACAAGCTCATGACCTACTTCTAAAAACCACGCCTCCTGGTGGTACAAAATGCTGTTAAATCAATAACCAATTGATAATTTCTAAAGTTTATAATCCCAATGAGAAAAGAGAATCCAACCGATCGATACCATCAACCCAAGCATCTCAACCACTAGGATCGTCACTAAATATCCACCGTCATATCTTTCTTACATGTAACAATAAATCAAATCTTTCTATAGCCATGTCCTTGACAGTTGTTTATCATAATTAGACATTAAAACGTCACCATCTAGGGCGAGTAATCATAATGCAAGCTAGACATTTTGAAGAGTTGGATGATATACAACTGTGAGTAAAATTTGTTTGGACGGGAATAAGTATTAGCATCTTCTTACTATGTAATAACAAACAAATTCTTTCAATGTTGTCCCATCTACCCATTCTTCAATGTTCCTGGAACCTACTTCTATAATGCCACAAACAGAAGCAACTGAAGCACGATCATCTATGTATTGTGATTCTTTGAATCTAGTCCTATTGGACATTGGTCCTATGCCCCTTATCACCAAACTACTGAAGTACTCCTTACATTTCTTTTTTCTCACTTCCATCTTTCATCATCATCATACCCAGTATATCCCGCTCATAGAAACTTGATCAAGGTGTGGGGAGGGAAGAAAGACAGCAACCCATACCCATAAAGGAGGATGCGGCCAAAGAGTCCCTCCTCATAAAGAATGATGTTTCCTGTAGCCAAGTACATAATCCTTTTTGGGGAGACTTCTCTCAATATAGGCAAGCTTGGGTTTGGCCACTTTTTCCCTGTCTTCTTCCTCTACACATCCCACTACTACAACAACAAGTACAACTTACAGATATAAACCAATTAAAAACAAAAATTCACCAAATCTAATTTTCAGCAATACACAGTTGATCAGTAAATCAATTATCCTGAGAAACTGCCAACTCAAACTACATAATTCACAATCAATTCCTAAATTAAATTAATTCAACCAGGACAACACACAAATACTACTATTACCACAAAATTCACTTGAAAATAGCAAAAATGAAACAGAAATTAAAATCATCACCACCCAATTCAAAGTTTCATTTCCAATATAAAACCAAAATTTATCCAATCAGACACAATTTAGAATAAATTAGAAAAAAAAAATCACTCAAATATATCAAACAAAAGAAATCATCACCACCCAACTCATGATTTCATTCCCAAACAACAAAATTTATCCAATCAAACAACATACAATGAAATTCCATAAAAAAATCACACAAAAATCCTAAAGAAAAGAAACAAACTTTACAATCAACATCAACCAACACAAAATTTCAATAATCAAGAAATAACAAAGCAATTAAAAGAGGGAAAGAATATAAATACACTCTAGTAACATGATTATCGGCGTTGCAAGTGATGTGAAACCAAGTACAAGGGCAAACAAGATTCGGATCCCAGCTTTCAAGTACATTATCCGGATCTTTTAAGCTCTTCCTCAAAGCATAAAGCGCATCTCCTTCTGAATTAGCAGATACCCAATTCACCAAACCCAAAGATAAAACTACCAACATGAACAATCTAAAAGAAGAGACCACCATTTTCAAACCCCACTTTTTATTAGGGTTCTTACAAAAAACCCAGGAAAAAAAAAGTTAAAAAAAAGGAAGAAAGACAGAAAGTTTGCAGAAAGTTTGAAACTGTAGTCACTAATTGGTGATAGTTATGCTATTAAGTGGTGAAAATCAGCTTTGGGAATATGAGAAGAAGGAAAAAAGGGAGTAAAAGAAGGAATCTTTTGGGTGAAAGGAAGAAAAGTGTGGGTGTGTGAATGTGGGAGGGATAATGGCGTGATGGAGGGGTTGAGTTTGTTTGACTTGGAAAGGTTGGAACTTGGAAAATTTTAGTGGTGGTTTTTGAAGATTAGGCAACTTAATTTGACCAAGTCCACTATGAGATTAATTAAGTCACATGAATACAATTATGACAATTAACAAATACTTTTTTTATAATACTTTATTCATTGACAAAGAGTCATACGACATCACCATCAGAGATAAAATTTAGCAAACACATAATAACTATAACCATATATGATGATTTAAAATTAACAAAAGTACAATCGTTGTGTATAAGATCTGACAATTCTGAATATCCTCTTTCATATCGCTGTTTGATACAACCTTATACGAGGGGTCTCTCGATCTGTTATAGTCTTGAAATAGAATTGGATTTGATGTAGTTGATGGTAATTGCAATTTTCGTGTTTGCTGCATTATCGCATTAATCCTTACCAACAAATCAACTAGAGACAACAATTCATAACATAGTTGGTAACATTATCACATTAAGAAATACCTCTTAACGAATGAAATTGACACAGTTGTATATCGTCTAAAAATTTAAAAATTGTTAAAGTATTTTAATTAACGAACAATATTATTAAAAGTTGAAATGTATGAATGGATATAAAAGAAACTGGTGAAAACATTATTATAAAAAAAATTATGGGGAGGTCTTAGTAAATAAAGGTGATTTGTAAGGTTAACTAAGGATTTGATAGGATGAGAGTTTTATGATTTTAATTTACTTTTTTTAATGTTTGTTTATGTTACTAGTATTATTTTTCGAGATTGTCTTAGTAAACAACGGTTATTTTATGAGATTAATGAATCACCCTTATTTGTTAGTCTGTGATAGACCGAGAGTTTTGTTATTTTAATTTATCTTTTTCGATTTTGTTTATTTTAATATTATTTTTTTGTTTTTTTATGGTGATTTATAAATTACATTATTTGATTAAATGTTTCTCAAAATAATAGCAAAAAGAAAGACAAACTAAAAAGAAAAATATATTTATTATTTAATGAAGGAGGTGTGCAGTTGTTTCGATAATTCTAAAGTGGACTTGACGATGAAGATAAAAGTATAGTGTTTGTCTCTTTAGTTGACTATTGACATGAAAATGGAATTTTGAAAACTCTTTTATTTTAATTTAATTTATTTGTGATATTTTAAGCGTGTTTTTGACAAAAATACAAGTTTTTCAAAAAGATATTATTCAATAAAGTCATTATTTATGTCGCGTTTCGAAATTAATGGTAGTAATTTTAAATTTACAAAAATTTAGTTGAGATGGTTTTATTATGTGACTGTCAATATGAGTCAGTTTAATTCGCGTGTATAACAACTTTATATGTTTTTCTTTATTTATTTTTTTTATTTTTTGGCTAAAATCTGGTTAGATAGAGTATCTAAATAGAACTAACTTTTTTACTAAAATTTGGTTAGATAGAGTATGTATATAGAAGTAATGAGAATTTTTGGCTAAAATCTGGTTAGATAGACTATGTATATATAGAAGTAATATTTTGGCTAAAATCTGGTTGGATAGAGTATGTATATAGAAGTAATGAAATTTTTTTGGCTAAAATCTAGTTAGATATAGTATGTAAATAGAAGTAATTTTTTGGCTAAAATCTGGTTAGATATAGTATGTAAATAGAAGTAATTTTTAGCTAAAATTTGTTCAGATAGAGTATGTATATGGAAGTAATAGGAATTTTTTGACTAAAATCTAGTTAGATAGAGTATGTATATAGAAGTAATTTTTTTGGCTAAAATCTGGTTAGATAGAGCATGAATATAGAAGTAATGGGAATAATATCTGTGGTGAACATATCATTGATCAGAGAATAAGTAGTACATATTATTATTTATTATTATTATTATTATTATTATTATTATTAATATTAATATTATGATTTGTTGAGTCAAGACCCAATTCCCTTGAGCTTAATGATGAATTTGATCACTTGATTACTTATGCCTTGTCTTGCACTATTGAGAGTGAAGATGTGAGGAACGTGAGCCATGGAGTGATTCATTTTGGAACACTTGATGAAGTGTTTGATGATGATGATGTGAGGTGCACTATAGAGGGCAAGGCACGTGAATGGAGAAGAAGCTTGAAGGGGTGCTCGACCATGCGAGCTGAGAAGGGGAAGTCGAGCAATGGCTCGAGCAAGCACGCAGAATCAAGCCAGTGAGTCAGAGCATGCCGCTCGACCACACGAGCAAGCTGGCTCGCCCGAGCCGAGTACAGCTCACCTATTCTGACGAGTTTCTGTTTTATTCTATGGTTTGCTTGGGCTCCAAGCACATTTGTACTATGATATTCTAGAATGTCTTAGGGCTATATAAGGGTCTCTAAAACATTATTAGAAGTAGTGGGAGACATACATAAGATAGAAAACTAGGGTTAGCAACCAAAAGAGTCTTTCTTTCTTATTTATGCATTTTGAGAGAAATTAAAGTAAAGCTTCAATCTTTGGCTTTGGAGACTTGTTCTAAAGCTTGTGAGTTGAATCATTAGTGTAATATTGATTATATTAATGGTAAGAAACTTTATTTGAGGGGGAGGTATCATTAGATACCTCATTAATCTTGTGTTGTGGGTTCTCTTGGTTGTGCTCTGTTTTTGTGTTGTTCTTTGCATTCCTTTTTTGTTCTTGTTTATTCACTAAAGTATTAGCCCATTCACAACATGATTAATTAACTAAAGCACAACTAGCTAATGCTCTTATAAATTAACTCAATATATTCTTGATAACAAATTATCAGAATTGCAATTAATGTCATAAACTAAGATGTTAGTTGATAATTAAGTTTTACAACAATTGCACTTAATCTGGTTTTCAATTTGTTATTTTTCTTTGGAAGAATTGATATTAATAATTCAACCTTTTACTAAGTAAATAATTTCAATTTTGAATTATTTTTTAATAAATTAACTTTTATTATCCTTAGTTTGCTATCAGCATATTAATAGGGTGAAACTAAGAGTAAAGGTTGAATTATTATAAAATTAAAGGTTATGATAATAGCAAACTAAGGGCAAATGTTAGATTAAAAAAATAATTTAGTTATGGGATTATGCATAGCAGATAGGTAAAAGGTTAGATTATTAATATCAAATTTTTCCTATTATTTAAAAAATTAATATTAATAATTCAACCTTTTACCCATCCGCTGTAAATAGTCTCAACTTGAATAATTTTTTTAATAAACAACATTTCTTCCATTATTATAATTAACAGAAACGGAACTGCAGGTGCTAAGATCGGCCACAACCCTCGTATTGAGTTATTTAATCTCAAACAACTACAATATACAATATGTTCTTTTTGTCCGTCCCCGCCTTAAATTATAGCTTCGCCATATTGGTTAAGGTAAGGAGACTTATTAGAATCATCATACAATACTATAAAAGTCTTGGAAAATTTTAAGTGTCATTATTTAAAGAGGCATGACAATATTTATCAAATTTAAAATTTAATATTTTTTGTTTAAGTTTGAAGCTAAATTAGGCAAAGTATTTGTAGGATATACTATAGTAATTCTATTTAGTTAACTTCAAATTTAATATGTTCAATTGAATGAAAATAAAAGTTATATATCAGGTAAATAATTAAAATAAACGTCAGTAATTATGTTTTAATTTAAAAAATCACGTATTTGGTAAATTTAATACAGTAGTTACTACTTACATTATTATTTAAAACTGTTTTTTTATATATTTTACACTAACAAATTCGTAAATTGCATGAGTTTGTATATACCAGTATATAACATAATATCATGGGACTACAATATACAATATGTTCTTTTTGTTTGTCCTTCACCCCTCAAATTAAAGTATGGCACTCATTTGGATAATCGGGTCGATTTCGGGTCAAATTAAATTTGGTCGGTCGTTGGGCTGTCTTGAACACCTCTACCCATGTATCACGGAGGGCATGTGCTTTATGTACTTAGGCGTTAGAGTAGATAACATCTCCCAAGGCCTCAACCTGATTACTACACACAAACACGATGGAGTTTTATCCTAAAACCAATTGAGAATAATATTATTTAACCTCTCTCTAACTCTTCGATATGAAAGCATAAGTTGATAAGTGCATTACCAACAGAAGAGTTAGGTGACTATAATCTCAAAATCTTAATCTTAAAAGAAAATAGTAATCGCTTCAAATTTTCAACTCAAACAAGACCCGATTCTTCTATGCATAATGGGAGTAATACATTGTGAAAATTCACAATAACCAGGGTATAGAATCATTAGGCAAAAAACTTTTAACAGAAAAAATAAGAAAAAATTAACATTAATAATCCAACCTTTTACTCGTCCGCTATGAATAATCCTCCTTTAGATTATTTCCTAATAATCCAACCTTATGATAAATTTGCCTACAATATAACTTATTCACAGCGAATGAACAAAAAGTTAGGATTATTAATATCAATTTTAAAAAATAAATAAATAAATAAAAATAAAAATCAGTTGCCGAAAACCCTGTCGATTCATCCCAAGTTTCTGCAATGGCGCCAACATCCACCGCAAGTTCTTTATTGTACTGTACTGCCATGGAAAAGGTTATCTCTTTCCTTTTGTCAAATTCAGAATAATGGCATTGCTAAATTTCACACAATTATGCTTAAAATTTATGATTATATTAGAGAAAGATGATAAATAATTTGAACATTCATCTTTCTTTGCTTTGTAATGCCTATTTTTGAAGCTAAATTGGTTACTTTGATCTTGATTGTATTTTGTTGTGCTTCATAATGCCAATTTCACTCAATTATGCTTAAAATTTGGGGTTAATCAATAATCATTATGTTTTGATTTATTTTGTGGGATGCTTTGAAATTGTAAATATATGCATAAAGATGAGCACAAGCTAGAAAACCCTGTTAAATAAATTTGTAGTTCTTGCATATTGTCCCTTATGTAGACCCAAACATATATAGTTAAAGGTGGACCCATAAATTTTTTTAGGGATAATAACCAAAATATATGGTGGATTTATGGACCGACCATGTCCTCCTAAGGTATGTCCACCATTGTTTTAAGTTGTATGGTTATTGATTGTTAAATGGTGTAATTTTTTTACTATGATATTTGCTACGAAGGGTAAATCGGAAATAATCTTTTTGTTTTCACTGACAAGTGTTAGGTTGCGTAGGACATTGATATTGGGTAATGAAATAATGTTACGATTCTTAAGAGGCCTCTATCGAGTGACCAACTCAATCATTGTTGGAGCCTCAAATTATGTTATATACCTATAACGTCCCAACACATGAGAGCCTTTTGCTAGAAGTGTCTGATGGATAACAGACTCCTCACATTGAGTTGTTTTATTTAGAGGAACCCATATTATTGGAGATAAGGCTTTATTGTGATGTTACAATTTTCAAATTTTACATTTTATCACTGCTTTTGTTTGTTGATGGATTTTGTCACAAAAGAGATCATATATGAACTAAACCTACATTACTGCTGACATTGACTTCAAATTTTGCATTTTGCTTGCCTAGTGATCCATGATCAATATGGACTATATATGATCTTTTGTTGGTGTTAATTTGACACATAATGATCTCTGAAGCCGAGATTATAAGAATGAATGGTAAATTGGTTATGGCATTTCGGTTTATATGCTATTGTTGTTGTCTTCTTGTTAGACAACCATAAGATAGTTCTATTTTAACAATTAAGCTCGACGAATTTTGAGTAAAGAATGAGGCACCCTTTGAAACAAAATTTCATAATCAAAGATCTCTATTTTCTTGGCCTACACAACCTTTATTCACCATATAAAACCCACATTTTATATGAGCAAAAATGTGATGATCAATTGATAATGAAATAGTATAAAATTACGAAGTTCCGTGATCTAAGCCATGGGTGGAAATTGTGTGAGGGAGGCAAAAAGAGAGCTCCTTTGTGATTGAGTGAATCTTAATCTAATAGCTCATTACCTAACCTTCATCCTCTTGACATTTATATGTTACAATCCCATCATTTTCTTTTTGTCACATCTAAACCATTTCTAATCTTATATGATCATTTGTTTATTTACTTGCCTCTTTGCATTTGTTTTCTTTAGTTTTTGTTTCTTCAATTCAGGAAGTGATTAGCTAGATTTTTAAACCCACTTCTCATCATCTAACTACTTCCTGACCCTTTCCTTACCTTTCTTTGTTTGTTTACCTTTTTTACTTCTAACTTGTTTTGATTCATTTCCCCTATTGATGATGGGGGCTTTGCTTCGAAATTCCTTCACCATTAATCCTAAAGGGCTAGAATTGCCCCATAAGTATCAAAGATTCCTAGCAAAGACAAAGAAAAAAGGATTTGTGCATTGTCAAAGTGGAGGAAATGTGACAAAGAGTGACAAAATTGCACCCATTTTGTCCGAGAGGTCGATATTGAAAAGCCAAGGCCATGGGGCAGCTATAATGGATCCCAATGGAAGCTCGGTGTTGACCCCAAATGGGAAGAACACGACTGAGCTAGTGGTTAAGGATCCGACTCTATGTAGTAATGGGACATCTAGCACTTACGCTCAAGTCGACGAAGGTATTGGGATTGTCAAGTTCCTTAGAGGGAAGGCTTTTTTCGTCACTGGTGCAACTGGGTTTTTGGCTAAAGGTTATCCACATTCATCCGAATTCTCATAACCTTCCATATTCTTTGAGTCGACGATTAGTTACTCATTTTTTCGTATTTTGTTACTTTGCAGTTCTTATAGAAAAGCTGTTAAGGACAGTGCCTGATGTGGGTAAGATTTATGTCTTGATCAAGGCAAAGAACGAAGAATTTGCACTAAAGAGACTGAAAAATGAGGTATGTTTGTTGTTATATTTTAGTATAGGAACACTAGAAGTGTATCCTTCTCTTTACATCATGCTAAAAAATGTTTTTTTTTCGTAAGATCGTTACTTCAGAGATTTTCCGGTGTCTCCAACAAATCCATGGGAATTCATACGAAACCTTCATGTTAAGCAAGCTTATTCCGGTGGTTGGAAATATTTGTGACTCTAATCTAGGACTAGATGAGGCTTCGACGAGTATGATTGCTGATGATGTAGACATTATTGTGAATTCCGCTGCCAATACAAATTTTCATGAGAGGTTTAGCCTTCTTTTGTCGAATTGCTTTTCTCCAATGTCGTGAAACTTCATAAATTATTATGTCGTGACACTAATTTTTTTTATGGTACGCTAGGTATGATGTCGCACTAGATATTAACACAGGGGGACCTGGCCGGTTAATGACCTTTGCAAAAAAATGCAGGAAACTTAAACTCTTCCTACAAGTATCAACGGGTAACACTTCTCATCTCATCTCTCGTGTGTATACAATTTTAGTCGAAGAGTCTTATTTGAGTTGAGGGGAAAATAAGATCATATATTTTTCCGAATGCAGCTTATGTGAATGGACAAAGGCAAGGAAAAATAATGGAGCGACCCTTTAGGAAAGGCGAGAGTATCGCAAAGGAAACTCTAGTAAACGAGAATGTATCAACATCGATGCCTCCTTTGGATGTTGAAGGTGAGATAGACTTGGCTTTTAAGTCTGCTCGTTCTTTTGAAGAGAATAAAGTTGCGCAGAAGATGAAAGAGTTGGGTTTAGAAAGGTGAAGTTTCCCAACTTTGTCGATGATAGTGAACTATGGATATATCTCGGTTGATGTAAATTTTTGTACTTTTATCATCTACAGGGCGAGGAAATATGGATGGCAAGATACTTACGTATTCACGAAAGCTATGGGGGAGATGCTGCTGGGTAGTATGCGGGGAGATGTTCCGGTGGTCATCCTTAGACCTAGTGTCATCGAGAGCACTTATCAAGATCCTTTCTCTGGATGGATTGAAGGCAATAGGTAATATATGTCGAGTTATGTCATGAACTTGCCTGATTTTATGCCTTGTTTAGTTTTTGTATCTTCATCGAGAGCACTTATACATTTCTGTTTTTTTAAAATTTTGATCAGAATGATGGATCCGGTAATCAAATACTATGGAAATGGCTTGCTGTCCGGTTTTCCAGTTGATCCGAATGGGGTGCTTGATGTTGTAAGTTTCCCTACCTACTAACATCCTTTTGGAATCTAGTTATGCATTTTAGTAAACTCTGAGTGAAGTTTACTTAATCTCTATGAAAAATGTCTGAAGAGCGTGTCCTATATACACGTCAATCTTCTTGTGATCACTTATAAGGGTAAGGTTGTGTACATTTAATCCCCTAAACCCCGCCCAGGAGGGAGCCACTCAATGACACTGGGGTAGTATAATGTAATGTTGTAGACTTTTACTTGTAGACAACTAAAAAGAGAAAATCCCTCCCATCGGTTTACTCATCCTTAACGAGAAGCATTCAACTTATATGACATGCATTCGTAATAGTTCTTCCCCGTCTGCAATCAGGAATGTCCCTAACATATACTATGTAAACCTTGAAGTGTGAAACCTGCCCATAGGCCTACTCATCCGAATGTTACGAGCAGTGTAACATATTCGCCTTTTGAATTCACGATTCGTTCAAAATGACCCTAATTTAACCCAAAACCGATCATAGTTCGCTTATTTTGATTCTCGATTTGCAAGGAAATTAGTGAATCATGTGACAGTGGTAACGATTAATGAGAAGCATGCGAGTTTTACGACTGATACACAAATACAGTTCACAATATGAATATTAACCCCCTCGTTTTTGCTAATGTTTTGTAGGTTCCAGCTGATATGGTTGTAAATGCCACACTTGCTGCTATAGCAAAGCATGGAATGGCTGAAAAACCCGAAATAAACATATACCAAGTAGCTTCATCTGTTGTAAACCCATTGGTTTACGGAGACTTGGGCGACTTGCTTCACCAATACTTCACAAGATGCCCATGTTTTGACACACAAGGAAGACCAATTCGAGTTGAGCCCTTTAAATTCTACAATTCGATGGATGATTTCTCGTCTCATATTTGGAGCGAGACGGTACATAACATTAGTCTGTTTCCTAAAGGAAAACATTCGAAGACAATCGAAAATCTTTGTAGAAAAGCCGTTGAGCAAGCTAAACACCTTGCTAGTGTATATGAACCATACAGCTTTTATGGTGGAAGGTGCGTTGGAAATAACTCAGCATTTCTTAATATGTTACTCCGTGCTCTTTTAACACGACCATATGTACTTCTCGATACTCATATCTATTGATAGGACGCATAAATTTCATATTTTCTAATATATTTCCGACTTAAAATGCAGGTTCGATAATAGTAGCACGACATCGTTGATGGAGAGCATGTCGGACGAAGAAAGGAGGACATTCGATTTCGACGTTGGGAGCATAGACTGGACTGATTACATATGTAGTGTCCACATTCCTGGTCTTAGGAGGCATGTCATGAAGGGAAGAGGCCAAAGAAGCTAACTAGTAGTGTTTTTTATTTATCAATTGATGTTTATTAATCACACCTAAATCCTTGTGTTAAATTGTTAATTTTCATTAATAAAGTTAATGTGCAAATAGTTTACCTATTGTTACACTTATACACTTATATGGTGAACTTGGTTGAGGCTACAAAGAGGAAAAAATGAAAGATGTTGTCTTTGAATATATGAATGTAATTCACCTTGTATTGACAAAGAAATTAGGGTGCATTACTTTGTATCAAGGAGTGTAGTTATGTAGTAATTCTAATGACTATTTATACATGTTAATTGTCACTTGCTATCTTCCCATTTTGCTCATGATCTAATAGTGCAAAATCTCAAAAGCGGTTACGGTATCGATAACGAAATTTTGCTCATGATCGTATTATTGTCTATTAAATGAGTAATACTCCCTCCTATTCATATTAAATGTCATTTAATTTGTGGCGTTGTTCACCGATCACTTTTAGTTTGTATTTTATTATTAGTCTATAAATTAAAACATAATTAATTAGATCTTGTTTGATTCGTATTGAAGTAATGCATTAAGAAGCGTACAGAACAAAACGAAATATTTATTGTGAATAGGGGGAAGTAATTACTTACATGTCTTATTTAAAAGGATAATATTTAACCTATAAAGTTAACTAATAAATAACAATTGTATAATCGTCAAAAAGACCATTAAATATTTAACATATGTAAAAACCAACACGAACTTAAGACCCGATTTAAAATCAACCCAAAATACCTAACTCAAAACTAACCCGATAATCCGAATAAATACCTCTAGTTATCCTGAGCATTACCCCATTAAAGAAGTGTCATTGGCCAAAACAGTGTTTCCTTAACACCTTGGCTGCATGATACTGGCTCAGTACCTCTAACTCACCAAAAAATCGCTTCATACAGAAATCACACATTAAGAACATGATCGCTAAATCTTTATTAAGAAATTTTCTGTTTCCTTTAACAAGAAATCTGCAAATCCAAAACCCAACTCAAAAATCATCATCATCATCAGCTACAAAATTCTTCAGCAGTGAAAGTAATGCTTTAATTCACAACTGGGATATTAGTTCTGCTGCAAAAGAAACGGTAGATTGTGTAGTAATTGGAGCCGGAATCGTGGGAATTGCTATTGCCAGAGAATTAGCTTTTAAAGGGAGAGAAGTCTTGGTCCTTGATTCTGCTCCTACTTTTGGTACTGTTACTAGTTCACGCAACAGTGAAGTCATTCATGCTGGCATTTACCATCCTTCTAATTGGTTCAAGGTTCATTTTCCCCCTCTTTTCTTGAATTAGGGATGATTTTTATGCAATTTCAAAATTTGGGTTTTGTTTGATTTTGAGTTTCAAACTGTGTTTATGAATTATTTGTTGACATTTAAGTAGGATTTGCTATGTTTGATATGGGTTTTTATTGGGTATGTTTCAAAGGTCAAAACTTGGGTTTTGTTTGATTTTAAGTGTTAAATTATGTTTCATGAATTATTTGTTGACATATATACATAGAGTTGCTGGATATAATGAGCTGAAAAATGGGTTTTTGTTTGCTAGTATATTAATATGAAAGTTTGATTTATGATATAAATAGAAGTATGATCAATTAAACAATTTGGTCAGTTCAGTGTTCTGCCATCAATTGGCAGACATCAATTCAGGAACTTGGTTTTTGTTTGATTTTGAGTGTTAAACTATGTTCCAGTTGACATTTAGGTTGGTATTTAGTTAGAACTGGTATATTTGATGAGCTGAAAAATGGGTTTTTGTTGGGTAGGTTGTTGAAAGGTTCAGTCATTGTAAGCTATTTGCTGGTATTAGTATGAAAGTTCATCAATGTCAATGGAAAAGGTATCACAAATTATACAATTTGGTGAGTTCAGTGTTCTCCCATCTACTACCTGTCTCTTTCATGGGCTCAACTACCATTAATATGAGTGTTTCATGTATCAATCTGATAGGGTCTTAATATGATTTGGTCTGTTCCCCCATCGGTTGCACATCAGCACATTTGTTGTGTTACCTTGATTATGGTGGACTGGTGGTATATATGGTACGTAGGTATATAGTTGGTGTTGATTGTAGTTACTTGGACTCGAGTACTGATGTTGGATACGGGTACTTGTCTAAGAGTCGGATACGTCTAAATATTCAATTTTACGCCTAAAATGAAGTGTCTAAGTGTCATACCAATGTCCGAGGATCAAGGATCGGACATGGATACGTGAAGCAAAATGAAGAGTCCGAATAACTTAATTGTAGTGGTGTAGGGATGTCGGCAACATTAAGTGTGTTATGTTTGAATTGTACCTAGGTGGATAGCCCTAGGGAAGTACTTATCATCATTGTCATAGCTCTTAGATGATTTTGATGAGAATACTGTAATTAAATCAATAAACTTGTCATGTAACAGGTCATTCCCTATCAAGAATCAATCGCCCCTCCGCAATTGTCCTCAAAGTGTATGGTTTATATTACTCTAAGGCTTTATAGTTACTAGTAGTGGTTAATTTGATTATTTACATTGTTCTACAAACTGTTGGTTCTCCCGAATATTCTACTTTAACTTTACACTGTACTTTTAGGATAGATGAGTGAGCATGTCTACTCAGGATGAGATGAGATACCATGCCTTATGCTATTCATAGATGATGTTGTTTTTGAAGAGTCGAGATATTTGAACTACATTCACGTTTGTATCTTAGTCTTAGTTCATTCACAATCCTAAATAATTAGATTTTTTATAAAAATTTTGACATTGTTTTTAGGCAAGATTCTGTGTCAAAGGAAGAGAAATGTTGTACAAGTACTGCTCCGAGCGTCACGTTCCTCACAAGCAGCTAGGTAAACTTATCGTTGCTACTCAGGAATCGGAAGTTCCAAAATTGAATGAGCTTTTAGCTCGAGGAATTGGAAATGGGGTCAATGGTCTGAGATTAATGGACGCAACTGAAGCTATGAATATAGAACCCGAATTACAATGTGTCAAAGCCTTATTTTCTCCTCTGTCGGGGATTGTCGATACTCATGCTCTGATGTTTTCTTTACTGGTATGCCAATGTGTGTAACTCTTTTCATGGCATTCATGACACTCGTAATTTTCTTTCTACATTGTGTCTCGGAAATAATTCCAAAATGACAGGATGTATATGGGAATTGAGTTCAGGGAGAAGCAGAAAGTTACGGAGGAACATTTTCTTACAACACCACTGTCCTTGGGGGAAACATCGAAGGAAAACAGATTGAACTTTTTGTAACGGGAAGCCAGAATCTAAACGACCGGAATGAGGGCAATTACTTACAAGCTGAGCTTAGGCTTCTCCCGAAGATAGTGATCAATTCAGCTGGCTTGGCTGCGGTGCCTCTTGCTAAGAGACTGATGGGCGTTGATAGTTCTTTTATTCCCTCGGCCCATTATGCTCGTGGTCACTACTTTTCTCTATCAAATATGAAGGTTCCACCTTTTAGGCATCTGATATATCCATTACCCGAAGAGGGTGGAATAGGGGTGCATGTAACCCTAGACTTAGATGGTCGGGTCAAATTTGGGCCTGATGTCGAATGGATTGGTGAGGTGGATGATGTTCACAGCTTCTTGAACAGGTATAAGTATTCATGATTCCACCATTTTAGTAAGTTTTTTACCTTGTTTGAAATAGACTTAAATGACTCATTAGGTCATTAACTTCTTATTTATCTGAAGCTACAGATGATTTTATAAAGGCATTGGGGTAAAGTTGCTTACAACCGACCCTTCAAACCTCATCTAGGCAGGAAGCCTTTTGCATATTTATGCCCATTGGAACAATTCTCAAATCTATACCTCTCGGCTTTCTGTCAAATTCATACTGGCTTTCACTGAACTATGGACAATGTATATAGACACCGAATACTTGGTAAATGAATCAAAGTTACTTGTTAAAAGTTCGCTGTCGGGCAATCATATTTCACTACATGTTAAAAGTTAAGACCCTCTCCATTTCCGACTATCAAATTACAACACCTTGCTAGAGATCTACATATGTGTACACCCATGTTAGACTCGCCTTGCAGCGAATAGTAAATCTTGTGGTTCATCGACTCATTTTTGTCAATGAAAGTGACGGGAAATGAGTATGTTGCATAAGACCCACTAACGTCGATTCTTTCTATCTTCCAGGTTTGATTATTCGGTATGTCCTGATCGCAATAAAAAGTTCTACCATGAAATAAGGAAGTACTACCCTCAACTTAAGGACGGAGCTCTAGAGCCAGGTTATGCAGGAATACGACCAAAACTCTCCGGTCCTGGAACACCCCCTACTGATTTTGTAATTCAGGTCCGTTTTATTTGCTACTAACTACATGATACATTTCCGGGACTCTATATTTCCTCGTGCTTACATCTTCATCCAGACGAAGTCTAACCAACTTTTTACTTTCTCGTAGTGTAACTCTTACAAGTCATTTGTGCTCCCATCGACTTTTTTCCTGGATCCACCACTGCTAACGTGCTCTTATCGTACAGGGCCAAGAGATTCACGGAGTATCTGGACTTGTAAACCTTTTTGGGATTGAGTCACCTGGTGTGACCGCAAGCATGGCTATAGCCGAGCACGTCTCTTCGAGGGTTCTCCCTACTATGTAGAAACTCTGCATTTTTTCTGTTTTTTGTATTCAAATTTCATGATATTCAAGTCCAAATCATTGATGACATAAACAATATGTATTCTATCATTTTTAAACAAGAAATAAAATATGTGAACTAATTTTATACTACTATACCAAACACACTTTCCGTAGTACAAGCACTCCAGGTTGTTGTACTAAGGAAGTTCTTAATATTATAGTCCTTGAGGTCAATCATAGAACATGACTTTTAAATCATGCATTAACTGAAAAAATTGTCCGTTTTCGATTGGTACATAGCTTATGTTTGGTAAATTAGTTAGTTGAAATAACTTATTGTTATAAATAAATGGTTTTTGAACAAACTGCTTATAGCAACGAGTTAAACCGCTGGTCAAATCAGCTATCAGCCGTTTGACAAACACCCCATTATATTTCGTTGATCTCAAATTTAATAAACTAAAGCAAAATAACTCGTCAAATTATGTGTAATTTTTTTAATGTGAAGTTGCAAATTATATTTCAAATTATGATAGACAAAAGCAAAATAACTCATGAAAATAACCTTTTTGTTATCACAAGGATGAAATTCTATACTCCCTCCAATTCCCCACTAACATATCATTTGCTTTTTGGACACTATTTATTTATTACTCTTAATTTGTAGTTTATTATTAATCTATAAGTTAAAACATAGTCAAGTGGAATCTTGTTTGGCTCATCTCAATGCAAGGATTATTCATATCAACTTTCCGTAATTTTTAGTTATGCTCAATTAGAGATATTAAAGATCGAATAAGTATATTGAATAATGTGTATAAAGCAAATGAGACATTAGTAGTGAATTTGACAGAGTATTTGATTTTGATATTTAAAAAATATTTCTAAAATGTTAGGTGTTCTTAGAAGGATTAAGGTGGCTCATGATGTGCTCATAATGCTAAGGTGATGGTGCATTTGATTGTCTTATATATATAGGCATGAATCTACCTAACTTTATGAGCACATTATGAACCCATACCATTCTTGTAACATGCGCAAATTACGAACCCATCCCAATTTCATTAACATGTATAATCAACTAAAGCATTCAAAATTATCTTAGTATAATCTAATCATATAATTTACTCATATAATCAACTAAAGCATTCAAAAAAAAAGAACAAATCAAAATAAATCAATAAATGACTAAAAGTTTAGACTATAGCTAAAGACCCAAATATTAAATGTTTCCTCTTTTCTATCATACATATTATATTTAAATTTTTTTTTATACAATTCAATGCATTATTTTGATAATTTTCATATCGGATTGTACAAAACTAAAAATTATAAAAAATTAATATTATGAAAGTATAGAATTAATCTATTTAAACAAGACTTCACTTAACTATATTTTTTCACACATGAGCCATAAGGATGTGAGGGTCTCTATTCATGCATCATGGACTTTCAAGAAGATCATCAAACACAAGAATCTGGTGGATAAGCTTGGAGGTTGGGAAAAATTTAACACTGGAGATACCTTCAGTATTGGCAGAACCTATGAGCTCCTTATTGCAGATAATCCAAGAGTCTACTGGGGTAACATTATGACTAAAAATATAGCAAGCCCGAGCGCCAGATTCATAACTTGGCTTGCCATACAGGATAGACTGGCTACTAGAGATAGAATCAGTAAATGGATGGATCTTCCAGATGACATGTGTGTCTTATGCAATGAAGCCTAGGAATCTGCTCAACACATCTTTTTTGAGTGCTCGAATGCTAAAGAAATTAGAGCTCACATTTTTGGCTTCCTCCCCCGTGGTCTTGATGAACCCAATTTTCACGTTGAAATCCAAAGCATGAGCAAAATTAATAACAAGAAGACAGATCGAGCCAAGCTGATAGTGGGTATCTGGACAGAGATGATCTACAATATTTGGATGCAACGCAACAAAAAAATTTTTGATAACCACACTTTCAAGCGGAAGGAGGTTATAGATTGTATAATCTTTAGGTTAGCTGGGCGGGTAAAAAATAGATTGATAGAGTTTCTTGTAACTAAGTAGATAGTTTTGGGGTTTTTGGGCTATCGCTCTCCTTTTTGTAAAGAGCGATAGTGTTTTTGGGTTGCCCGGGCGGAGTTAATTTCCTCCCTGGCGTCTGTTTGTCTTCTTTGGTATATAATACAAATCATTTGGCAAAATATATATATATATATATATTATATACTACACATCTTAAAATTATAAAATTATATACTACACATCTTAAAATTATACATTAATTTATGCTACTATTTCTATTTCCTACCATTCCAAAAAATTGACAAGGTAGCACAATGAAGTGAAACGTGTAAATGGCCGTGGACCGTCGTCTTTCCCACGCTATTGGGTGTTCATTTTCTCTCTCCTCTCACTTTCCATCTTTCTCTCTCTTCTCTAAATAACTAAATCACACCAAAACTCTTCAAAAAATCCAAATTTCTTGTATTAAACATCCCACCACCACAAATATTCTTCCACTAATCTACTATTTTTATTATTTTCATCTTTTTTTTGTTAGTTATTTGCCCATTTTTATTTTCTATAACTTCAAATTTGCAAAATTTGAAGCTAGTTTTGATTTAATCTCTTAGTTTGTTCCTTTTTTGAAGTGGGTTCTTCTCCTTTTTCTTTCCATCTTCTTTTTTTCATGTAACACTCCTTGATTTTGACTTCTTTGTAATCATGATTTTATGAGTTCAATTTTAGTTTTCTGGTCAAAAGGTTTGTTCATGATTGTAACAGTCTTAATTAACTAATCTTTCTGAGAGAAACCCATTTGGGATTTGTGAAATTTGCTTTCATTTCTAAGTAAAGGTGGTAGCTTTCTTCTATTGGTGCTTCAATTTATGCAGAGTTCCTTTCTTTTACTTGTAAGTTGTATTTCTATCTCTTTATTTGTATTTTTAATGTTTTGATCATCAATGTTTAGTTATTGTGATTGGATTTTAGTTCTTTCATCTTGTACCCTTGTTGGATCTTGTGGAAGTTTAATTTTTTGGACTATAAGCTTTAAATATTGAGTTGTTTGTGTTTTGGATGCAATTTTTAGAAGGATTGCTTTTGTGGGTTTACTTGGTTGATTGTAATCTTTTATGGGTTTGCTTTGGAATTACCAAATAGTAGCATAAATTACAGCTATCATGTTAGTTTGTGCTCACAATTGCTTTTATGGATGAAATCTGGAAGTATATTGTTAGTTGCATACTTGTTTTAGGGATGACTGATGTGTGCTGATATTTTAGGATTTAGGAAGGTTTGTTTGTTTTGTGGTGTCTTGATATTGAGGGATTGCTTGAGCTGGTTTCTAAGTACTTCATAGGTATTTTTTCATCAAAATTGAATGTTGATGCTATTAATTGTATGAGACATTTGTTAGAAGTGGGACTTTATTGAGTACCATTTCGTAGATGAAATTTCGAGAACAAATCCCGACCCTAGGATGAGGTTGTATATCCGACCTCTCCTTACCCCACCTAGGTGGATCCCCTTTGATGGCATCAAAGCAATTAAAGGTTGTAGTAGTGTGTCCTTCTTCTTTTTGATGTAGAATGAGTACCATTTCGTGTGAGTTGCTGAACGAAAATTCTACCAAACTTGTTTTCTTTTGCTTGGTTTTAATTGTTAGAAGACTCGGGTACTGATGTCGGATACTGCTACGTGTCCAAGTGTCAGATGCGTCTAAAGTCTAAGTGTCATACCAATGTCCGAGCATCAAGGATCAGACACGCGTACGTGAAGAAAAAAATAAGAGTCTGAGTAACATAGGCTAGAACACCTCCTACGATCAAAATGTCCATATTAAGTTTAAAGTTTGTTCTTTTTAAGTAATGGGAAATGAGTTAAAATTTTAGAAACACTATGTTGCTTGGAAAGACTAATTGTTGAATTTTTTAAATTTTTTTTTCTGTTTGTTATATCAGTTTATTCAAGATGTACCATGCTAAGAAATTTTCAACAGTGAGCTTGGTGCCGCATAAAACGCAAGGAAGTGAGCCGGTTTCTAATGCTGGAGCCATGGGAAGTTCTTCTGTGAAAAGCTCACCTCCTCCTGGGGGTAGCGGGAAGCAACGGTTACGATGGACGGAGGATCTGCACAACCGTTTTGTGGACGCCATTACACAACTTGGTGGACCAGATAGTGGGTATTTTCTTTTCAGCAATGAAATATCGTTTAAATCTATTTTTATCCCTCAAGAAGTTTGTAGTTTACTGAAGTTGATTACTGCAAAATGCTTTCATGGCTGATTGGATTTCCACTTTTACTACATGACATTAGTGTACCTAAATGAACCTAAATATCGAAAACATGATAACCTCTTTAATTTGTGTCGTGTCTTTCTCATTGCTGTCCTACGCTTTGGAATTAGATCACCTTTGAGAAATTTTTAGATATCGAAGTCTTTTTTAACCTACATAATATACCATGTTATAGGTTATATGATGTTCATCATCATTCTGATTTGAGATCGGATATGCCAATTTGAACCATTATAGTCAAGAGCTCGTGTAACTGGAATTCATTGTTTGTCTAATTTTAAGGTTGAAGACCGGAACTTGTAAAATATGTATTCTGGTTTTGTCTCTTCCTCTTCAATTAGTGATAATAATTGTGGGGTTCTCCCACAACCTCTCCTTTTCTGCGAAACACGAGCAAATATTCATCTTGCTAACCAGATGAAAGACCTAACCGTGAAGCGTGAACCCGCTCCAACTGTTTATTAATCCGCGCAGGCGTATGGTCAATATTGTTAGGAAGTCAAAGTTCCCCCTATATGTGTCAATTTCTTCTTTTTTACTATGGGGTTTCTTATTAGTTTTGCATCAAAGCCTTAGACATGAATCCCAATTTAGTATGTGAGATGTGATGCAAAAAATTGGCTGAATATAATTTAGTCGTGATGGAGTACATTGTTCACATGGTGATTAAGTGTTTCTTTCCTCTTCTTTGTCTTATTGCCACATGTTAATGTGTATCAATCCTGCATTGTTGTTGTAGGAGAATCTTTGATTATCATAAGTCAATCATATTTATTATTCAGTACATAATTGGTATGTATCTATCTTGGAAATATTTAAGTTATTGTAGATTTGTAGTAGAGTCTTGCATGTTGGGAGGTTTGAATAGAAGATATAGGCTTGTTAATGTATCTGAAGCTGAAAATGGAAACGATTCATGAATGTGAGATGATACTAGGTCCTAGATCTGGAGAACTTTCATTTGTTTATATATTTATTATATTTTATTAATTGTAATCATTGCAACTAGCAAACTACTATTATGTACTACTCCGTTCCTCTGATTTTGCATCAAAGAGAATACCGTTATTTAAGAAAAAAGTGAATATTGATAACAAATGAAGAGAAAAACTGAATTGTGTGGATTAAATTAAAAGAGAGTTAAAATGTATGGATTAGATCAAAAGAAAGTGATGGGTCTTTGTCCAAAAATAGAAATGATGCAAGATGAGTGGGACGGAGAGAGTATTGTATTTGTTAGTATTGAAATAGCCCTAGAGGACGGTATTTGTTTTTCAAAATTATATACATGTCATGTTCATTTCAAGCTTTGATTTGCTTAGAATTTTTTAGAAATGCTAAGAACTTGAAGTTCCTCTGCTAATTGTATAAATTGGGGCCCAAACAATATAAGTTAGCAAATTATTTTAGAGTAAAAAAATTTATACCATAAGATTAGCTTGTACGGATTAATTTATAACATAAAACACGTTGCTAATGACAATTTTTGCATTTACAACCATATGTTTGGGCATTTTCAAATGTGTGAGGCCCTTTACTGATCAGTTTTTTGCTTGGCATGAATCAAGAACCTCGTCAACTTGTATTCATGATTGTTTTGTAGTGTTGTAGTACAACATCTGCATTTTTTTGCGAGACTCGTGTATTGTTGGACATGTACCATCTGACCCGGCTATTTTTTTAAAAAGAAATCTATGATTTTGAAAATGAAGTGTTACACTGTTTATATTCATGTCAAATTGTCATATTCTAGGACATGGGTAATTGAGGAGTCCGCGTAGTTGAGTGCCCATGCATGCACATACCCATTGTTGAAGTCTAAATTTTGGTTATCCGTTATTGTATTCTTACATTTCGTGTTTTATGATGAAAATTGCACTTTATAAGCGGGCGTGTGATTAACTTTTCATTACTAATTCCTTTGTAGGAGCTACTCCTAAAGGAGTTCTAAGAGTGATGGGTGTGCCTGGTCTTACCATCTACCATGTAAAAAGTCATCTACAGGTAAATCTTCAGTTTATTAATGATGTAATTTTAGATTTTTTGTGAACTGCTTCAAATTTCCGCTCACAGTCCATAATGCAGTAAATCTCTGTTTGTGCAGAAGTATCGCCTTGCTAAGTATCTGCCGGAATCTCCTAGTGATGGTAAAGGTGCTTATGTATTTCGCCGATTTTGATCTTTTATCTTATTGGTGTCAGATTTAACTTATAAATTCTCTACGGTTCCAGGTTCCAAGGATGAGAAGAAAGGTTCTCTAGATGGCCTAACAAATCCAGAGTCTTCCCAGTGAGTGTCTCCTTATTTTACCTACGCTTCACCTGCACTCTCTTTAGACTCCTGTAGTTGTGCGAGCTACCGTATAACTTGGGGCATTGGTACGATTTTATCTATAACCTATTCATATATATCCACTGATTTCAGGGGATTACAGATTAATGAGGCACTTAAAATGCAAATGGAAGTCCAGAAACGTCTGCACGAGCAGCTTGAGGTATATATTCTTATGATTTTATGCCTTATATAATGGAATGACAAGATACCGTATGTGAGTACTTTAGGAAGTTATGAGTTCTTTTTCGGGTGAAACTTGGTTACAATTTGTATTAAGTGGGGAAAGGGTAAAGTCTATTGTAAGTCCAAGTAGAAACGTCCACGTGTCGAAGTATAGGGCAGCCCAATCCAATCCCTTGTAGTTGAATGCAATTGAATGTCGTTGAAGACTTGAAGGTGGTTGAAGATAGTCGAAGGAGGTTGAAGATTTTCGAATGAACCTGCAAAATAAACAAAGGTTAATAACCCGGGAGTGACAACCAGAAAAGTCCCTCTGATGCTCAAGTCAAACGGGGGTTGAATGTGGATATGAATATGGAATTTCTTTGAGAGAATTTTGGAGAACTTATGTTATTAATATGTGTTTGTGAGTATTTATAGTCGTTGGCTTGACTGAATCTGCTTTCGAACTTATAAATGATGAAGGGGACTGATACGTAACATGAAATTGGGATTTGACGATCCCATGGGATATCGTTGACTATGTCATGAGGCCCAATTAATATTAGGGCCTTGGACCCAAAACATGTTCTTTATTTTATCAAACAAAATTGTGTCATAAATCATGATCCACTTGAATATAGTATTGGTGAAAAGAATGTACCAAATGAGTAGAATGGAATGAGTATAGATTATGTAAGATATGTATCCGTAACTACTGTTCCTTGTTCATGAAGGTGCAAAGACAGTTACAAATGAGAATCGAAGCTCAGGGGAAGTATTTACAAAAGATCATAGAGGAGCAGCAGAAACTGGGTAGTGTCCTAAAAGCTTCCGATTCGCTACCATCCTCCAGCAATCAAGACGAGGAGAGGGAAAAGTCGTCAAATTCTCAGCCAGTTAGGGAACACTCCCCAAGCCCAACTTCCCCTCGTAAGAAGCAGAAGTTGGATCATTCATCAACAAGCAACATCGATACTGTCTCGGTTCCTTCAAAAAACAGTCCAAAGAAGGATTTCCTCGACCAGTGGGATCAGAATATTTACGGCTCTGCAGCCGGGTTTGGGCTCGACTTCGAATCAGAGTTCAAGAAGCAGGAAAATAATGAACATGAGCAAAGAATTTCCTCCGAATCGGATTTTCCACGTAGTTCCAAGTAGGACAAGCGCACTTTCAGTGGTTAGAGCAATTAGTCCTGCACCCATTCCGGCATGCAAACCGACCTGTAAATAGGTATTATTTATACACATTTGTCACACTGTAAGTTTCTTGTAGTTTATTTTATTGTACATTATTATACCTTTGAAGTTGAAGTGTCTTCGTTGGAGCCAAAAATTCCCGACTTCTGTTGACCTGCTAACTACCTCTTATCAGCTAACTTTGACGACATATATCGTCTGAAATTTTTCGTTTAAGAATTTTGTTGCTAGAGTTTGCTATCGAGCTGGTCTAGATGGACGGAAATTGTGAACTGTCCACCGTGTAAGTTCAAAAGGGTCTTTTCTTTCTTCTTATCGATTTTCCCCTGCTGAAAACTTGGCCTGCGGGCTGCAACGCCCGCAGGGGAGAGACGGAATGGCTAGCTTGGCCATGAGCCCGACTGTTATGTAAGCGAGATAAGACCAAGTTGCTTGTGTCAAGCAGGAAACTTGCCTAGTTAGCTGACTGAAATTAGGCATATATAGTGCATAGTGGGACAGTTGCTGTATGAGGTTGACAGGAATCAACATAAAATTTCACTTAGCAAAGAAGTTGAGGCAAATGATGAACTAATTAAAGTGCGAGCGGACAAGAATCATAAGTTGACTTAGTAGTTAAAGGTTTTTTTATTGATCGCTTGTGATGTTTTGATTATCATCACATAGGGATAAATCAATTTTCCCTTCTCTTTGTCCCTGGTAAGGAATTCTCTAATCTTATTCCCGATTCAAAAAAAATTAAAAGATTGTGGACAGAAGCTAAAATAAAATTTGAAATAAGTCTAAACATTCAGGTTTTGTGAAACTTTAAAGTGTAATTTATTCGGGTTTTTTTTTATTCAATGCAATATTAATTCCAAAACTATTACGAAATATCGTATGAGGCTGGGTGAATATGGGAGTGAGTGAATATGCGACTAATACGATCTTATACCCACTATTCATAGGCTATGTCGTTAAGACTTTTACAATTCATCCACTAGCTAGTGAATTTATAATCATATTCGCTTCAATTAGAGCATATATATTGCGAAACTCATGATATTTTACGTGTCTATCGTTTCTAATTTCATGATATTGAATATAAAAAATTAAATATAAATTTTATTTTACTTTATATGTAAAAAAATTATAAGTTTAAATATTTATACATGAACATCAATTTTTGAACATGAATATCTCTTTCATATACCATTATCAACTACTTTTACTTTATTTAAAGGAACCTTTACATTTTTATAAATAGATAATATGAGACTACAAGTTTACAATCCACTATAATAATAAATTTTTTAGATGAAATAATAATAATAATAATAATAATAATAATAATAATAATAATTATTATTATTATTATTATTATTATTATTAATTAATTATGCAGGTAATTAGAAATTAATCCAATATTAAGGATGTAGTTGGGATTTTTGGCATTAATCTTCTCTATTTATAGAAAATAATTAACAAAAATAAATACTTATATTTCGTTTCTCTTTCTCCTAACATCATAATCTTATGACAATACAACCAATAAAATGAGATTGTTGGGAGGTTATAGGTCGAATGTAATTCACCCATTTTTCTTTAATAAGCTGAGTTTATTTGCTACTTTATAATTATCAATTAGAACTCACTTTTTTTTACTATACTATTCCATATCTAATTAGCACAAAAAGAAAATAAGTTTTTTTAAGAGAAAGATGGATATTTTGTATTAGATGTTATAATAACCGTTGAAATATAAATTATTTAAAAAATATAAATAATATCTTCAAATGCTACTTTTAATTTGGGAAAACTATAAATTGTCACGTTCTAAAAACAAATATTTGCACCATTAAATGTTACAAAACTGCTATTTATTGAACAATGAAATGTTTCTTAAATTGTGTTTTAACCCGATCAAATCATTAACAACTACTTAAACTATTATGCTGACCATGTCCTTAATAGTTGGCTTACTTTCCCATTTCTACCCTAAGACGTGTCAAGTTTTGGGGCTGATCCAATTTATAAATTAAAAAAAAAGTTAATTGATGGTTTTGTAAGTTTAAAGAGAGATATGGGCTGAGCTCTTATAAATGGTCTCTCAAGAGAGTACCTGAATTATAATTGTCATCAATTAATAATGCATATTTCTAAATAGTTAAAATTCATACTTCTATTTTTCTAAAAATAATTATTGTAGCAAAATCAATCTCTCCACTACCACAATGCAAGGATCTTGGATTTAGTTAATTAATACATAATTACAATTATGTACAAATTACTCAAATAATACGAAGACAAAGCAAGATCCCATACATATTGATTTGAGTAATTTTAAAAAAATTGTGATTGCCGTGTAATTATATTAAAAATTGTACAATTATATGATACGTTGTATGGATCACCATCATGTGACAAAATCTCAAATTATTCCTGGTATTGTGAAATTCTAGCATTTTTTTATTGCTTGAATAAAACAAATAAATAAATAAATAATTATATCTGACCATTTACCTAAATTTACTCAATTTATATATTATAGTTGATTAGTTTCAATGAAAATACCAATGCACTATTATCAAATCGGGACAAAATACTAAAATAAAAGTAAGATATCTTAAAACGTGGATATGGTTTAAAAATCTTTGGGAAATTTCAGATAAATAAAAAGGCTACGTTTTTTTTTGTCAAGTTAGGTACTCGAATTCAAATATATTTTTGAAAAATGTACTCTATATAAAAGTGGTTGCGATATTTGTTTTATTATAAAAAAAACTCTTTACAATAGGTAATAATACATAATTTTTTTAAAAAAAAATTAACATTTTGTATACCAAGAGTAAAAGTTAAGCTTACGGTCACCACACGAAAAAAAGAAATATTTGTCCACCACGCGCGTGACAAGGTCACCATCAATTTGCTAAAATCTTTTCTTGTGTTATCATATGTCATCCATTTTGTACTATTTATTTTTTTATATGAAAATTAAGAAATTGTATATACTAGTAAGTTAAAATTCTGGAATATTTTGAAACAAAGTAAGAGGATAAACTCCCTCCGTTCCACTGGAATTGAATCAAAGAGAAATATAGGAATCATAGTAACCGTTAAGGAAAGTATGAGAAATTGATCTAAAAATGTAATATTAACCGAAAAGAGAGAATGTATTGTGTAGATCATTATTTAGCCGTTGAGAATTTTCCTTTGACTCTAATAATGAGGATTATTGTGTGAGATGTAAGTACTGCTTACTCTTTCCTATTTTAATCAAATATCTTATATTTGGTTTTGCAAATTAATCGATGCATTATTTCATTCCTAAATAATTCTAGTTGTGTTTAATTGAAAATTAAAAAGTTGATATTAATAAAATTTATACGGAGACAAATCAAACAAATTTTCACTTTACTGTGTTTAGGAAAGGACGTTCAACCTTAGCCTGTAACACCTGAACCTCATTGGACTGCCGGTGACTACCCATAGACTTTGTAAACTGGCTCTACAAACCAACGTAATTTTTTTCAGCGCGCTTTAACATTTTGGCCTCTCTTAAAATGAAGATGCACCTTGTTGATATAAATAGTATATCAATTCATTTTAACCCTTAACTTCGGATATCACAAATTTAACAAAAGTCAAAAAAGAAATTACGGAATATTATTTTTAAAATTGACAACCATTTATTAATTAGGAAGATAAACTGAAGCACCTTTAAAAATGAAAATGTGAACTTTTAAAAGATAATGCACATGTCAAAATTTTAAAAGTAAAAGTGATTAAGATCGAACCTTTATAATCAATTTTTCCTTTAAGCTATAAAAATAAGAATAAAATACAATTATACAAATGAAAAATAATTAATAAATAATACCAAGTCAAATAAAAACACTATTAATTAGTTTCCAAAATAAGACAAGAAAGTTTTGAGAATAAAACCAATGAAATATGTCCTTTTAGTCACATGATCTACCGTTTATTGCTTTCAATTTTTCAAATAATTTCTTGTGTGGGACATATAGTTTGGTGAAGTCTTTGTCTCTTAACTCAAAATCACTTCACTTATTGTAATCCATAATTCTCTATCACTCTAATATTGATATCGATATTTTTCCTCACAATATTTATTATCGTATTCAATTTATCCCGTTTACAGAAAATAGTGAACAAGACTTGGGGAAGAAAAGATGGCGGCAACTCATATCTCTAAAGCAAGATGCGACTAAGAAATCCATCGGTTCAAGAAATATCCTTAGAAAAACCCTCAAAAAAGAGAATCATGCAACGAAAATGACTGAGTGAGGCTGAATCGGTGATCTTACTGTATATAAAGATTGAAATAACCTCAAAAAATACATTTCCTAGGTTGAATTTACTCTCCTTCAATATCATTCCTACAAGAAATGAAGTTTATTGATATATCATCATGGCATTCATTCTTTCTGCTCTTCTTCTTCGTCATCAATGGTGATAATTTGCGTATTATTATTTCATAATACATTTTGTAATTTTCGAGTTAGTTTTAAGTCGGATTTGACCTGTCATGGTTCGATTTTATTTAGTTTTTGAAGTGTAGTGTTGTGTTATAATTGTTTGTTTCATTTTGATGCAGAGGATGTCATTGAAGCTTTGACATATGACTATAGAGCAACTACAAAGGTAAAATTAACTTACTTTTTTCAAATTTCAACATTTTGATCAATAATAGCCTTTAAACAAGACACATTTGTTTATATTTCGAGATAAGGAGAATCTCTTATAGGCGAGAGCGGAAATTGATATTCCTATAGGCAGTTAAAATTAAACCTTTATTGTAAGAATGAAAAGTAAATATTCTTATCGATCACTAGATCAACCAATGATTCTCATATTTATAATACTTATGCGATTATTTTTCCATAAAAATTAATAATCCCTCTAATCTACTTAATATTGAAATTTCCAAATATCTCATTTGCACAACCAAAAGACTCATGCTATGTACAATTTTTCAACACATTTGATGATAAACAAAATTTTATAATAGTTAGCTATGAAATATGAATTATTTAAAAATAATCATTATTTTGTGTTAAATATATATTATTTTTATAGTTATTTGCCTTTTAAATTTTATCGTTTATTTATTTCATATAATTAGTAAGAAAAATTAATTGTTCAATTTCACAATTGTTTAATTGACACGATTGTAATGGTTGACTTTAATCCTAAAATTCGGCGAATTAAAGTAACATACCATAATTTGCATATGGTTAATCTTGTAGTAAATACATTTTGTTTCAATTAATTTGTGTGTTTTTTCATTCTTTATTGGCGGAATATACGGAGTACAATGATGATGATGATTAGGGCTGTTCAATGGGTTGAAAATGGGTCGGGCCGAAAACGGGTAATACTATAATTAAAATAAAGCGGGCTATAAAAGGGCTCAATAAGGGCCAAAAACGGATCTTTGTAAATAGTATAATTAATGTATAATTTAAATATTATAAATAACAATGTCAATGAAATTATTAATATTTTTTTAATCTAATTATTATAAATTGATAAATGGGGATTTAAATAATTTGTAGCAGTAGAAATGGATCGGATTGGGCCGGATCGGGTTTTGATAGCCCGGCCCATTTAAAGCCCATATTAATTTTAAAGGGCCCTTATCCGGCCCTGCCCATATTTACTTAAGCCCGATCCAACCCTTATCCGGCCCATTGAACACCCCTAATATTGATAATGTGTGTTGTTTTGAAGTGTTTGGTGGAAGCTTGGGATGCTCAATATGGTGGAGGTATCATACATAATCCAAACTTTAACAATGGTGTTGAAGGATGGACAACATTTGGATTAGGGAAAATTGAATCAAGAACATTTAAAAATGGGAATAAATTTATTGCAGCTCTTAATAGAACACTACCATCTGATAGCATTTCCCAAAGAGTTCTACTTGAAGAAGGAAAACTTTATGCATTTGCAGGTAATATTTACATTTTCGTCCTTTTGAATTTGCTTACTGATAGCAGGGATAAAATACTGTATATATAAGTTTTATTTTGTCGACCTTTCTCAAGCCGAGAGACTCTTTGACCGCACTCTCTTCTATGGGTATGTGCTGTCGTCTTTCTTCTCTTCCCAGATCTTGACTATAGTTTTCTATTTATGACAAACTCCCTCTGCCCGTAGTATTTGCTACAAGGATAAAAGGTGGGATAATCGAGGAAAAATAGTAAAAGCATATACGTAAATAGTGTAATGTATGAAAAAGTGAAATAAATATGTGGGTGTGATGAAAATATAATTTAAATGTGTAGATGAAAGTGTGATTTGTAACTAAAAATAAAATTATACCAAAATTATCGTCAATAATACAACTTTCACTAATTTCTCTACAATAATACTAACTTTTATTTAACCATGAATAATAAAGTATCAAATAAGGAAATGTTATTCTACAATAATACCAATTTTTTTGTTTAACCATTACTTTACTTTTTTTTTTTTGTCAAAATACATACTACTTCTTCCTCCGTTACATTATACTTGGTACATTTCACTTTTTTACGCATACCAATGCGTTATTTTGTTTATTTATATTTTGAATTATACAAATCTAAAAATAATAAAAAGTTAATATTATGAAAGTATGCGATTAGACGATTCAAACAAGATTCCACTTGACTATATTTTTACTTACACATTAGTCGCAATATATATAAAATAAGCTTGAATGATGAATAGTGCACAAAATCGAAATGTAGCGAGTATTTCAGAACGGAGGAAGTATAAACTCTAACATAGGCATAGTTGTAAACTCAATAATGGGATATAGAGAATATATATTTATATCCTTGCATCATTTTCTAACTCTTAATCAATATATTTCTAAGTTATCAATAAATTATTAATGAATGTGGTTAATTAAATGTAAAAATTACAGCATGGATTCAATTAAATGAAGGCAGAGAAGTAATTAGTGTTAGATTTAGAAGACCTTATGGAAAAGAATACCTTCATGGAGGTACAGTAATAGCTAAGCATGGATGTTGGAGCATGCTTAAAGGTGGTATTCTTGCTAATTTTTCTGGCCCTGTTCATATCACTTTTGAGGTAAATTTTGTTACATCATGGTTACCACCAATCATATATTTAAAACGATATATTTTTTCCGTTCTATTAAATTTATCTCATCGGTATTTATGGCCGGTTCTTGGGGCATTCTGGATAGCCGACCACCTACAGCCCCCGAAATAAGAGGCCTCAAATATTAAATAGTGTAATTTAGGTCCGATTCTAAGCAACGCTTTTTAAGTTTTTTGTGCGTAAATCTTTTTTATATTTGTAAGAACATAATATTAATTACAATACATTTTATCTTGAATTATTTTTTAAAAAAAATTTCTAAAGTGGAAAAAATTTATCTTTTAATATAATGAAGGACCTTATTTAAAAAGATATTGTCAAAATAGATAGGGCTTTTAAAATCTTTGTTCCGCCTTTGTTGGTATCTGATAGGAAGATCAAGAAAAAAGACAAAAATGAATACAATATGGGTAATGAGAGAAATGAGTGGATGAGATGAAAATGCAAGTTAAATTTAGAGATGAGAATGATAGAAAGAATATGGATCAGGACCAAAAATTGTAATGGGTCCAATTTGATAGGGCGACATGAAAATAAAAGTGAAATAAATTTCGTGGGATTGAGAAAATAAATAAAAAGTATCCAACATATTGTCATTTCTTAAATCTTTTTAAATGCAGACTAAAAACACATCTGTAGAAGTTTGGGTAGACAATGTCTCGTTACAACCCTTTACCAAGAAGCAATGGAGACTCCACCAAGAACACACCATTAATAAGGTAAACTTACAAATGTTGCATACTTTTTAAGTTTTTTTTTATTTTTTTTTTATTTTTTTTTTTAATTAGATAAAAAGGAATTTTTATGGATAGTGGCAAAGCCATATTATTTTAGGATGACATATATTTTCTTGACTTATAAAGTGTGTGCACCTTGTGTCCCCCGGTTAATATACTGACACTCACAACAACTCCAGCCTAATTCAACATGCTCTTGGCGTATTATGAGCCATCATTTGAAAATGGCCACACGTCACAGCATAACACATTACTGTTTGCGGCCTGTTTTGACATGTCAAGCATGTGGCCACTTTAGCACTGGCTACGACAATCTATCACGACATAAATTCCACGTCTATTATAGGAAAACACAATAGTTTTCCTATAATAACATATGTGACGACTATTTTATTATTCGGGCTTGTTTTAACATTATAACCAACATAATGACTTCCATCAAATTCACGCGTCCTCTTAAGAATTATATAAGTCAATCATTTGAGATAAATGTACTATAGATGTAACACAACCTATTCTCATATATAACGATTTTTGACACGTTAAAACCTGATCCAATGCAAAGATTTTAATTCAACCAAAAACGTCTAATCTAACGATAATCAAGACTCGAAGATATGACATCATATTTCATGTAGGTAAGGAAACACAAGGTGAAATTCCAGGTGACAAACCAAGACAACACAAGACTACAAGGAGCAAAAATCAGTCTAAGGCAAAAAAAGGCAGGTTTTCCTATAGGATGTGAAATAAACTCCTACATACTAAACATCACAAAATACAAAGAATGGTTTCTAGCATCAAAATTTTCAGTCACAGCCTTTGGCAATGAAATGAAATGGTATTTCACAGAAGAAAAACAACAAGGACATGAAAACTACACAATTCCTGATGCCATGTTACAACTTTGTGAACAAAATCAAATCGACGTTAGAGGACATAACATATTCTGGGACGATCCAAAGTACCAACCCGAGTGGTTAGACCCTAGAATAAGCCCGAAAAGGCTTAGAAAACTTGTCGAAAAGAGGATAAAATCGATTGTTTTAAGGTATAAAGGGAGACTAATTCATTGGGACGTTATGAATGAAAACTTACATTTTAAGTTCTATGAAGAAAAACTTGGTCGAAACGCGACATATGAGGTTTTTTCTAGAGTACATGAGGTTGATCGAAGGCCGATTTTGTTCATGAATGAGTATAATACTATAGAGGTTAGTGAAGATATTGAATCAATGCCTGCAAGATATGCTAGAAAATTGAAGAAAATTGGTGCATATAATAGAGAAATGTTGCCTTTGGGAGTAGGGTTAGAATCAAGGTTTGGTCATGATCACCCTAATTTTGCTTATATGAGAGCAGGAATTGATTACTTAGCTTCAATGGGATTCTCTGTTTGGCTTACTGAAGTGTTTGTTGATAAAGGACCTAATCAGGTAATGTTATCTTTTTTTTGTTTTGTTTTTGACTTTTTCGCGGGTCCAGGACCCACCCTGAGATTTCAGAGACTCGAGGCAAAACATTATATGGGCTCCTACTAAATAAATGTATTATTATAGGCCCCTAACTATTAATATTAAAGCGTCGTTTTTCTAATTTTTGGATGGGCCCAGGACATTGGCCCCTCTTGCCTCCTTATAGGGCCGGCCCTAAGGGAATCTAAGTGAAATATCGATAGTTCTCTTCTCTCGTATAAAAATTGAAAAGCTTTCATATATATAACTTAGAAGTCGATTTTTCCTCTTGTGTGAATCTATGCGGTTTAGTTCTTTCTATTTTAGCGCTCCTAGGTGAAATTACATATGATAGGTGAAATTTTATATGAATGTGATTTCAAGATGACAATGGGTCGGACTCGGCTCGGATTATACATACTCCGACTTTGTTACGGATAATAGTCGGACTTTTGTTTTCAGTCCACCTCCACTCGGAGTCGGATTATGCATACTCCAAGTTTGCCCCGACTCGGACTCTCGAATTTCCAATGTAGTAGGATGCAGAATCGGATTATTATAAAACAGTATCGTTGTGATATTGTACTAATGATTTTAAAGCATACAAAATTAACAAAATATATTTTTCATATACAATTTAACAAATAAATATATACTTTAATTTGAATTCAATTTTAACAACAAAAATAATCCTACTACTAAAATTTAACAAAATTTTCTCTTATTTTGATTTGGCGTATTTTGTTTCTCTTGATTTCATATGTCTTATCTTGATTCATTAATCTAAATAAAAATACCAAGTACTTTTTCAAAATCGAAAATTACAATTAGTATAAGAGAGAGCTTGAATTAGTCACATCTAGAGTTTTAAAGGAAACAAAATATTAGTGTAAAAGTCAAATTCAAAGTCGGATGTCCTTCAGGGTCGGAGTCGGGTCGGAGTCTCGGATTTTTAATAAGGTCCACCTCCGGTCCGTCTCTAACTCGGACTCGAATCGTAAAGTCGGAGTCGAATGACTTTTTCCTCGAACTCAAACCGGATTATTTTCCTCGGATCGAGTCAGACTAGGGTCGAATTCGAACTGAATTGCGATCCCTAATCATGAAAGCATGTATTAGGTTTCAGGTTGCGTATATCATATAGAAAAATAGGTTTATTTACAATAAAACATGATTTGTCGCCTATTTTAAGTCATTTTTCTCTTTAGGCTATCATATACAAAATGAAAAACGACATTCATGTTATTTCAATCATAAGAATATTAAACTCTGCATTAGATGAAGCATATAGAAGTAAAAAGGAAGATTGATTTACTATAGATGTGATTTTACACAAAATCTCAAGGAAGATCGTCTATCCTATAGACCATCAAAATGGGCCAACCCATTTCCCATCCCATTAATTGATTTTTTAAATTTAAAAAAAACAAAATAAAAAAAAAGAAAAAAAAAACTGATTTCTATGGATGATATACTGTTGGTTACTTCTTCCTCTTTTTTCTCATCTTCTCATTCATCTCCATGGAAGAAAGAAAAACTGATTTCCATGGAAGAAAGAAAGAAAAGAATCTACGATTTCTCATCTTCTCATTAATGGATGATATACTGTTAGTATATCATTTAGAAGATCTATTTATTTTTTTATATTCTAATGGTGTTCTGGAATTTTTTGGTATTCTAATGAGTATCAAATGGCAGTTAAGAGGGTTGGACGGTTGGTTTTCCAAGGTTGTCTAGAATTTATTTTTTTTCCTTTTTTCCTTTTTCTACAAAACTAAACTTGCTGAATTTTATTTGGACTGGGCTTTTGTAATACCCGTCTATAGGATAGACCGTCTCCCATGAAACTTACTGGTGATTTTAATCTTTAACTTCAACCCTGGTTTCTTATGGGTTTTTGTCATTTAGACTTCTTGACAAGTATTTATAATTAAAATTAGAAGTTAAATTTTCTTCATGTTATAAATTACTATTCATTTCTCTACCTTTTTAGTGCCCTAGGTAAAATAACAAATATGACTCTTATATACAAATTAAAAAACATGTATATATTATTGGAAAAATTGACATTAATAATCCAACCTTTTGCTCATTCGCCGTGAATAATCCAACCTTTTGATTATTTTTTAATAATCCAACGGTTACCCTTAGTTCGTTGTCAATAATCCAACCTTTATTTTAGTTTGCTAGCAGCATACCCTATTATTACCTATTATTAGTAATAGGGTATGTTGTGGGCAAATTTTTTACAACGTTTGGATTATTAAAAAATAATCCAAAGGTGAGATTTTTAATAGCGGATGAGTGAAAGGTTGAACTATTAATGTCAATTTTCCCTATATTATTTCAATTATAAAAACATGTACTGAGTAATGAGTTCCATCAATTATATAATAACTTTGGATTTATTTACATGTTTTGAGTCATTTCCTCCGAGGGCTCTTGTTTGTCCTATCATCTTTCTCAAGTCGGGAATTCCTTTTGGCCGCGCTCTCTTTTATGAGTATGAGTTGCCGCCGTCCTTCCCTCTCCAGACCCTGTCCATAGTTTTCTATGAGCGGAATATACTGGGTAGGATGATGATGACGGCTCTTATTTGTCGTACTTTTACCCGGACTACAACATTTCATTACCTAAATGCCATTGAGTGGCTTCCACCTGGATTTGCAAGGTTGGATGTACGCGACTTTATTCTTATTAATGATAAACTAATAAAGATATTGTTTCTGATTGAACCTTGGTAAGCAGGCAGAGTATTTGGAGGAAGTTCTAAGGGAAGGATACTCACATCCATCTGTAGAAGGGATTGTAATATGGCCCACTTCACCATTTAGTACAGAGTGTAAAATGTGTTTGGTTGATGTTCAACAAGACTTCAAAAAGACAAAAACTGGTGATATTGTTGACGAGTTCATTGCAAAATTATGGAGCTCAAGACCATTGAAATTTACCACTAATGAACAAGGATTTTCTGAATCAATTTTACTTATTGGGGATTATGATGTTAATGTTAGGCATCCAACAACAAATAAGTTTACTAAATTTAAGCTGAAAGTGACTGAAAAATCAGCACATTTAGTGCATCTTCATCTTGATTAGAGTTGTTCAATGTGCCGGGTTGGGTCGGGTCGGGGCGGGGCGGGTCATGTCAAATGTTAAACGGGTAATCCCTAATCTTGATGCATGATGATTAATGATTAGTGAGTAGATGATGTGATTATTGTTGCTTAATAAAAGGTTACCAAATAAGCAAATAAGGAAATAGTAATAGAAATTAAGTATTACCAATTATATATATATAGTGTGTTTTTTCTATATGATGATTGTATCTAAACTTTGTGTTGTATCGGGTTTTAAACTGTTTGTATCAACACTGTAAGGAAATACGATTTGAAACGCTGAATTGACGTTCATTGTCTTTTTTTTTTACTTATATTGTATGATTATATTATATTCTATTTTTGTGACATATAAGACTTGATTTATGATTTATGTTTTGATCAATATATTTGGACGATATTATATAGCTTTATCTTAGCTTCTATTGGCTTAAATTTGTTTTAAAATTTCGAAAATGTTAAATTAACGGTCCTTGTTTCTCGTGCTAAAATATATCTCATTTCATGTAACATTGGTTGTGATAATCTCTCTAGTTTTGTTTAGAATAAGTTGGTTCATTTCTTAAACAAATGATATGAAATACAAGTAGTCTTGAGAATCTAGCTAGTAAATTATGGAAGCTAAAAAGCCTAAGTTAAATTTTTAACTGAATATATTTTTTTCGTTTATTCATGTTATAGAATAAACTAAAAACCAACATGTCAAAAGCTACTTTATCTGGTGTTAGATTTAATCAGTTAATAAGTCATTTTATCGAATATATTTTTGATTTTATCGAATGTACCCAAAAACATATATGTCAAGCTCAATCAAAGTGAACAATATTATACAAATACGGATTATTCACGACTGGGGGGTGCTAGCAACATGATTTACATACAATCATAAGGAGCCAATGTATTAATTTGAACATGCACAAAGTTGGTTGAATTTTCATCCACCTTAAGTTTCAATTTTGTGTAAGAATTTGTTGAAGAATGCACAACATGAACTTCATAATCCCCATTAGGCAATTGTACTTCAGAAATACCTTGTCCATTAGCAGAAGTTTCTAGAGTTTTTGGGGCCCAAACCTCCTTGATGAACTTATCAATTACATCCCCATTTGGTGTGTTGCTGAAGTTTTGATCTGTTAAACACATTTTGCAGTCACTGCTGAAAGGTGATGTGGGCCATATCACTATTCCTTTAACAGCAGGATGTGCATATCCTTCCCTTAGAACATCCTCCAAATACTCTTCCTGCATCAATTCATGTATTTAGGATCTTGTCATTATACCAATGTCAAATGACTCCCTCCTACCCACATGTGCTAATTTTTGACCAGACTCGAAAAATCTGTAACCCAATGGGTCAACGGTCGGGTCATGTTGTAACAGGTCGGGCCATTGACGGGCCTTGGTGTAAAGGGTCCATCCAAGCAGGGTCAGATAATTATAGGAAGACCCAACTCGAAAAATCTGTGACCCAATGGGTCAACGGTCGGGTCATATTGTAACAGGTCAGGCCATTGACGGGCCTTGGTGTAAAGGGTCCGTCCAGGCCAAGTTAGATAATTATAGGAATTTGTTGCAAAAAAATTTTTTCACTTTTTTTTAAAATATTTTTATATAATATATTATATACATAGGTGGGTCGACCCAACGGGCCATAAAGTAGAATAAAAAATATTGAACATTTAAAAAACATATCAAAGTCGGTCAGGTTTAAACGGGCTTTGATCTGTCCCGACCCATTTAAATTTGACATGATCCTCCTCGACCCGAGCCATTTAAATTTTGACCCACACTACCCAGGCTTGTTGAACACCTCTAGTCATAACATAAAAAATTTGACCAGTAGCCCGAAAATGACCCAACTCAAAAATACCGAGAAAAACTAGTCCAAACCCAATTGTAACCTGAACTTGGAAATTTAACTCGTTTTCTTAATTTTGTCAGCTTTTTCCGTTCCGTGTGATAACAAAATGGTTATTTTCAAAAGTTCCTTAGTTACAAGCATGATGATGTAATTTCACGTATATAAAAAGCGCAAATTAAATGATTCAATAAGCAATTCTTGATGTTACCTGATTGTCCCCCTTATCAACAAAGACTTCAGTAAGCCAAAGAGGGAATCCCATAGAAGCTAAGTAGTCCATTCCTGCTCTCATATAAGCAAAATTTGGCTGACCAGGGCCAAACCTTGACTGCAACCCTATTCCCATAGGCAAACTTGTATTTCTACCACTTCTTTCCCTATAATATGCTATTATGTTCTTTAACTTTCTTGCATATTTTGCTGGTATGGACATTTCATCTTTACTATACTCGATCGTGTTATACTCGTTCAAGAACAAAGTCGGGTTTTGATCAAGCTCGTAAGTCCTAGCATAAAACTCTGCTGATGCATTTGCACCAAGTTTATCCTCATAAAAACTGAAATGCAAGTTTTCATTCACTACATCCCAATGAATCAATCTCCCTTTGTACCTTAAAACAATAGATTCCGTCCTTTTTTTGGCTGATTCATTCAAGTCTCGAGGGGAGATTTCCCCGTTAATCCAAGTAGGTTGGTATATCGGATTGTCCCATACTATGTTATGGCCTCGTACATCGATGTTGTTTTGCTCACAAAAATTTAGCATGGCATCAGGTATAGTGTAGTCTTCGTGCCCTTGCGTTTGTTCGTTGAAGTACCATTTCATCTCGTTACCGAAAGCAGCAACTGAAAATCGAGAGGTGAACCAGTTTTGGTATTTGGTATTGTTTAGGATGTTCAGGTTTATTTCACATCCTACAGGAAAACCTGGTTTAATTTGCTTGAGGATTATTTTTGATCCTGATATTGAAGTATTCTCTTGGTTTGTCACTTGAAATTTCACCTTATGCTTTCTCACCTACATGAATGAATGTCTGAAAGATTAATGTCTTAGTCTGAAGAAACCAGCTCAACTAAAAGCTTGAACTGATAGTCTTGGTATATACTCCATCACGTCCTCACATGAGAGCCCTTTGGGCAAGAAGAGTTGATGCAATACATGTTTTCCTCATACATGAGACATGAGACTGAGGATGGATGAGATTCAAACACATGACTATTTTGTTACGATGGCTCTGATACCATTTTAACGAATTAATTCAACTAAAAGTTTAAGCTGATGGTTGTAGCTTCAAGATATGTTATGTACTAATTTAGACTAATATTTGAATGATCTACGTGTATAAGTATGTAATTTACCTTGACAATGGTATTTTCTTGGTGTGATCTCCATTGCTTCTTGGTAAAAGGTTGCAAAGAGACATTATCAACCCAGATTTCAGAATTTGTGTTCTTTGTCTGCATTTACACAATTCAACAACATTCAATTACACCAATGTCATTAAGTGGCTCCCGCTTAGCTGTTTTAAGGAGTCGGATGTACGCAATTTTACCCTTTTTATACCAACGAGGTAATTCCTGATTGAACCTTGATAAAGAAAACTTCGTTTCCAATTTCTTATAAAAAAGGAAGTGCACATAATGTACTAAATCGTTTCATTATTAGTCTATTATAATTCGAAACCTTAGAATAAAAAAAATCTTTGACCCTATCGAGAAAGGACAAAATATTGCTGAGAATAAAGGTGATGCATAACTTACCTCAAAAGTTAAATCAACTGGACCAGAAAAGGTTGCAACAATCCCACCTTTAAGCATGCTCCAGCACCCTTGCTCAGCTATTACTGTACCTCCATGAAGATATTCACCACTAGGGCTTCTAAATTTAACAGATATTACTTCACTGCCTTCACTTATTTGAATCCAGGCTGTGCAACGATGGGGTATTAGTAAACCGACAAAAAAGATAGAAAGTTGGAACTCGAGAACTTAAAAATAGGGTGAGAAAGATCAATAACTTGTGTAGGGAAGTAGTAAAAAGGATATGAAGGAGTTAGATTTATAGGTAAAGATGCTAGAAAATCGAAATGAATGAAGAAGAAGATTTATGTGGACGACTACTGGAGCTAACTTTAATTTTTTGGGATTAAGACTTTGACGTTGTTAATTGTTAGAGTACATAACATATCTTGGGGCCTCAACCATCAGTTTAAGCTTTTGGTTGAGTTGGTTTCTTGAAGTGGTATCAGAAGCCAAGGTAACAAGAGGTTACATGTTCGAATCTCAACCACCCCTCGTTAAAAGTGAAATATTATGCGCCGAGTATGAGGAGCGCCGCCTGTGCTGCATCCACACTTCTAGCCCAAAGGGCTCTCGTGTAAAGGGGCGTGTTAGAGTATATAACATATCTTAGGGTTGGTTCATGATGATTCACAACAAAGTACAAGATTGCTTAAATGTTAATGTTGATGTTGGGGAAGAAAAAAGATTAAAATTACCTGAAAAAGCATAAAGTTTTCCTTTTTGAAGCTGAACTCTCTGTGCTAGGCTATCATAAGGCTGAGTTCTGTTAACGATTGTGATGAATCTATTACCACTCTTTGTTGTTCTTTCTTCAATATTCCCATGTCCAAACACAGTCCATCCTTCACTGCCATGTTCAAATTCTGGATTTTGTATAATCCCTCCACCATATGGAATCTTCCAAGCTTCTTCCAAACACTTCAAAAATGACAGTAAAAAATGAACCAAGTATGTATCAGAACAAAAATAACATGCAAACATGGTATTACAACAAGGTTCCATCATTCCTATGCTATTAAGTCGCTCCTATATAGGTGGGATTTGAGGGGGTCAGAATTCGGATGATCCTTGATTGTATATGTTATCTGAAACTTTATATAGATAAGAAGTGCGAATAATTTAATGAGTCGTTTTATTGCAGTTTATAATGTACCTCCGTCGTTGCTGAATAGTCATATGTCAAAGCATGAAGGGTGTTCCCTGCATCAGTTGAACAAAGATTCATAAATAATAGTGAGAAGTGTGTATAATTTAACGAGTCATTTTATAGGCTACATTGATAGAATTTAGAAAATGGGTCTGGGCAACCCAAACAAGGAGGAGAAGAAGTAGTCCACTCATAAACCCAAAGAAGGTTCACAACTAAAACCAATTGGTAACAGTAGGAATTACTCCTTGAGTACATAAAGTGATGCATACTCTTGTCTTTCTCCAATGTGGGACAACTCCCATGTGGGTAACATATAGGCACTTCAACATACATGATGATTGATAATATAACATTTAATAATTTGTTTTTTTGACATGGTATCAGTCTTATCAGAATCTCATGTCACGGCCTCACGGGTTCTTTTAACCTATAGGGCTCTTGTAGTCTCGTGCGAGGGGGGCGATAGATAGAGTATATAACATATTAGGGACTCAGCCATCAGCTTAGGTTCCTTTGACAGTATTAAAGCTAATTTATGCAAAATGAGAAGAGTTTATGAAGGTGAGCGAAAGAGAGAAGACCTATATACAGTAGAATAAATGCATGCCATAAGAAGGAACTGATCTTCATTTCATAAATGAGTTCAATGCAGTGTAAGTTGAATCAAAGAAAACCAAATTTTCAACATATGTTTGAATCTTAATATAGCATGTACAAAGAAGTAAGTCATTGGAGTACAAGCAAGAATACATGTTTGGATTATAAGGGAAAAAAACTTCACCAAATTGTAATGCCTATAGAAGAATTCTTTGAAAACTTACAAGCAAAATGTAAGATGTGACAAAATGGACTCCTCTCATTGCTAATGTATGGTATCAATCAAACAAGCCTTTCAAATGAGGTCATATTTGGACGATGAGACATTCGCTTAGAGCAACATCAATTCGAATTGGGTCATATTCGAGTTTATTGATCATCAAAGAATCATAGCATAGACGTATATGAAATATCAATTGCATTGATTTATGGGCTGGTTCGATAAGTCGAGTCAATTGCAGGTAAGATTGAAATAGTTAATATGGGTGAGTGTGTAACACACTTGCTTGGATCCAACTCTAGCAAAATGAATCAAATCTAATCAATTTTTGTGTGAAGAAATGTCAATTTAAGTTAACTCAAGAAGCTAAAGCCTTCTTTTGAATTTAAGCTAATTATAAGTTGACTTGGCAGCTAAGCATGATAGTAGTAAAAGGAACACAAGAACCCATTTTTTTCCGAATATTTTCAAGACAAGTCATTTTCGGGTTACACGTCAGTTTTAGGTTTACACGTCATTTTCGAGTTACGCTTTAATTTTTAGGTTTATGACCCACTCATTTTGAGTTGGGTTTCGAGTTAATTACGTATCGGAACAAAAATTGGGATCTAGTGTAAGAGTATTCTAATGTCACTTACAAATATGAATCGACATTTTTTTCCTCCTCAAACTGTCCTACAAGCCACATAAGTCAAGCAGTTCCTGTTTGCTTGTACAGGAGCTTACTCTTATAGTTGAGGCTAGCAAAAAATGACTTGGTAGTTCGATCTAAACCCGACCTAAATAAGTTAGTTTAGGTTGCATTTTTTTGACACAATTGACAAAATGGATTCACCCAACCAAATCTATTAGTTCAAAAGGTTCCATAAAGATTATTATCAACCTAAACATAACTCATCTTAAACCATTCTGATAATAATATTAGGCAAGAAGTATAAGAAAGATATATAAGATTATAATAATCTTAAAAAGAATAATTTGTAAATTAGGGTCATAAATTTTACGACTTTTGCGTATTACAGCTTCAATGTTTATTTTTTGCGGATTACAACCATCAAAGTATCAAAGTCCACAGCTTTCAAGCAAATAACAGAATTCCTATCAATAAACCTAAAATTGCAATAGCTAAAATGGATTAGTTTGATAATAAAAGATTCGGGTTAAACATTCTCAACCTATTTACTATTAACCCGAACAAAAACTTAACCCAACGCGACTTGTAAAATTGCTAGCCCTACTTATAATACACAATGAGCAATTTACTATTGTTCATGTAAATAGAAATGTAAAATATAGGAGATGAACCAGCATCATCAAATGGGACTTCACAGCATTCTACAATTTACATAATCAAAAAATCACATTCATTTTCAAGCCTTGGCTTCTCTTGAGCCATAACTAAAGACGGCGTCTGCAAGTTTAGCCGTATCCTGGGCTTTCAACCTGCATTATACTATATGACAACGTAAAAAATGGCTGAAAAAGATGAGAAACGAACAATGATGCAGACGTCGACAACATGCTAGCCCGTTGTCAGCTTACTTCTTCGCAGATCCCGGAATTCTTTGTTTTTGCTTCTTATCGAACTTTGAGTTTGGTTTCTTGTTCATCCTTTGGCTCGGCTTCCTGTCTGGCTTATTTTTATCTTCTGGTTTCTTTTTAGATGCCTTCATCTCGTTTTCGTACAAGGAAGCTCGTGCAAGCAATTTTGCCTCTATCATTTCTATGCGTTTTAAACGTTCATTAAGACTTGAATCTTTTGATTCATCCAAACCGTATTTACCATCGGGACCTTTAACCAATTCATTAAAACCCTGTTTTTGCAAGTGTGCATCCGTTTGCTCAATGCCATCATCTTCATCTTCATATTCATCTTCGTCTTCGCCCTCCTCTAAGAAAGTAAAGCTACCCTCCGAACTCCGGTTGTATTCATCATAAAATAATCCTTCGGAACTAGCATCAAGTGGCTTCAGAACTTCACACTTTATAGGCTTCTCGAACTTACCAAAGGCAATACTTTTCCCCGAGAACATCTGAACAAACCTGTAAATAAACAGACGACACTATTTAACTCAAAATTTCGACAGAAGAATATCATCAGGAATTTATATACGGAGTATTTTATAGTATACTAATTTGTCCCACTCAATTTGCCCCATTTTTCATTTTTATCCATCCAATGAATTTGCCCCATTTTTATTTTTGGATATGATCCTACCACTTTTACTCTATATTCCCTCTTTTATTTCTAAATACCCTACCCACTATACCCTATTTCTTAGTCTCTGTGCCAAAAGTCAATGCCATTGAGTCTTGCACCAGGGTGAAAGGCATTTTTTTGTTTATTTGCAGTTCTTTGGCTCATTCGTACAAATGATTGAAAATACACTTTTTCACTACCTCATTGCAATTAAGTGGCTTCTACCAAAGCGAGATTGAAGGAGTCGGATGTACCGTGTACGCCACCTTACCCTCATTAGTAATAACAAAGAAGCTATTTCAGATTGACCTTTGGTAGTAAAGGTCATTTACAACCTCGGATAAATAAGAAGCGCACATGATCTATAGTCCATTAGAAATTTTAAACTAAAGAAGTACTATAAATGTTTGGCGGTTTTTGGCCCGTCAAAATAAGGGACGATGGCAAAAACTAAAGAACTTGACCTTTGTTTACAACAATAAAAATGTAAAAGCTTTACGAACAAATCCTAACCTAGAATTTCACTTGAGAAACAATAAAAACTGTTTTAACACATCAAATCATTATTTAACGGAGAGACAACAAGAATTTTACATAACAATTGCTGTGAATAACACGGTATGCACCAACAGTGAAAAGGAAGATAGATACCTGTTTGCATCATTCGGAGACTTGAAATCCACAAAAGCAACACCTTTGCAGCGAGCATCCCTTGTCTTCTTGTTTTCAAAGTTCACTGGTGATATGTTCGTTATTCCAGGCACTCCTTCAAAGGCTGCCATTAGGTCTTTGTAGATATTCTTCTTCTGAGGTAAGTTGTTGATACAAACACGAATCTCACTAGTAACACCTTCTGAAGCTGCAGACAGGGAACTAAAATTGTGTCAGTGATACATTATTGACTCTATACAATCATTCTTCGATTTTTTATCTTAACATGTAGAACAAACCACCCAATGAAGAGATAAAATAAACATGAATGTGAAGCATGCACATCAAATAGTCCCGAAAGAAAACTAACCATAAATCCAAACTACAAAAGTGTATACAATGGACATTTGCATCAACATTAGTCTAGTAGAGAGTCAAAGAGACGAAACTCCTTTCGATGATTATAGTTGATGAGAACATATGGTTTGGTGTATGGTGTCGGAAGGGCTGCATTGGAGTTGCATTGTTGATGGCTTGACACCAAGGGGTTAATGGTGTGTAAGGCTACGACATTCAGATGAGCACAACAGCTGCTCGAATGAACAAGAGCAAAGACAAGCTACTGCCTGCTGGGAACCAATCTAGTCGGAGAGCAGGACACTCACCCAAATGAGAAATTTTCACGAGCAAGCATCCATCATCACAAGCAAGCATCTGATTACTGCTCTTTATCTTCTCAGGAAGGCATTTAACATGCTAGGGCGAGCGTCTACTCGCCCGACACTTCATAGAACCTTCAGCTTTAGCATGCCTTATGTGCTCGAGTGAGCACACTACCGTGTACGCGTATTTTTCATAAATAAACGCGGTTTCAGTTTTTTGGTATAAATAACATAAGTTCTTGATCTCAACCACAGGGGAAGATATTTATTGAGTGAGCCACGCGCGGAACTCTCTTGAAAAACTCACGACTTTGGGGCTCAAACAAGTGAGAGTTATCACACATTGTAAATTGTAATCACTAGCAACTTCAGTAAATTGTCATGAATGGATGGGATGACGTATTATAGGAATTAAAGTAATAAATAATACTTAATAAGTAGTTAAGTGGGGGAATAAAATGTGGGGATAATTAGTATAAATAGAGGGGAAAGGAAGGGGATTAGTGTGCATTCAAGTAATAGTTTTAAGAAGAGTATTATACTCATTGGGAGAGAACAAGCCTCTCGAAAGCTTGTAATTCTATCTTTTGTAATTATTCTTTTATTACATTCAATCTTCCATATACATGGACATTTTACATACAAATCCATACATTTAAATACATTTTCTGTTTAATCTTTAGTAATTACATTCCATGGCATATCCGGTCCATAACAAATTCCTTCCATTGTTTTTGGGTGGGTTTTATAGTCTTGGGTAATTTACTCAAATGACTCTCCTAGATCTTATGTCTTCTTGTTTTAGCTTCTCTAATTCCTCAATTATTATTCTTCTTAACCTAGTTTCTACCATCTCTCTTACAAAATCAACACCAAAATGCCAAAATCCAAACATAGAGCTTTTGTTTTGATTTGGAGCATCTAAAGCTATCATACAGGCTTAAAATGCAAGACTACATATCATTAAGACCACTGCAAAAATAAGCAACCTCTAGTTACATTCATGTTTATTAGCATTTTTCTCATAATCCCACAAAACAAATCAAAACAACCAACAATGAACAATCAACTATCTTTTTCTACTAAACTCATGAATCCAATTCCAAAACCTCAGTATAGTAAACATCCTGCAGCGCCGTTCCTCAGGTAGTTTTGAGGTGGAATCGCCTAGGGTCCAACTCATAAAAGCCCAAATTGAGTTAATCCTAGTATTTGCATAAGTAGAGTAGCTTCTAGTATGGATCGAACTTGCAGCATTAGGTTTTTAGTTAAGCATATAACCACTAAACTACATAATTGGATAGAAAAAAGGGCTTTTTTATTTTTCTCCTATGGCCAAAAAATTGTGCACTGACACCCTAAATTCATAAACAACATAATAACACGTCATGTCATTCAATTTTCAACAACACATTCTACAAAGTAACAAAAATTAGGAGTAACAACAAACAACCAAAAATAAGATTATATACCTTTGAACAACTCATCCTGCATCTCATTCTTGAACTTGGGAATTTTACCCTCTTTCTTAAGCTTATCAAATTTTTCAATGTGAGTTTTTAAACTTTGTGCAATTTCTTCAAGTATTTTATCCTCAAGTGAAGCATCATACTCTTTCCCTTCACCAAACCCTTTTGGTTTTTTCTCAAGCCAATCATTCATCTTATGGACTGGAATCATCAACTCGTCATCTTCATCATTATCTTCTTCTACTTCTTCATCATCATCAAAATCCTCATCATCATCATCACTAAAATCATAATCTTCATCATCAAACTCAAACCCATCTTCTATAACTTCAAATTCTTCACTCTCTTCCAATTTTATTTCATCAAAAGAATCAATCTTTTTCTTTTTTTGAGCAAATAAGCAAAACCCAGTTCGACCCTGAGAAAGAAAAACATATATATTGAGATGGGTGTTTTTGAAATTGTTCATTTGAACATCAAAATGTAATAACAAGGATAATAGAATAGTAGGGAATTTGGGAAATTCAGACTAACCGATAAAGATAACGATAATGAAGAGTAATTGGAGAATGAATATGGTAAAAAAGGAAGCTTCTTTAGAACTAATGGCGGCGCTGACGGCGGTGGGAAAGTTCGTACGCCAAGCATCATTGAAGATAGTAAGACTGAGAGTGCGCAAAGAGGAAAGGGAATAGAAATGAAGTTTTCTTGTAGAGCAGTAGTTTTATTAATATCCAAATTCTTATTATAATCTTTTGCATCTTTGACTATTTGATAAAAATATTTGGACTTTTTTTTGGCTAAATTTGAATTAATTAATTTTCAAAAAATAAAAATATAGAAGGAGTTTAAAATAAAATTCTACCTTTGCTTTGTATTTTAAGGTTTTTTTATTTTGTTTCTTCTCTACATTTTAAAGGGTAAATTGTTTAAAATAAATTAACTTTGTTTAATATGCTGAAAATAAATCTAATTACTCCTATTGATTATGTTTAAATTAACAATCCATTTGGTATAATTGTTGAAAATAAATCGGCTGAATATAACTTATTCACAATTGCTTGATCACAAAGAACTGAAGAAGCTTTAAAAATAATTATAAATCTAATATGTATTTATTTTTAGTAAATATATCTAATAACTAAATCTAATTAAAAAACAAATATACTTCCTCTGTCCCAAAAAACTTGCACCAAACACAATTTTGCGCAATACAATGCGTTTATCGGATTGTTTGTATCTAGAGTTATACATAACTAAAAATTATAAAAAATTGATATTATGAAAATATGCAACGAGATGAATAAAACAAGACATCACATGATTATGTTATAACAACCGAAATATGTAAATTACCATAGAATGATGAACCATGCAAAAGTTAATTTGGTGCAAGTAATGAAATCGGAGAAAGTATTAGTTTATTGGAGTATTTTTTTTTTTTGCAAGTATTAGTTTATTGGAGTTTTTTTTTTTTTTTTTTTTGGTTTAGTTTATTGGAGTATTTACTTTTACTATTATCCCTATTTGAAAACCTCATTTTCGGTTTTATTCCATTAAAATTATTACTTTTATACTCCGTACGTTATTCAATTAAGCAGAATAAACGAAAATCTTACGTCTCTCCTTCCGGAGTGTACATGATTTGCATCATCGTCGAGTTGTACAACATTCAAGCTTTCCAATTTCTGCTGTAATTTCGTCATTTTCGTGAAATTTAAAGCAATTCCCACCATTTTTTATTCAGAGAAAGAAACATAGTAGCAAAGAATTGATCTAAAACACAGATCCCAGACAAGGGTAAAGAAGGAGAAGAAAAATGGTGTTGATTAGTGCAGTTAGAGATTACATCAATCGAATGCTTCAAGATATCTCTGGCATGAAGGTTCTAATTCTCGATTCTTCCACGGTAATTGATTTCCCCACCCTTTTCCTTTTCTGGGTTCTTGAATTTATTATTTTTGATCATCATTTGGGAAACCATCATCATCCCGCCCATAAGAAATTATGATCAACGTCTCGAGAGGGAAGAAGGCGGCAACCCATACCGAGGATGCGGCCAAAGAGAAACAATAAAGTTTTATTGAATTGAATTTGATGAGTACTTTGGATTATGTTCAAATTGTAATGTGATAATGATTAATTAGATTAGGGTTATTCGTAAATTTATTGAAATTGATGATTACTTTGGGATTTGTTGAAATTTATAACTGCTGGTTATTGACTAGATTAGGATTGCTCTTAAATGGCCTGAAGTGTGTACCTATTTTTAGAAAATATGGTTTATTACTGTATTGACGATTGGGTTATGCTTGCAATTTTATGCCCTTGGAGGTGCAAGATAAGCTTTCTTTTAAAGGTGAATTGGGTTGACGATTATTTGGATTATGTGGACTCAAATGTGATGCTACATTGTTGATGAATAACAACGAACCACATAGAGTTGTTCTTAATTTGGCTAAATGTATCCTAGAATTTAAGATTCTTTATGTCTGGTATTATTTTTCAATACACTATTTTATGGGTGCAAGATGTGAACATTCTGAAAGCTGGCTTTTTGTGATTGATAATGATGAATCAAAATCAGAGTTTGCAAAGGAACATTCCAACTTATGCTTGAAATTTTTTATGCTTTTTTAGGATTTTAAAATAGGGAAGTTCTTGGATAGTAATATTGGTTCTTGTAGTTGATTTGAAATGGATATAAACTTGAAAGTATTTGAGCTTGTTGGCTATCTCTTCTGCTTAGCCTTCTTCTCAGGATTGGTTTGGCTAGTGGCCATTAACTGTTTCATTCTTAGAGATGTGATGAATGTTTTCACTCGTTATCGTTGACCTAATGCAACTCTCCTCTTTTTCAAAACTAGAACTATGATCATTGCTGAAAACAGCTTGTGATGTAGAATGAACAATGCATTGAAATTTTACGTTGGTTATCTCATAAATCATTCTAGTTTCCTCGGATAAAGGGTCATGTATTTTGGTAGTTTTTTGTTTTGGAAAATGGGATGAAAGATCGAACAATATGGATAAGATTGGATAGCATCATGGGCCCTATAGCTTTTATGTTGCTCCTCCTGAAGGGTTGCATCAAACCCTTTTCTATATTAGTGCTCAGAAATATTATCTATGCTTACACCAGTTTTATTTAAACCTACATGATTTTGCAAGTAGCACAATATTCTCTTCCCGAGTCAGGACTCAGGACTCAAGATGCAAGAATAAGTGATCTTCGAAAGAGGTTTAAGCAAAAATACCATACCATGGAAGGCCATGTGTCTGTTAAAGAGTGACTGGATAGCGTTTAGTCTATGTTGATGTGGTATATCAGTATGCACAGTTGTAGTGTAAAACAAATAAAACCAAATTAATAATGTGCTTGAGACTTTGCATCCTCATATATGTGTTAGAAATTCATGTAATTTCTTGGACACTTTGCTTACAAAAGAATCATGTATGTTCTATTGAGTTTGATAATTATTTTACCACAATGATGTGATGCTTTTTTACAGGTTAGTGTTGTTAGTGTTGTCTACAGTCAGTCTGATCTGCTGAAGAAGGAAGTCTTTTTGGTGGAACTGGTAGACTCAATCTCTAAGTCAAAGGAATCCATGTCTCATCTTAAAGCTGTGTACTTTCTTAGATCTACATCTGAAAACATCCAACACTTGAAGCGTCAGCTCGCTAGCCCAAGATTCGGGGAATATCACCTTTGTAGGTTACAACATATATTTGATATTACACTAATTACTTAAATCTCTTATTGTATTTTGAGCTATCCCTTTAGGCTTGCTAGTTGACTTGTAGATGCGTTTGAGCGGGCAATTTAATTTTTTTTTCCCTCTTTCTGCAGTTTTTTCCAACATACTGAATGATACCCAGATTCACATTCTAGCAGATACTGATGAACATGAAGTCGTGCAGCAAGTTCAGGTATCAAATACAAAGGAAATATTAATGCTTTGTGTTTCACCGTTTAACTCTTTAATGACGTTATAAGAGAGGGAAAATAAAATTGAATTTTGATGGGAAGGAATATGTATTTCACCTGGGGGCAAATTCTTGCTATTTCATCTATCCCTTCAAGTTTCAGTATCTTGAATCTTGTGAAAATATCCCGAAGAGTGTTATCTGACATGCTGTTACTCGGACTCTTCATTTGCTTTACGTACCCGTGTCCGTTCCTTGATCCTCGGACATTGGTATGGCACTTAGACGCTTCAATTTAGGCGTAAATTTGAATATTTAGACGTATCCGATACTTGTATCCAACATCAGTACCCGAGTCCAAGTAACATAACTGACATGCCTACGATAGCTTTTTGCTAAACGTGTAGATGGCTTTCTATCTCCCTAAGTTTTATTGGATGTAAGTGTCAAGCTACTCGGAATTCTGTATTTTCAAGGTTCTTATCCTTATTGGCTGTGTGAGAAGCTGAAATCTCTCAATTGTATGTCACAGGAATTTTATGCAGACTTTGTTTCTGTGGATCCTTATCATTTCTCGCTCAATATTTCTTCAAACCACTTTTATATGCTTCCGGTTGCTATGGATCCTTCAAATCTGCAACACTATTGTGACCGAATTGTTGATGGTATATCAGCAGTTTTCCTTGCACTAAAACGCCGACCTGTTATCAGATACCAGAGAACATCTGATATCGCAAAAAGAGTAGCACAGGAAACTTCGGTAAGTCTACTTGCAGATTGGAAAAAGTTCTTCTATTCTGCTCATGTTTTTGTAAAGTTCTTAACGAAATTTTCTCAGAAAAGTCATAGATGATTTCTGATAGATTGTTTTTTTTTCATAGGAGAATGCATCTAACTTTCCCTAATCAAATATTTTCTGCATTATTTTTATAAGTATCTATTGTCTTCTTCTCGAAATTTATTTGAGCCTTTTTATGGTTTTTTTGAGGGATAATCTGTTAGTATATGAATGTTCAAATTTTGTATTACAGAAATTGATGTATCAGCAAGAAAGTGGTCTGTTCGATTTTAGGAGATCAGAAACGTTGTTGCTGGTACTGGATAGAAGGGAGGATGCAGTTACTCCGCTTCTAAATCAATGGACATATCAGGTACTTCGGAGCTATGCATATCACTCTTTGTCTGATTCTTGCGAGTTGCGAGCTGCTCAACATTTGTAAGTGTCATTAAATGAAGGTTGGAACACGTTTTAACTTGTTAGCTCATACTATTTGTAGGCAATGGTTCATGAGTTGATAGGAATTCAAGATAACAAAGTTGATTTGAAAAGTTTCGGAAAAGTTCCAAAAGATCAGCAGGTAAGTAATATCTGGAAGTCTTTTCTTCTAATGAGTGTATCGAGAATTGGGATGACCTCAACTTATGTTTTTAGGAGGTTGTTCTGTCGTCGGAGCAAGATTCGTTCTTCAAAGCTAATATGTATGAGAACTTTGGTGACATTGGAATGAATATCAAGCGCATGGTTGATGAATTTCAGCAAATTGCAAAGAGTAACCAGAACATTCAGACCATCGGTATAATACAGTTCATTTTTCATTTATTGTAGTGGATTCTTGCTATTTCATCGCTCATTCGTAGACTTCCATGATATGCAGAGGACATGGCCAAATTTGTTGATAATTATCCCGAGTACAGAAAAATGCAAGGGAATGTTTCAAAACATGTCACTCTCGTGACAGAAATGAGCAAGATAGTTGAAGAAAGAAAGCTCATGTTAGTGTCTCAAACAGAACAAGAATTGGCTTGCAATGGTGGTCAAGGAGCTGCATTTGAGGTTGTGGAACAGTGAGCTTTCCGTTATCTTTTCATTTCTCATTTTTCTGTTCACAATTTTAGCCAATTGCGGATATTATTTTTATTTATTATGTGGCTTTGTGATGCTCAAGCACCTATTGGTTCTACTCACGAGAAGCCCTTTATTGCTTCAATGCTTACGTACGCTTGAGCACCACTCTTTTGTGCAGTCTCTTCTTTGTGGATTCCGTTTGTTATGACATGTACATAATTCAGGCCGTTTATAAATTTGAATATCGGATTTTCTTGTCGCCAATTAATGTGTGAAATCTCCAAAATGTTTGTATTCACAGTCCGCTACCTGTTTTTGTTATATTAGCCCAAAAATGCACCATTTGCACTTGTTTACTCATGTATTTGGCGATCCGCAGGACTTAATTAGAATTAGAAAGCATTTTGTCCTTAAAAGAACCGCGTTTAAAAGAGGTATTTCATAGTTCAGGCTGATATTTAGTTGTACGACAACCGCATCATCCCCGTAACCCCATCACTGTGTCCATTATCGCAATCGTGACCGTTATTGCATTTTTGCACTGTGTCTTAACCTTGCATGTTTTCCGAACTTATGTTTTCTATGTGGTTGTTTGTCTATGCATATCTGTTCAGTGTTTACATAGTTTGTGATGATGCTATGCTGAATGACTTCATGTTTCCTCGACTGTTCCTTTAGAAATGTTTTCTGTCCATGATCTTTTGTGTAATCTAAGACATTTCTAAATATATGGTTGTTTATCTAATGCATATATATGCCCTGTAGGCTGTTACAAATCTTCTGAACAATGAGCATGTCTCTGATATTGATCGCTTACGGTTGGTAATGCTGTATGCATTACGTTATGAGAAGGAAAATCCTGTCCAGTTAATGCAACTTTTCAACAAGCTTGCTTCAAAATCTGCAAAACACAAGCCTGGGGTAATGAGTCGTTTTTCATTTCTTTTTTTCGGTAGAATAGGTTAATGAATCGTACTTGTTCTGAGGTATAGTGGTCCACGATATGCTAAACATGTTCGTCCACTTTTTCGTGGTGACAGCTGGTACAGTTTCTCTTGAAGCAAGCAGGTGTTGATAAGCGTACAGGGGACCTGTTTGGGAATCGGGATCTATTAAATATTGCACGCAATATGGCCCGTGGACTAAAGGTTCAAAATCTTTATCCGAAAGCATTTGTTCAATAAAGCATTCTATAGCTTTGAGATTAACCTATGAATCGCGATTTTGTAGGGTGTCGAGAATGTATATACCCAACACCAACCACTTCTGTCCCAGACTATGGAAAGCATTTCAAAGGGTAGATTGCGAGATATTGACTATCCATACGTTGGAAATCACTTCCAACCAGGAAGGTAAGTCATTGAGAATAGTTTTGTAATGTTGGATACTGCATGTAGTTTGCTGCATGTCCTACTAAGAGAATCGTGTTGGCTTCAGGGCCGGCCCTATAAGGGGGCAAGTGGGGCCTGTGCCCCGGGAACATCCAAAAATATTAGAAAAACGACGCTTTAGTAGTTAATAGTTAATGGCCCATAATAGTTTGTTTAGTAGTTGAGGCCCATAATTAATATTTCACCCCGGGCCTCACAAATCTCAAGGCCGGCCCTGGTTGGACTATTCATGACTATATTGCGATATGCACTGTGCAGGCCACAAGATGTAGTCATTTTTATTGTTGGTGGGACTACCTATGAAGAATCGCGCTCTGTTGCGCTGTTTAATTCCACCAATCCTGGGATTCGTTTTATACTTGGAGGCACAACAATTCTCAACTCTAAAAGGTATGCTTCTTGTCGACAGTGTCTTTTTGCTTGAGACATGCGTGACTGATGGGAATCGAGGAGCGCTGTGAAGTTATATATAATGCCAAATGTCGGATGCGGTTTCAGTTGAGATCACGGTCGCAAAAATGCGGTCAATGCGGATAGTTTTGTGATTATCATGACTTATATTGTTTTCGTGGTAGTCCTAAATACCTTTACAATAAAATCGTAATGCGTTGATGCAGCCAATAGTTGGCAAGATTTTGCGCTTGCAAATTTTTTTGAGTATAGTCTGTTTAAGTTACTCTGCGAAATTCAGTATGTTAAAACTTTTTTTTTGGATCTGATATAGGTTCTTGAAAGACCTCGAAGACGCTCAGAGAATCATTCGGTCCAGCAGCACTTTAGTATAAAACATACAATTCTCTTTGTAGTATCGAAATCATGTGCAGGCAATGTAGGTCTTAGCTCAGGAATTCTTTTCACCACAAGCCGATTCAAATGCGGAAAACTTCAAAGTTCAAACCTTCGATTGATGAAAGTGTATCTAGGTCTTAGCGCATCCCATTATACGTACGAGGCCTCAATTCCCCTGCAATTGTGCCTACTACTGGACTTTGAGTTCTCAACGATGACACACCACCGGTCTTTTTTGTTAATGTAGAAGATCTTTGTTGAATTCTTCGACTTGAAAGGGAAGTTGTATTTATGAAGTGAGGATTGATATAAAATGTATTTCTTTGTGAGATATAATGAAACAGGAAAATTTTTTAAACCGTATGAAAGAGAAATGATTTCTTTCTTTTGATATCGGTGAAATATTAAGTTGATGATGATGATAATAATATTGGTGAAACTACACATTGATGGCAAGCAGAACGTAAGTGATATCTATAGTTGATTATGCTATAGCAGAGAACAGTCGGATTCAGAGTGAATATAATTTTTTGAAGAATCGTATGGGTGAGATGTACACTAGATTATTGGCGGTCTGAACTTACTATTCTAGTGAAAGTGGCGTAGGCGATCCCTAGTTCGTTGATGCCGAATTGGCGATCATTTTACAATACTTTGTTGTGTCGAGCAATTGCCATGAACACCTCCAAAAGCGCAAAGTTATTTGAATAGTTTGAATATTTTGTAAATGTCGTTAATAACCCGTGCTCAACATTTCATTATTCTAATGTCACTAAGTAGCTCTCGCCTAAAATGAGGTTCAAACAAAACAAATGTACGCAACATTATCTTACTCAGATTATTAGAAATCCTATTTTATGCATATACCAAACAAAAGACTCAATTATTATTATTGTGTAATAATATATAAAAATGATGGATGATTCAACTTTTGGGTCATGTTTTCCATGAAGACTAGTAGGACCCTTTGCGCAAAGTAAAAGCAACACAACTAATCAGCGAATCTACTTGATGATTTCATGGAAACCATAATTTCTCCGAAAAAACAACGCATGTGGGTCAGGGTTTGGGCCATCAACACTACCCATTTACTGGCCCGACCCAATGATTTCATCGAAACTAGGAAATGAAGCAAAAATTCAGCAAAATGCTGAGAAATACTTCTATAAGGATTATGGTATTAAAATTAGTAGAAATCTACGTTTTTTTTTCTCTTTTTTGCAATTTTCTGAAGACGAGTTCGGCACTTAAAATGTACATTGGGCAGGATACTCACATACAAAGAAGAAATAAAAATATGAAAAAGAAACCTAGGAAAATCAGCAGCAGTTGCAGGCTAGGCGCAAGAAGACACTGACGGATTTACGGAGAAAAGGACGAAGCGGGGAGGGAGGGTGACGAGAAGTTACAAAGACAAACCATCAGACGTCAGAGATTCCGATGGTTCAGGAACACAGTAAGCTCGTAAATAAAACCGTACACTTTTTCACAGCATTGCATTTGCATCGGACAGCTGCTCGTGAACAAATCCTAGAAAGGAGCTGAGTTTGTTCGTCTAAGCTGGAACTTGGGCTGAGGAGGGGGAACACTTGGCAAGGCCTTCTCTACCTCCTGTCAGAACGGAGCAGAAATGATCAGACTAGAGATACGAATTTATTGGATGAGCTACCACTACATTTCATTGTCCCAATGCTATTAACTGGCACCCACCTAGGTAGGGCTTGCAGGTTCCGGATGTACGCAACCTTACCATTGTGCTAACAAAGAGGTTGTTTCCGATTGACTCTTACACATAAATAAGAAGTGCACATAAGTAACATGTAAAAAGCCAATAGGACGGCAACTCGAGAGATAGCAACACCATGCCAATCAAACCTAGTCAAACATGGAGCAAAGTAACATGTAAAAGCCGATAGACAGCAGCTCAATGAATAGCAACTCTATACCTATCAAACCTTGTCAAATGTGAAGTGAGAAAACATGTAAAAAGCCAAGCTAAGCAGAAAAGATGTTAAACATCCATCAAGAGACACTGTGAAGGAACCAGGAAGTGTTTGTTCAGCATACTTGCAGAATATTCTACACTACGGCTCAGATACATAGCATCACATGATTTCCCTGAAAAAATTTTCATCCCTAACCAAAACCAAAGGAACATCAGCAGAAGCAAATTGAAAATGGGATCGCAGAGAAAAAAGGGCCCAAATAGGCTATAACAGTATGCTTTTATAGGAAAGTTGAACTACTTCAACTATAGTCTACTTGAGTAGGCCCATCTACACACGTTGAATGTATGCAGGAGAGAAGGCCAAAACACCAAGACTCTAGCTTACAGCAGAACAACCCCGCAAAAGGTCGATTAGACTACTGTGAGTCTGTGACAACAACGTAGTAACACTAAAAATAGCATCTTTCATTCAAGGGTTTTTTGAAATGCAAATTTCATGGCCATGGCCCATGACAATTACCAACTATGTATGACAGCACACAACATTCTATTACGTCAATGCCATTAATTGGCTCACACCTAAACAAGGTTTGGGGGATCATGTGCAACAAATTTCCCTTATAATATCACTTGTGATGTCAGAGGAAAACGAAATTGACATACCCTCATTCTTCGTAGCCTTTCATTCTCCTCTTCTAGCCGTGAAACTTTATTTTCCAACTCATGGGTATACGCCTGTCCATCACAAACACAACTTCATCATGAGGATTAGAAAACAAAACAAGGAATTTTCAAATACAACTTAACACTAATATAACAAAATAAGATGTCGGGATATCAAATTTCAAAGACATGCAAAAAAAGACACAAACAGGAATCCAAATTCAACCTGTTTCCTAGCTCGTGAACGTGCAGCAGATTCCCTATTCTTGATCATCCGTTTCTGCCTCCTCTCAACTGTCTTCTCAACCACATCACCAGGAGCAAGCCTTTTCCGTCCAATTGCCTGCATATCTGACATTGTTCCCATCAAAGGGGTGGTCGAAACTGCCAACTGAGCATCATTGAAAGCTGCATCTGAGAGTGCTCCGCCACTCATAGCAAGAGGCTGAGGAACATGATGTCCTGGCATAAACATTGTCATCATACTATGCTGTTGCTGCTGAGGAAGCACCTGGTATGGCATCCACTGACTATGTTGAGGAACATTCGAGTGTCGTCCAGGATTCGGATCAATACTCCCCATGTTAGTCTCACCCGTATTGCTATCATTTCCGTTCCCATTCCCGTTCCCACTAACACCAACTGCATCAACAACAATCCCAGCTTGATTTAAGAACTCTTCCAATGTCATCTCACCCAATGTATTTTGTCTCTCAGGATTCTCCTCCTGACTACTCTTCTTAACCTGTTGAATCTCCCTCCAAACTTCATCAACCGTCTTTTTACTTAAATCCTGCGACAAATTAAAACTCGATTGTCGGTTAAGCAACGGTCCAGGAGCTCCTTGGTTGAGTTTTTCAACACCATTGCCAACATCACTACTTCCCCCGGCTTCTACTGTACCTACACTCCTAAGAAGCTCATCAAGGTTCATACTACTTAAAGGTTTCCCCAAATTTCCTAACTGATTTTGAACCTCATCAAGGGTAAGGCTATACAAAGACCCTTGTCTAGATAAAGATGGAATCTTTATTACTGAAGAATCACCTACACCACCCTGAGATCCCATTGTTTGTGTACCCATTCAAATCACACATCAGAAAAACTTAATACATGATATCTGAAAACATCAATATCTTTATTCACCCATAAATTACAAAAACCCACAACCTCAGATTTCTCAATCTCAAAGATAAACCAATTTACTTGATGAACTATTTAAGGGCAATGCAAGAAAAACCCTTTTTTTCTTCTTCTCATAAAAACAGCAAGAATTACATCGAACAAGAGAGGAATCAACAAGATAAGTCCTTCCAATAACACATGCAAGCCAAATTAACTGCAACCCTGTACAAGAATCACTGATTAAGCCATGAATCAAAGTAAAAAAGGCCAAAGTAATAGGGTTTTAAAGAGGAGAAAAAAAAACCCATGAAAAACTATCTTTCATTGCTCACAACCCAGAAACCCACAAAAGAAAAGAAGAAACCCAAATCAATTAACAAGTGGGTTGATACATAAATGTAGAATCATAGTACTAAAGACTACTAATTAATTAATTAATCAACAAAAAAGCAATTAAACTTAGTCAAACAACAAACAGAGAAGAAATAAGAGAGAGAAAGATACCCACCTGAAAAAAATATAAAAATGGCTAGAAAATCCAACCAGAATCACAATCTGCCATTTGAAGCCAAGTAATCATTAAATAGATTAAACCCATATGAGAAATAGCTCATAAAAACAATGAGAAATACGATGCATTTTATATTCTTACATCCAGAAGAAGAAGGTAGGACAAAATAAAAAGGAAAAGGGTAAATTTTTAATCTGGGTAACTAATGAATTGTGAAAAAAGAACAAAAATGAAAAAAACCCAGATGAAAAAAAATAAGAAAACCCAAATGAATTAAAGACAAACCCAGAAAAAAACAAAAGGAGAATTTAGAGTCTGTGTGCGATTAAGAAAGTGTTGAACTGGTATGGAAGAAAGTAGAAAGACAAAGGGGGAAGATTGAGGAAAACGCCGCAGAATCAGATCTGACGTAAAAAAATTAACAGAAAATAAATGATGAATGATGATAGAAAATTGAAAAAAATATACATGTATAAATTCATATATGCAGTAAATAAATAAAATAATAATGGTTTTAAGTCAAATTTTGGGCTAAAATCAAGATTACGACATGGTTGTAAATTATAATGATGTTACTTAAATGAAGAATAATTAACATGGTTGAAATTAAATGTTATTTTAAAGCACTATCTATTGATCATTATTAGTGTATATTTTATTTTATTTTCAATATGTTTAAGTCAATCAGCTAGTATTGTATGACACCGTTTTACCATTAGACAAGTCCACTCAAGTAATAATAAATATTTTCTTAAAAAAAATAATTAAGTAAATGAAAAACTTTTTTTCAGTTTTTTTTTTTTAACTAATATTGGGTCAGCCTATGTTATGAGACGATCTTAATAACGAATTTGTCTAAGTCAAAACATAAAATAGTAAAATCTTATTTAACTCGTCCAATATAAATTAGATATTATTAATATTTTGAACATAAAAACTATTCTAAATATTAACTTTTGTGAAGTAATTTTTAAACAAATATAATCAGAGATACTTGAGATTAAAGTAGTGCGTCGACAAATTTGATAAATCAAATAGGACATTTAATTAAATTTGGAGGGAGTATAATTTAAAATAATTAATAATTCAAAGTAATGGGATAGTGATGAAGATGACATGCATCGAAAAAAGTTGGATGGATTAAATGGATAGCAGCCGCTGTTGTTGTTTCATAGAAGTACTCCTATTAGATTAAAAGTTAAATTCTATCGAGTTGTGATTTGACATACCTTGTTGTATGGTAGAGTGTTTGTTCAATTAAGAAGGAAGCATAAGATGAAAGTAGCAGAGATATAGGTAAGGTGGATGTTTACGTACACCAACTTATATAAGCTAAGACTTGAACCTAGGTCTCAAGAGAGGCTAGGGTTTGCACCAATTACGTAAAGATACATGAGAATAGATTGAGACGATGACTTAGACACATACAAAAAAACAATTCGATCGATGGATAAAAAAGTTGAGGTAAGCCGAAGAAAATTTGTGGAAGTCAATAAACTAACACTAGTTTAGTAGTGTACATTAAGTGCAAACAAAGACCAACTCACTGAGAACGAACTCATGGATTTAAATTTATTGACATTATCACAAGTTTGCATCATGGTTGAAGCCATTCTTTTTTTCTTTGTGAATTATGATAAGGGTTCGATTATTAACATCTATGAAAAACCTTTAATTTTTGCGTTCTCTTTATATAAGATTTACATATTTTCTAACTCTATCTGAATAATAAAGAATGTCAAAAACTACATAATACATAGAAAACTATAATTTTATTTGTCAAAAACAACTTAGGTAGTATTTCAATAAGAATGTTTTTTATTAGTTATCTTTTGAGAAGAAAATGTTTTTTATTAGTTATCGATTATCAACATCTAAAACTATAATTTTATTTGTCAAAAACAACTTAGGTAGTATTTCAATAAGAATGTTCTCTATTGAAGTTCACATATGAAATGTTCATCAAATTAAGAAAAATTAAATTTTTTGTATGGTCAAAACATTATTTTATTGAATTATAAAGTTAATGAAAAAAAGTGAAAACTATAAATATTATAAAAATATTAAAATAAGTTAGTGAAAAATATATGAAGATCATAATAATTAATAAAATATTAAAATTAAGATCAAACTGTTAATTAATTCAAAATTTGTGATACTTTGTCTGCTCCTTTTTATTTGTTCAATTTATTTTATTTTTTTTTACGTATACTTCTACTTCAATTTATTACCGTCAGTCAAACACAAATCCCTAAATGCACTAAATCATTCTTTGCTGCTGACAAATGTTGAGCAAAAAAGAAAGTGGGCCCACCAGGTCCCTAGCTTTAAAATAGGCCCAATATCGATGTGACGACCTTAAAATAAAGAGTTTATATGCTAATAACTGTGTTAATTAGGATATTCGATCCATTTACAGAGAACGTCTCACATAAGAATTTGTGCAGAAGAGTCTTTGTATACTCAAATTCTTAAATGAGATGGTCTTATGGTGAGACAATCTATATTGTACTGACCCATATACATTTAATGTGTTAAAGATTTTCATACAAGTTTAAAGCGATCAATTAGAGAAATAAACTAACTATCAGATCTGTCTCATGGTGAGATGGTCTCATACAAGACGAGTCTTTTCGTGTATTCCCATCCTCTAGCATTAACGTTTGATACAGGATCATTCGAAAATCGAATTTTATCCCAGTTGAAGATCAAATACCACTTTATAAAAAATTATTCTAGTCACCGTTCTCACCTAATCATCTCCTTCACTCATTCCATAAGCATCATACAACGAGCTCTCTTTAGGTCAAATTTTGTGTGCAACTTACTTCAAATCGAGCATCATTGCAAGATCTTCGTAATATGTTTGAGTAGCCCATCGATACCTAAAGAACCAACTTGTATAAAAAGTAATCAGGTTTAATAAAAAGATATATTTTTTAAAATAAAAACTACTATATCGAAATATATCCAGCACAAATCTTTGTTTCATCCATCAATCAAACCCTAGATATGATACTCTCAAATTAGTTTCTTAGACAACACAATTTAAAGGTATGAATTTATAGGTAAATCTAATTGAACACATTGATTTTTACTATTGAGCATGGTACAAAATAATTTCCAAAAAAGGTTAAGCATTTCCATGTTTAGGCATAAAAATTGAAACTAGTAAGTGCTAATAGAACTATATAAATTGGAAAAGGAATTGCACGTGCTAATGTTGATGACATCTAAAAGCTCTTTCATTTGTGGAACACAAATTCTTGACCGTCTCTTTGACAAACCATTTTTAATTGGACCGACTCATTATATATTTTTTAATATATTGTAAATAAGCATTAGGAATGATGTAGGTAGTAATTTATGATATTGAAAGTAGGCATTAAGAATATGGTAATTAAGCATTAAGAATAATGTAAGTAAGCATTAAGAATACGGTAAATAGCTTAAGATACATCTCTCAAAGAGACGGTCTCTCAAGAGACTAGGTGTTCATGAAATATATACTAAATATTTCTTTCTTTTCCTATCAGAAGACTGAAGACATCAATTGTATTTTAAGTGAAATTTAACCGAAAGAAAATTTTGATTGAAAATAAAGTGCAAAACAAGTCGATGGAAAAAAATGAGTGGTTAAAATGAATAAAATATTCTTGTGAGAGACTATTTTGCAATAAGACAACCTCAACAAGAAGCTCAAATTCTCATAATATATAGATGACCTACTTAACCCATGTCATGTATAAGAGGCGTCTCTCATAAAACCGTCTCATATAATAATTAATGAAAATGAAAAAGAGATCAAATTTGTAGATGAGATTTAAGAAGGAGAATAAGACAATAGCAAAAAAAAAAAAAAAAAAAAGTTTGCAAAATGAATCTATCAAACTAAAAATAGACAGCTAGTCTCCTGAGAGATCGTCTTTCTGAAAGACGTCTTTTAGGCCCAGCCCATTAAAGCTTAATAGCTACTTTTACTCTACATTTTCCCTTATGAGTCAGTTCAATTAGAGATGATCTCTCATGAAGACCGTCTCTAAAAAAAAAAGTTGGTGTAAATTAGGAAGAGCAAAGGGAATAATTTGGCACACCACTTGTAGGCGTAGAAATTGATATGGAACGTGATGGTCCATTTGATGAATTTAGTACAAATTGTGCATATACTATTTTAAGGTTTGATTTTACTACATCTAAGTCATGCTATTTTAGGAATTTGCCAAATATATGTTGCAACAAATTAATAATATAAGAGTCTTAATGTAATGAAATGAGATGAATTACATAAAACTATAATTAATTTTGTAGAAGGTTTTCCTAAATTTTAATCTTTGAGTTTTTATCTCTAATCATAGAATCCTATATTGATTTGAATTCTCCTAAACTGTTTATTTACAGTGATTTAATGAGTTAAAGTCACTTAGTTAAAGTATGATGTTTTTTTGACTTATAGGAAACTTTACTTTGCTGATGCAGAAGAATTTATCTCTTGGTCACATTGAGTTTTGAATTAGAAACACATTTAATTTTTGTTCTTTTTGTTTAATTTCCATTGATGTTTTCTTTTTTTATTAATATAATCCACATAGTTTTAATGTCTTCATAATTCCACAATATTAGAACATTTATATGATGTTGCAAATTCATAGTAATAAATTTTCAATGTTATTAGATGCTCTCATTTGAAGCACACAACTTAAATACAAGATTAGGTTAAACAAAAAAAGAAAACAATTCAAAATAAAAAGGATAACAATTTAATTTTTACCAAATGTGGCAATAGGTATCCATTTAGAAGTAATGAACATAATTCGAATCTAATACTTCAAGTCATATTAAATTCAATTTTTAAGTATACGTATATATTTTGAAAATCTGATTTTAATATTCATGTATGTATTATTTCAGATTGAATCATAATCTCGAACAACTCTAATATCCCAAAGAAACCAATTGAGAAATCAAATTTATCAAGTTTTTTGATTGTAAAAAGAAGTCCAAAAGCCTTGTCAACTTTTCTATAGCCACGTTGATAAAACAAATTGAATAAACACAAATTCTTGTGAGAGACGGTCTCTTTGAGAAACCATCTCTGATTGAGTTGGTTCATTAGGGAAGTGTAAAGTAAATGTAGGCAATAAACTTTAATGGATTGGGCCTGAGAGACGTATCTTAAAAAATACGGTCTCTCAGGAGACTGTGTATTGACCAAATGATGATTACTTAGTACTAAGTGAATAAGAAATTGAGAAATTAATGTTAGATTCAATGGAACTAAACTATGTTGACTTGTTGCAGGACAAGGTTGGGGACATATCAAATCAAGATGATCCATGAGTGAAAATTTTGCTTTGATTATCCTATGAAACTCTTCAATTAACTCCCGCTAATTAAGATTAGGTCATTCATTTATCTCTTTGCATATGTCCCATTTAACAAAAACAACTCCCATATAAAATGGTTGAACGAAATAATACTATAATACTCCCTCCTATTCAACTTAGGTGTCCCATTTACTTTTGAGACACTATTCATTTATCACTATTAAATTGTGTTTTAATTAATCTATAAGTTAAAACATAGTCATGTAAGATCTTATCTGATTCGTTTCAATATAAAGTTTATTAATATCGACTTTTTATAATTTTTAATTTACATAATTAGATTTATTAAGAATTGAATAAGTCCATTGAATAAAGTGTATAAAGTAAATAAAACACTTAAAATGAATATTAGGGAGTATTACATTATTAATATAAATTTATAAATAAAAATTTTTGTGAGAGACGGTCTCTTTGAGAGACTAACTCTAATTGGGTGGCCCATCAAAGAAAATATAGAATAAGAGTAACACAAATTCTTACTTGAGACCGTCTATACAATAGACGTCTCAAGTTTTAAGGCTAGCCCAATTTATAAATTGAAAAAAAAAACTAATTGGTGATTTTATAAGTTAAAGGGGTGATTAAACTTTAATGGATTAGGTCTGAGAGGCGTCTATCAAAAAGACGGTCTCTCAGGACACTTGCTGATTTATAAATCATTTATGAATAATAACCACATAGTTTAATCCATTTATTATTTATAGATGCTAACTTTAATTTTTACGAATTACATCCACAATACATCAAAAGATACATCTGTAGTAACCATATTAACCAAATTCAGTGATCCAACTTTTAATGATCATCAGCTCAACTTAATTATCTTTGAAGACATGGTCGCATTATCTGGTATATATAATATGTACTTTATTTTACATGTTACATAAGAATTTTGCACATCTAAACTTAATACCATCTTATTGAAACTTATTTAAAGATAACAAACTTTTTGAACCCAATGTGACCTACTCCAGACTAATGACTATACTTATGATCCAACTCAGAACTCACAATCACTTTAGATCAATATTAAATTTCATTTGGAACCTAATCCTCCGGGTTACAAGTATAAATTGTTTGTCAACTTACCTCACCCAGATCCTGCCTTTGAGTAGAATATTGGGCATGATGATGATTTGGAACCATTGTAGACCAATATTAATTTAGTCATTTTAGACCTTAGAATTAAACAAAGTAGTCCTTAAAAATTTAGATTAAACCCCATTTTGATTTTAGACTCATCAAGAGTCGAGACCTATAGGGCCGTGTCTATGTCCAAAATTTTTGCAGACCCAATAAGTGCAAGTCTAGATCAGCACAAAGTTCATTGTTTGCATTTCTGTTCAGACCCGACGCATGACCATTTCATATGGCTTGCTGTCGTCACAGACATGTAGTTGCAATTGCAAGAACAGCCATCTGGTTGATCCTCCACCTTCAACAAAATGAAGGGTCGAGAACTCTTCAAGAATGCACATATAACCTTTCAGAAAAACAAAGTACATCACTTAACAAATTGTTTAAGCAGCACATTACACATTCAATAAATAACCTTGCGCACAATCCGCACTACAACAGTATACTATCATACACAGCAACCAAAGACCAAGACAATGTCATGCAAATCTAGCGTGCCGGTCGAGACCATCCTCAAATGCTCGTAAAGAGCATTATGAACCGACAACCGACAACAACCGTCAACCTACCTTGGCTTCAGAGAACAGCAAAAATCTATTTTCTCGATGTTTCTACGACACTGGACAGCCACGGAATACTACCTGAAACTAAACATTACTAACTGGATTGCAAGAATGTCCACCTAGGCTGTTTCGGTAAACAGAATTCTACAGCAAACCTGTCTAAAACTTATCAGTCAACAGATAAGAAGCATGCACAACAATTAAGCAAGGTTTCATCACAAATTCACATGTAATTACGTACAAAAATGCGTTTGCATTCAGCCACATAAATAGCCGGGTCATTAGTACGAGGCCTGACAACAAATGGACTCGTGGACTGAGCAGCCAAAATCGCGCCTCAAGCAGGTAGTTTTCAGTTTGCACCTTGATTTCCCTTCAGCTCATTCATAAAGATCAAGACCATAGTATGAGCTTGAAAAACAAAGTGACACGTGAATAGTACAGACAACTAATGCCCTCCAAAAGCTTGTACTAATGAAAGCTCATATAGAGTGCATCCACCAACTAATTTAAGGGAACATGCTGCTATCTTCAACAAAACTCGGTTCTTATTGTCGTGCTTCTGTTATGTTGTAGTAACACCATTTCTCCTGAATGCATGAGCTTTTCTAGAAGAAACGACGCAACTTAATGTAAGTCCACACGTGGGTCATTTTGCAACTGAGTAGAGTACATGAGTGAACTAAAGGGTATGCTAATCAAAAATTGAAATGTAAACCATAAGGAAGGCTTTCCCCTGTTGTTCACAATTTACTTCCTTTGGCATTTATGATCATTTTGTAGCATAAATACATCAACACCACATGTGAGTCCTTTCCAACAAGCCAACAACTGAGTAAACCGAAGGCTTCAATCTTCAACAAGCTAGTTCAGGAAAATCCAGAATGCAAATAAGGTGTTACATGCTAAAGAGCCAAGAAGAATTCCAGAATAGAATGGAAGGAAAAGAAAAGGGTACACACCTCCATGGAAACATCTAAATGTTTCATCATCTAAAGACCTAGAAATATAAGGAGGCTTAAATAGGGCCTGTTTCTAAGACTAAACAACCGATGTGAAACTAGAGTGAATGGAACTGAACTTCGACTGAAAGAGTAGAGAAATGTGAGTATAGTGATATACTGAAGTGATATTAAATTAAACAGGTAATTGGTGTTGGGGGGAGGGGGGGGGGAGGAGCAAGCCTTAATTCTATAGAATTTATCTTACAGCCTTAACGTGAAAACAAATATAGGAAATCATTGTATAGTACAAAGATACAAACAATTGTGAAATATCAAATTTGGATGAACATACTCCTTACTTTTGGCCGACAGAAACACCACTGGTCTTCAGCAACTATTCCCATCTAGTCACAAACAGACTTACAAGTTACAACTCTAACAGATGAAAACACTAATTAGTCTTTCTCTCTCTTAAGTCTCAAGTAATGCATTACATTTACAAAAAAAGAAAAGAAATGTAGGTTAACTTCGGGCAAACCTTCGAATAGCATCAACATATCATCACCCCCACTCAACAATTGTCTTAAAGAACAACACCTAACTTCTAAAGATATCCAATGGCTATATCACCATAACGCCTTAAATAAGGCTCCAACAAGAGGAGGCAGAGATAAAAGGATTGTGGTTTCAGCAAAAATAAAAAACAAAGGTGTTCCACTAAATAATTTCGTAGTTTCCTGAATACATTATTAAAAAGAAGTAAACTAATATTATAACTGTTTACAAGCGAGGAAGCTGTAAAGGACTTCAGCAGCACAGTAAAAAGGAAAACTATAAAATGGTACGCTGCTAAATAGGTGTAATGAAGTACAAAAGCATCAGTATGCTGTATGAGTGCACCAGCCATTCAAAACTTGGAATATAAAAGATCAGTAGACTAGGAAGAAGCCAAGGCTCACAGCACAATGCTCACAAAGGTTATCTACTCCAAATAAAAGGAATAAAACATGAAAACAATCATTAGCATGTATTAGGAAAGCACACCATAGCAAATGACAGAGGGTGTTTAGACCTGAGCCATGCATTTTCTACTAGGCTAAAAGAACTGGTGGTCAAAGTCACGGACTGAGTTTTTAATGGAAAGAAAGGACAGAAAAGGGAAGAGAAGAAAGTAAAACAAGAAAATTAAAGTTTCAAAAAGTTTGGATCAAGCAATACATTCAAAATTTATACATAAAATCACATAGATAATCTTCAAAATTGTTTGACGGATTTTTGATCTCAAAAGAATGCATTATAAAAACTCATAAGAATAAAAGGGAAAATAAAAACCAACCACGGTTTAAATAGCAATCTGCACCATATGCCTGCACTCAATACAAGACAAGTGACAAGGTTCAATGAGATGGAGACTAAATAATTTGTGAAGACAAGCAAAAGTAGAAAGATCCAAAAAACTAATTAGCGCTTGTAAAACAATAGTTAATACGAAAATAAAGATAAAAATAGCATCCTTAGTAAAACATCCAGGATCGTTTAAAAGTATCACAAACATCAGAAATAGTAAAAAGTACTAAGTTTCATCCCTCCAGCTTTAAAGACAGAATAATCCTCAAAATATTACATTGTTTGAAAAGAAGCACAACTTCAATAGAAAAAAAGAAATTAAAAATTGCAATACTATTTGATAGTTTAAAGATAAGTCTTTCTGGAGGAAAAACAAAAACTTGTTAGTAAACTTGTTTGCCTCCTCAAACTTGGGAAGAATCACCACGCGAGTACTAAAACACTGATACAGCTACTAGTGATCTGCACAATGAATAGATAAAACATAAAAAAACTCCCAGCATAGAAATGCTTGCAGTCAATGGAAATTCAAATCATTGGGCAATCAAAATCAACGGTTTTAAAATTACTTCCAAATAATACACAAACCTAAGTTTATTAAGTAAAACTAAAATTCTGAAAGACAGATACCTCAAAACAGGGTTTACTTCGACATGACATTTTGCTCAAGGATGCAATAATTTAGAACAAACAAATACTAAAATTAGAATGTTTGAATTGTCAGTGTCCAATTTGTACAAGAAAATCAAAATTTTTAGAATAATAAGGGGAATAATACCACAGTAAGCGTTTTAACGAGTTAAAAATCTAAGAGGTAAAGGTAAATGCTGCTTCAAAGGCGCACGTACAATTTGAGTAGACTAATCTCAATGCATAATACTACCACATAAGACAACCATAAGACAAAATCACAGTAAATTATCACAACACAGATTGAAATCTCAACAATACCAAAATAAGTTTTTGTGATACCTTCACCCGCAGGACACCATAAACCAAACATATCCACGGGGCAGAACAATCATTAACATACAACAGAAAAAACTAAATGCAGCTAGGAAACATCAAAATCAGATGACATGAATAATGATTAGACCAACATCACATCACCTTTAGTTATCACAATAAGTTGAAGTATACAATAAATGTGTGCCTAACGATGAAATTAAACCAATTATCATGAACTACAGCCACTACAATTAAGTTATTCAAGCTTACAACTAAAATCAGAATTAACACACCACTTGCTCTACTGGTCATGGATAATTTAATCTCAAAATTCATTATTAAGACTAAAAGATGCTGGAAACATCAAACTCAAAATACTTACTGGGTCAAGCTCAAAATAGGACCCAGAAAGCCAAAACTACACCTATACAACCCTCAAAACAATGGCCTAATAATTGAACACTAATAGAATTAGTTAGCAGTCAATTGGTTACCTGAGTGTTGATAGTAATTTTAAATAACAGGACTAATTCACCCTAAAGATCAAGAGAAAATCCCAATAAACTATGAAATCACAATCAAGATAAAGACAACAAAATAGTCATAGGTCAGGATATCGAAGTTATACCTTCCTGCCAAAGACACACTCAATGACCACCATACGGTGCAGCACCGCCCAGATGTCCATGCTGTGACCTCCCAGTTCCACCTTGCCCCATCTGCTGGTTCGGATACGCACTCTGTAACCCACCTTGAGTCCCATAGCCTCCTAAAACTGTAGGATTCATCCCAACATTCTGCCCTCCATACGCACTATGACCCGCACCTCCAGGACCCGGATTAATTCCACCTCCAAGTGTACCTAACAAGTTATTCAACCCCAACCCCGCTCCTTGGCTCGCAAGGAGGGCAGTCAACGCTTGTCCCAAAGCCGGATTCAACCCTGGGGCACCTGCAGTTGCCACAGCCCCTTGATTAAATCCAACACCACCAACACTCTGGCCCATTAATCCAGCTCCAGTAGCAGGACCACCACCAATTGGCCCAGCAAAATTCGGATTATCCACTCTCCTTCCATAATGCTGCCCTCTACCTTGACTAATTTGCTGTTTCCCGTGCTTCGGCCCATCTACAGCCTTCTGACAGTGTAAAACATGTCCATCAAAAGTCTTATGAGGCTCCTCCAATGCCTTCTTTGCACTTTCAACACTCTTATAAACAAACAAACAAAACCCTTTCGGCTTCCCAGTTTGCTTATCTAACCCTAATGGTCCTTCCTCAATCTCTCCAAATTTCCCAAAATAAGCAGTCAATTTCTGTGGATCAATGTCCGCACTTACATTACTCACATAAATCTTCCTCTGAGTATACTCAGAAACAGGAACCTCAGGTTTCGCCACCCCAATCGAAGTTGACGACGTTGATACTGGCCCTACAGCAGCCAATTGACAAGAAGTCATTCTCCCCCCAATCTTCTTCTGTGGATTCTCCAGAGCTTTTCGGGCTCCTAACCTCGACTTGAAAAGTATAAAGCCGTACCCTTTGGACTTCCCCGATATCTTATCAGTCACAGTTTTACAATCTTCAATCTCACCGTACTGAGAAAAAGCTGTTCGAAGCGAATCCGCCGTTGAATCCCAACCTAATCCATGAACAAAGATCTTGCGATGAACAGTATCTTCGTCAGCGACTTTGCGTATACGTGAAGCAACATCCGGATGCGATTCTGCGGCTTCGCGAAGTATCATAACAAGCTGGTCCTTCGTAAATGGTTCCAGAAGCTTCGAGATCGGTTCATCGTCTGCCTCCTCTTCTTCCTCTTCCTCTTCTTCCTCTTCTTCCTCCACCTCTTCCTCTTCGAATTCCTCTTCTTCTTCCTCTTCTACCTCGACTTCAGTTGACTGATTTTCTTGCTCTTGCTCTTGTTCTGGTTCTTGTTCTTGTTCTTGCTGTTCTTGTTGCAATTCCTCCGGTTTTTTGACATCTTCTTCTAACGTTTTCTGAACTTTTTTCTTCTGTGTGGAGGTTGTTGTTCCTGCGGCTTTGGGGGTAGTGAGTTTTCGCTTCTTCGCCATTCCAAAGGATTGAAGATTAAGGGTTTACGGAAGAGATTTAGGGGTTTAGGGTTTCGAATGAAATTGAACTGCGAATGAGTGGCTGAGGAAATAGACTTGGGGATTTAGGGTTTCAGAGGTTAAAAGTGAAGTGTCTGGATATTTTGGGGACAGTAAGTGATGTAGCACGTTGGGCTTTTTTTAAGGCCGACCTATTATTATTATTATGATATTAATTTGCACATAAAAAATGTAGAGTAAGAGTAAAAATTATAATTTGACATATTTTTGAATGAGAGTAGAATGCAGTCGTACCTGTAGGTTAAAAATTATGATATTATTATTATGACATTCTAAAGAGACCGTTTCTCGGAGAGACGTCCTTAAGATACAACCCATTAAAGCATATTTTTACTTTTACTCTACATTTTTTATGTGCCGACCCAATTAGAGATGGTTTTTCAAAGAGACCGTCTCTCACAATAATTTGTGAATAAAAAATTCTCACTTTGGTGTTCATTGAAAAATATGTCCCAAAGTAGTGTTATTGTAGATAATAAAATTTACTTATCTATATTTTGTGGTTTGAAGACTCCAAACTATATGCTATATGCTAATTTAATAACATTCTTTAAAGAATCATAAATTATCCCAAAAAATTATCACTTAATATCTAGATTACCTCTAATTATCCAAGTCAATAAATTATCACTTATAATATTTTTATAAAGAAAAATTTTAAAAATATTTTCATCAAAGCAAATATCCCAAAAACACTTTGCTTCAAAATTGTTTTGGTGCATATGAACCGGTGACACTTCTTCAATATCCGCCCATGATCTACCGACCAGTGACTAACAATTGTTCTTCATAATTCTCCATTTTCAGGTACGACTGCATTCTACTCTCATTCTTGTTAAACCCGATTAAGTCAAATTAATTGACTGTAAAAATCAATTATCACAAATTGGGTTTTTTTTTTCTTTCTATTGTAATTCAATTTATACTTTACAAATTCATCATTTCTTGATTGGACATCAACAATTGATAAAGATTCAACCTTTGGGTGATGTTATTTGTTGCAGAGCAATGTCAGGCATTTTATCTCCAGTGAGATTATATAATCCCATCAGAAATCATTTTTTCCGGGGCAGTTTTGGGTCACAATTGAACCGAGTTGTACCCAGTTTGACTCGGTTAGTGGGTCATCCAAGTCCGAGTCTAACTCGGATAGTTTCCCAGTCAACTTCATCAAACTCTTCTATGAGTTCAGAAAAGGAAGCTGCTTTGGCTGCTTCTTCAACTCCCCCTGATTCCCCTACTATGTGAGTAAGCTCTCTAAGTGAAAAAGTCTTGCTGTTGATAATTTTTGGTTGGAAATGTGACAATGTTCTAACGAATGTAACATGGTTCGCTCCGGTTAATTCGGTTTTTGAATTCGTGATTCGCTGAAAATAACCCTAAAATAGCCCAAAACTTACCATAATTCGTTTTTTATATTTGCAACTCACAAAGATTAGTGAATCATGTGATAGTGGTTATGACATTCATGATAACATATATATATTGTGTCATAAAACAACATTTTTATCCTTTTCACTTTTATCCTTTCTCGAGCGGGGACTCTTTTTGCCGTGCTCTCCTCTATGGTATGAGTTGCCGCCGTCCTTCCTCCCTAGACCCTGACCATATCTATGGGTGGGATATACCGGGTATGATGACGATGATGATGAGGGTCTAATTGGTGAAAATTGTTTATCAAATAGAAATTATTTTAAAGTGGATGTCTTAGGTAATCAATAATATGATTTGAGTGAGGGTTTTGGATGGGTTTTTATGCTGTACTTCCCTTGTTTATAGTTGTGGTGTTAGACTTTGAGTCATCTTTTGCTTGTGGCATGTGTTTTTATGTCGTTGAGTTTGAAAGTTTTATGGTACTATTTTTGAATGGTTTTATGATGACTTAAATTTTTGGTGGGTCAAAATGAAAATAGTGGTGTTCATAATTTTATTGTACAAGCATTGATATATTTGGATCACAGACCTTATCGAGGCTCTGATGTCATGTCAAAATTGAGTTGGACTCATTGTAAATGCCAACATATTATCGGGAAAACACAAGGTGCACACACTTCATAAGCCAAGGACACGTCCCAAAACCATATGGTAATGGGAAGAAGGACTTCAATAACTTATAAAAGTGTGCACACCATAATCAATTTGTCTGTGTGGGATAAACCATCCCAACTAATTTTTATGTGGAAGAGAAGGGGGAAAGAATTGTGTAACTCATTATCATTAATTCTCCCACTTAGCTAAACACAGATTGAAAGTTTTTGTTGTTGTACATTTGTTTGTTGTTCTAATTTGCCTCAACCTTACTGCTCTCTGTCCTTGTGCAGATTTGACAAGATTCTTAACAAGGAAATTCCAGCAAATGTGGTTTATGAGGATGACAAGGTTTTTACTGCCACACTTTCTATGATTCCATCGATCATATGTTCCTCTAAGAAGCTATTGCACATATTCCTGACACTAATGAAAGTTCAGAATCAATGAGTCCGTGAGACAGTTTCTTGTTGGTCTTAGTTTTGTTTCTGAAATCATTGTTCAACTTGCGTTTGTCAATTGCTAGCTTGATCTGTCATTTGTTATCCTAAAGATGGACTCTAGTCTTAAATTCTGACCTTTATTCATGCCACAATTCTATTGATTTATAATTTACTGTCTCGAACTTCTTCTATGTTAAGCTTGTTTAACCTAGACCTTTGATAGTCACCTATGCATACACCTCTGTCACCTGTGCCTTGTTTATTGTTTTGGCCTTTATGATTGCTTTTATATTTCTTCGATTATGTTATCAGCCTTTACTTTTATCATGCATTGGCTTGTAGTGCCTTATGTCTTCCTTTTCGTGCTTTTCTTTGCCGGTCTTTCTCGAGTCGAGAGACTCTTTGATAGGTATGGTTTGCCGTCCCGTCTTTCATCCCTCTCCAGACCCTGATCATAGTATACTGTAGTTATTGATCCTGTCAGTACTACATGCCCAATTTTGAATCTTTTCAGAATGCTTGTTCATATGTGAAGAACCATGCTATACTGCTTATGGTTTTAATGTCTAGGAGTATACTTTCTGTAGTAAAAATTTGTAATAGAATAGGATATTCCCTTCATTTCCCTCTTTTGAATCTGAGAATGTTTGAATCTGACTAATGAATGGTTGTTAACTAGGTTCTTGCTTTTCGGGACATCAATCCACAAGCTCCTGTACACATCCTGATCATCCCCAAGGTTAAGGATGGTTTAAGCCGACTCGCCAAGGTACTTGTGGTTGTTTAGTAATATAGTTTTACCTTCCACAATTTTGTGTTTCATTGGCATACTTGGATACCTACTTGGTTTTTATAATTCAATAAATCAAACTACTAAAGGTTTTTTCTTGTTAATTATTTTCTTTTTTATTGCGTCAATAACAACTTTGACATTTTATTGCCTTTTGGCGTTCTTGGGATGTAAGTGCTAGATCTTGATGCTTCCTCTTGCTTGAAGAATTTCATATTACGGTTCCTGTTTTTATAGCTGATTTATGTTTTTCTGCATCAGATCTAGATTTCTCGGGATTATTATGTATGTAGCTTAGGTCATCAGGTCGTATTTGCGGTGAAACTCAGAAGACATAAGGGAAGTTGTGTTTTGTATTATACTCTGAAGTTAAATTTATTGTTCTGAGCTCGTCCTTAACTATTTGCTCTAGGAAAATTTTCTGTTAAGAGAGGCTAAGCTTGGCCATTTCGTTGTGTTTCGGAGATGATTGAGTAGGGGACAATTAGACTGTTTTCTCAAATTACCGCTAAGTGTTGACTTAAGCAATTGGGAGTTGAAGTATCATAACAAGATGATCAAAAAACTCACGAAATTCATACGTGGTATTGAAGCCTTACACGGGAGAAGTTCTATGATTGTGTGCCTGAGACTGAGAGTTTGGTTCATAAATCGAATTTGAACGAGATTATAATGATGAATCATGGGTTTAAATCTTGTTTGCCTAATGATATGAGTTTGCTCTAAAATTCGACCGTGTTGATTCAAACTAGCAATTGGTCATTGAAAAACCCACAAAAGTTTTGATACCTATTTCACAGATTAACAAGAAAATACCATTTAGATCAACTAAGTCAAAAGAAAATCAGGAAATAAAGGAGAGAGCTTTACTTGTTTGTAGTGTTTCTTGGAAGATCCGAAGAAGGAAGATGAGGAGGGGGTCTTTTAGCCAAGGAAGAAGGAAAAAAGAGGGGGTAAAGACTCAAAATTTGGAAGACAATGGCCCGCTTTTTTGACAACGAGCGACCCACTTTTTCGTTTTTATGCCTGTTTACTCTGTTTAATGAATTTTCACAAATTCTCAAATGAAACGGTCTCACGATGAGATTATTCTCAAATGCAACGGTCTTCCGTTAGCTTATATCATGTCCTTATTTATGTAAATGCTCAACCTAACTGTTTCTAATGGTTATTCTTACTAACTTTCAGGCAGAGGAAAGGCACTTTGAGATCCTAGGCCGCCTTCTTTATACCGCAAAGGTCATTGCTAAACAGGAAGGCCTCGAAGAAGGCTTCAGGATCGTCATTAATGATGGACCCAAAGGATGTAAGCTAATCACATACACTAAATCGATATTTTGCAGCAACTTACTATATTCTAGGGCCTAACTTGTTTATTGATGTCGTTAGGTCAATCGGTTTATCACATCCATGTACACCTTCTTGGGGGTCGCCAAATGGAGTGGCCTGCTGGTTGAGTGAACTCATGTTGGGTTGTTAGGGAACTGGTATATTGCCTTACCATATGATATCGTACAAACGAGTAAAATGTTGTATTTTCCCTGACAGAGAAAATATCGAATCGACTCTGAAACTGAACTTAAGAGTTGTAACATTTTGAATAGTTTATTCACTCACTGTATGTTATTAATACCGGTACGTAGTGATCTTTTTCTCTTGAAGCATTGTTATGTAGGGAACTCGATATATCAGCTGTTTAAGCTTATGACTATAATGTTTTGTTTGGTGGGGAATCTCTCTCAACTCGGGATGAATCGGTTGGACAAAAATTTATCCCTTATGTTTACAGCATTAACTCGGCTGCCATTAATTCGTGTTATATGTTACACTATTAACAACTTAATATTAATAGAATCTTTAATCAGAAAGTATCCGGGTCATGACATAAGCAGATTCGAACCTCTCGACTCTCAATCTTCATCCTGCAAGTACTTAAAAGTACTTAAAAAATATGGCCAGAAAGGAGCAATCCCACATGGGTGATGCAAGTAAACTACTATACTAATGAGCTGGATAGGCTGTTTAAGAAAAAAAAAAAAGGTCATGATGAGGAAATGGACATAGGATTGATTAAATTAGTTGAAAATAGGCCCATTGAATTGTTATATTAATACATCATTTAGTTTGGGTGATTAATTATATGATTCTAGTTGATTTATGTTTCGCTTATCCAAACAATTATTCTGTTAGTTATCACATTAGAATTCTAATCACAAATTTCCGTGAGAGACGGTTTCTGTGACAAATCATCTCTGGGCAGACTTATTATATATTTTTAAAAACATTTTAAGTAGGCATTAAGAATGATGTAAGTAGACATTTAAGATATTGAAAGTAGATATTAAGAATACGGTAAATAAGTATTCACGATTATGTAAGTAGGCATCAAGAATATAATAAGTAGGCATTAATATTTAATGGGTTTGGCTTGAAATACGTGATACATCTCTCAAAGAGACGGTCTCTTAAGAGACTAGTTAAATTCAAATTCAAATGGGTAATGCGATAATCAGTTTTTTTGACTTAGGATCAAATCTCACATTGTCTCAACTTATTTTAAATTTTCTTTAGTCATAACAAGTTAATTTTAATAAAAAAATAAATCAGTACTCTCAATCAGTTCATAATCATCATAATATTCTGTATACTTCGCTCATAGAGGTATAGTAAAAGTTTGGAGAGTGAAAAATGATGACCATACCCTTATCATAAAAGCTAAGGAGGTTGCAACCAGTGAGACTCTCAATCAAAAAAACCAGCACATGAAAACAAATCACAAACACAAGACAAGCTTAATTAATTTAGGACTTAGGTCATCTTTTGTACATAATCTATAGGAAGTTGTATTTGGGGTATGTGGGGTTTTGTTAAAAGGGTAGTATCTTTTTTGGTTTGTTGCAAACCATTCACTTGGTTAAGGTGGGTTCCAATCATTGATTAAGTGGGTTAACCTTGGCTAACTTTCAAGCCTCAGCCACCTGATTTTTTGGGGGGGCTGGGACCCAATTGCAGAACTTATGGGAGCTTTTGAGTAAGTGGATGTCATCCATCATGCTTCTTCTCAACTTTGGGGTTGTTTTTACACATTTGTTCATTACAAGGAAAAGTGTGGCTTAGCTATAATAGCTAATGGATACAAGATGGAGTACTTAATACTATAATTACAAAGAAGCACTTTTTTAGTGCTTCTTCTATTTTTCATCTCAGTTTAAATATGTGAGAGTTTTTAAAGTCATACAGTGCAAATTCAAAGGGATCTAAAGAGTAATACCTAAAAGCACATTTCATTGGTAGAGAGATTAGGCCATAAAAGTATAAAAGTTCAAGCAGTAAACCCTAGCTAAAATTAAATTATCTTATTTTTATCTCAAAGTTAAAACTTAAACAAATTTGTCCTTTGCATGTAAGTTATGTTTAATATAGCTCACAAATAGATTAAAAGTAAAGCAAATATAAATGAGCATAAGAATCGAGTATTAAGATATATATATAAATCTCATTGTGAACTTCGACATAAATAAATTTCACGTTTAAAAAGACTCTTTTAAGATATAAGAACTACTTATGTATAAAGTGATCTAAAACATTATATAAAGCATAATTCTTTTAGTTTAGTGGGTAAACCTTTTTTTGTTTTTTAGAAATGTGCATTGAATGGATGGCTATGGAGAAGAAGTGTCATTTGACATGTTTAATAGATGACAATTGCATGAATTGTTATTTTCACTAGTGCTAATCATGGTTGTATCCTATCCTCTTCAATGGATAAAAAGAAAAAGGGAAAAGATATATGAGGAGCGAAAAGGAATCAAATATGGATAGCAATATGTGAAAATTTTCAAGGTTGATATAAGATGCATCATTATCTTTAGTAAAGTATATATTCCTCTATAGAAATCCACTTAAAACATAATTAGATTAATGCTTTATATCTTTTTTGACTGGTTAGATTAATTATTATTTAAGCTAACTCGTGAATTTTACTGTGCAGTATTATTTTTCTTATATAATAATATATCTTTAATGAATTTTAATGTGCAGTATTATTTTTCTTATATAATAATTTTAAAATTTACATTTCATTTATTGGAATACTTTCGACGCTTATGTTGTTAATTCCATTCAGTCTAATTTAAGTTTCATCATCATCATTATATCCAGTGTATCCCGCTCATAGACAATCTATGGGCAGGATCTGGGGAGGAAAGATAGACGACTTCTCAAACACAGTCTAATTTAACTTTATTTAGCTTTATTAATTTGGTTGAATTTTATTGAATTAAGTTTATTTTTATTTAGTTAGATTACAATATGTTGAAAACTTAGCTTGTTGCTTTTTGCACAATTTTGTGTTAACTATGATTAGTTTATGTCTAAAGACTAAAACAAGATATCTACTTTTTGAAAAGAAAATACATTGGGAACATCTTGAGGTACTGAACTCATTATATTATCTCTATCCAGATTATGACATATTATAAAGAAAAATATTATAATTAATAGCAATTTTAAGCGACAAAATAATATTTTTATAAAAGTTGTATGAATTATACTTTTCCTAATTCATAATTAAAGCACTAATTTTATTTTGATAAGTTCTTTTTTACTTTGCAACATTTCATTAAAAGTAATTTGCTCAATAGTTATCAATATATAAATTTTTTTTTCTTCTCATACAATTTTCTATTTATTATTATTTGTGTACTCCTAACTATTACTGACTTCTGAGATTTAAATATGATATTTTATATTTTTCTAATATATTTGGATGGACCTGGGGCATAAGTATGCTCCTACCGGCCCGGTATATTAGCTATAAACATTTCAACTAGTCTCTTGAGAGATCGTCTCTTTGACAGACGAATCTCAATCCAACCCATTAAAAATTAAAGTCTACTTATCATATTCTTAATATCTATTTATATTATCCTAAATACTTACTTACCATATTCTTAATATTTACTTTCAATATTTTAAATATCTACTTATTTGAAAAATATATATATATAATCTTTCAGCCCAAAACATTATGGAGTATTGCCCTACCTGTCATATCACTTCACTTCAACTTTTGACAAAAGAAAGGGAAGAAAGAAAACAAGAAGAGTACATCACAACTGTACAACCAGCAATATGGAATACTCTACTCCCATTTCAAGTACTATCCATCATTGCAGGGTTGTGCTCACTTGTTCCTAAAGTCCAATTTTTAACTGTTTTTTTGGTGGTTAGTTAGTCCATTTTTTGAATTCGATTTTTCAAATCTCGTCTAGATGAGTAGATCTCAATTCTATTAAAAACTTAAGATAATGGTTGAAGGCACATGATATGTCCTCCTCATACATACATGGCCGGTAATGAATATTTCACTTTAAATGAGGGGTGGTTCAGATTTAAACCTGTGATCTTTTGTCACGTTACCTTTGATACCATGTCAAGAAACCAACTCAACTAAAAGGTTAAACTAATAGTTCAATAATGATATCAGTTAAGACAATAGTGTGTTAAATGGGATTTATTAAACAAATTTAAATTTGAATTCAAATTTAATTGTAAAAAATAACAAATTCTATTATACTCATAACAAACATAAACTTAATTTTTACACACAAAAATAGGTACTAAGACCAAAGATCACATAATAAAATACACCTTTTTTTAGATTTAATTCATTTACATGAAAGTTTTTTAATCAAATATTGCAAATTTAAAGAGTGAATATTCTACTAATGACTTTACTTTTGCTAGTATGTCACCATGATGTACCATATTACTAATACCCTTACAAATATTATATCGTCCCTTTAAATTAGCATCAAAGAAAAATAAAGTATTTTTTTTCTAAAAAAATAAATATTTGATAAAAAAAATTATATAGATAAAATTAAAATAATGTTAAAATGTAGATTACTGTCTAAAAATAAAATTAATGCAAATTAAATAGGAAAAATTACCTAGAATAATCCAAACTATTCACGATTTTCTTACAATAATCCCACCTATTGATTAACCATGAAAAATCCCAACTTTGAGGGGCATTTTCCTAGAGTAAACCGGTGACCGGATGACTTGCTATAACAACTTTTATTTTTTTTTAAAAAAAGACAAATTAAAATAAAATGTCGAAAAAAATGTTAAAAAAATGTTCATAAAAAATTAATGATTTTTTTACTCCCTCTGAATCATTTTAGATGTCTCATTTGGGTTTTCACGGTCATTAAGGGTAGTGTGGGGTCCATTAAAAAGGTGGTAGTTGGGTATTTTAATTGATTAAATTTATTGTAAAGGTGTTAGTTGGGTATTGAGAGTAGTAAAAGTGTGGGTATTTAGGTAAAAAAAGATAGTCAAAAAAGGAAATGAGACAATTGATATGAATTTGTCAAATAAGGAAATGAGACAACTAAAAAGATTCGGAGGGAGTATTATTTAGAGTTTTTTATGTAAATTTTTAAAAATATTTTCTAATTTTAAATTAATATTTAAATTTTTTTTTTTTGTGAATTACCAACCCATCGGAGATAAATGAATTAAAAGTATTGTTTTCTCTTTAATCTTGACTACTTTTTACTAATTCCACTATTTAGAAATTTATTAGCCGTTTTATATGATTTCTCTCATAACTAAACTTCTTCAATTCTATGTCCAAAAAAAAAAAAACTTCTTCAATTCTAAGAGTGGAATCTTGACTCTTGAGTCTCTACTGTCAGTGTCATCAATCATCATCAAATTTTGTTCTTATTCAGGTGCCATATTTCTGGTAATTTCAACTACTACATTCTTTAACTTCTGCAAGTCATTGAACATCTGGGTTTTCTTGCATTTAAATTCAATCTAAATTTCCCTTTCATTTATGGATTCTTCTCAAGCATATCTCATTTGGGTATTTGTCACATTCATAGATTTTTGGGGTTTTGATCGCTGGTAAAACAAAAAGCTCATCTCCTCATGCAACAATTTTTCTAGTTTTTATGCCATTAACATTGTTTTTTGTTAATGGTTTCTAATTAAGCATTTCTAATATGGATTTCTAATTTGAATATTTGTTACCTATATAGATTTTAGGTATTTTGATTGTGGGTATTTCATATTTTTTTGAAAATTATAGTTTATATACCAATTAGAGTTATTTTTCATTTATGGGTTCTAATTACATTTCTCTAATGGGAATTTGTCACCTTCATAATTTTTTGGTTTTTGATTGTGGGTATTTCATATATTTTCAGAAAACTATAGTTTATATGCCATTAGACTTAATTCAAAGTGTTTTTATGTTGAATTTTCCAGCTTCATGGTTGAAAATCTCTGGATTTTGGTGAAGGGTTGATTAAAAAGGAGATTAAATTGTTGGAAGTTGTTATACATCTGCCAAAGGATTGTATTTGTAGGTGAGTAAAAGTTTGATTCTTTGTGGTCTCAATGATCAGCTTTAAGTTTTTGCATTCAAGGCCCCATTTGTGACAAGAGGGCACATGTTGAAATCTCAACTACCCTCATTTAAAGTGGAATATTTAGCGCCATGTATGAGGAGGCATGTGTTGCATCCGCACTAGCCCAAGTGAGGAGGTGTGTTAGAGTATATAACATATTTTGGGCCTCAACCATCAGCTTAGGCTTTTGGTCGAATTGGTTTCAGTTTTTCCCTTTTTACCATTTGTTCTTCATTGACTAAATAATTATAGACTCTGCTACATGAAGTGATTTATTAAAGTATCAAATACAATTTTATTCTTGTTTATGTTAATGTTTTGGTTTATGGCGGGCTACTTTCTATCATTTGGCTTGTTGACCTACTTTTTCTCTCATGAACAACCAAGCTTCAATACCTAATTTTACAAAAGTTCTTCTTGAACAACGATTTAGTCTGTTTGTTTAAAAGCCAACAAAAACCGGCAACACTTTTAGAAAGTCAAACAAGCCACCTAACAATAGCCAACAACTATTTGCCAAACATCTTATTGTAGTTTTGGCTAGGGGCGCTTCTGAGCATGTGCAAGGTATATGAGTGCACATTGCAATCTATTATAAGGGTCACAAAAATTTTCCATTAAACATCTTATAGACATTGTTGTTGTTACAAAGGATGTTGAATAATTTTATTTCTACACACATTTTGCTAATAGATGTATTAGTTTTGGTAAAGAGGTTTGCTTTCTTGTTCTCTACTTGGTAGTTATATGAAAATGGATGCTTGAAAATCTGGATGTATGCAATTTATAAAAGGATAGATTTATTGTACGAATAATGTCAACCCAAATAAAAAGATGAATTATTGTACGAAAATCAGACTTTTTTTCTTGTATTTGGAGTTTGGAGTACAGCTAAATTGCTTATTCTTATATCTAAATAAGGCCATGAGTCTTATCTCTACTTTCCATGTGCCTAATGGTTGGTGGGTAGATTACAAAATTATATTTTGAGTTGGAAGTTGGAACAGTTTATGTGAAATTGTAGATGATGTTTGTTATATACTAACGGTCAATAGAAATAACCATTTTGTTATTAGAATTGAAGGTGAGAGCTCGAGTGAGAACCACATGATGTCATTAGAATTGCAGGTGTTCAAATAAGGCCCAATGACCCAAATTTTATCCAACCTTGTAACCGACCCCGATTTGACTAGACTTCAAAAATGATTACAATTATGTCAAAACAATATGGACACGAAACACAATTTCAATCCAACCCGAAACACCTAACCTGAAATCAACCTGGTGACCTGAATGAACACCTCTAATTTAGATAATAATACGTTGTGGGCTCCACGGGGGTTTTTCACTTATTCTAAATTTGTTGACATGGTTAAATACAAGAGAATCTTCTTTTTGCAATGTCAAGCTCATTCACAAGTTGATATTTTTTTCTAATCACTAACAAACTAATCACCAACAAACTAATCACTGTCCATTTCTTGTTGTTTTCTTACCCTTCATTGGCTATTTGGCTGTTATTCTGCTGATTAGGTGACTGAAAATAACTGATTGTAATAGTGAATTAACAATACAAGGCTTCTGCATCACTCACTCCTAGATTGTTGTTACCATGTACTCATCCGAAAAACATATTCTTTATAATGTTTGGTATGCTTAAGGTCATCTTTGTGTCTTTAGCTTAGTTTCTGCAGTAAAGAATTAGCTATTCTTGCTTATGAATAGGTGAAGCATCTCTTTCTGTTTAATGGAAAACATGTCGTTGGAATCTTCATGCACATCTTTGTCAATCTTTACAGGGCGTTTTTGCCTCACAAAGCTTGTTAGTGGAGCCGAAAAAAAGTCGTGAGCCCTGTGCTATTAATATATTGGATACATCCTGATGCTTCTACTTCAAGATCGAAGATGAAAAAACTTTTCTTTCCTTATTCTTCATCACATGGAGGCCAACAGCACGAGAAGTCTCCAACGAAAAAAGAGAGGAAACAGTCTCCACAGACACAATGGAAGACAATAGGCTTGGGAAAGTCGGAGAAAACAATTCACAGTACTGAGCAGCTTGTTGCTGCTTGTGAAAAGAAAGTTACAGAGAAAAAGACCATATTGAGGACAAGGAGTTTAGTTCATAGGAGGAGCCAGAGTTTTCAAGTTTCATCAGCAGCAGACAACGGTGGTAGGGTTGATGAAAAAGACCGAACTAGACTGAGGGGTAGTAAAAATGGGCCGTCAAGCCATAGCCGATGTGATTGTCGTAATTAGTAAGTTCTTTCTTTAGCTGAGTTTACTTATCATATTCCTAGATTCTGATGTCAACAATTCTTGTCTATTTGAGAAGGAGCTAAAATTTATCGTTCTTTGATTCGGATTATAATTGACTATTGAAAATTGCTCTTCCATCATGTGTATATTTATGGATGTGAAGTTGCATTGATACGATGTTTGATGATAAGGGTCAATCTGAAACAACCTCTTTGTTTTTAGTTTTTAGAAAGATAAAGTTACGTACATATGACCTAGCTGAGTAGTTTTATGACATTGGGGTAATGAAATGTTATCATTAAATGCAATAATTTAGAATCTCCTTTGAATAAGTTCTTTTTTTTTTGTCATGATATAAAGTTACAATCCTTTTTTTGATTCCGGAGTAAGGATAATCGCCTACACGTAACAGGGGAGGATGAATTGATCTTCCTATGTTGTGAGAATCGACAAGGGTGTAAGGAAAAATCTCCAACCTAGGCTCACACTTAGGTGGTGTTTGGGGGTTGGATGTACGTTGATCTCATTCTTGCGCGAATAAAGAGGCTTTCGAATTCGATTGACTAGTAAACGTCATCTGCAACTAATCTTGAGTCACTACCTTGATCAATACCGCGCTTATTTTTCACTTCTCCTGATTTCTTTCATTTCATCTACTCTTGCAGTGATTTAGCTACTATTCAACTACCTCATGCAGAAGTCTTACGTGACCGTTCTTGCTCCTGTCCATCCAACTCAAGCTCACCTCAAAGTTCCTTCGGTTCCACCTCCGTTTCAGGCAAAGTGCTAGATCTCTATGTCGATGGTGAACATCATAAAGAAATGAAGCTAGGAATCAGTGATCGCTATCCAAGAGGAGCAAACGAGGGTAATTATATCATATGCCCTTCCGATGATGCATCTAGAGATCAGTCTTTGAAATTTGAAAATGAAATTGAATCTCCGAGGAAGCTAGCAAAGAATGTCGTTGACAGGCTTCTTAGGATAGAACACTTTTATGACTCTAAAAAAGACGGGGATGATATCCTCGACAAGCATTTAGATGGGAAAAGTAGTATTCCTAAAGCCAATATCTCAACGGAAGAATCCCCTCTTCAAGATATCCTCGACAAGCATTTGGATGGTAAAATTTCGACTGAGGAACAGACAGATTTAACGTTGCAGCGGAAATTGGAGGAAGTAAAAGAGAGGGCAAGGCTACTCTCTGTACAGCTTGCTGAAGGAAGATTTTTGCAGTACATCGGTGATCGATCAACTTTATGCCAGACTGTTAGAAACCTAATTGAAGAGAAAAGAAACTTGGTAGTTGAAGTCTATGAACAATTAACGAGTCGAATTACTGAACGGGTTGCTGCTAAAGAAATCGAGTCATTGTTGAAGCGAGAGATGAACTCTACGATATTGAAACTAGAGAAAGAAAAGGAGGAGGTACAATCTCGATTGCAGAACGAGCTGGATAGAAGATCCGATGAGTGGGAAATCAAGCTTAGAGAGTTTCAGTCGGAAGACGATCGATTAAGAGATAGATTAAAGGATCTTGCAGAACAAAATGTGTGTCTTCAAAGAGAAATCACAGGTTTCTACAACAAGGAAGATGAATACATTGATAAACTATCAAATCTCGACGTTCTTGTCGAAGATTTAACGGCTAAAATGGATGTAACTAAGTCAGAAAATGAGGGTCTGCAAAAAAAGCTGTCTGATATACAAGATAAGCTGACGCTCGCTGAAGACGTTCAGTCGACAATGGAAAGAAAGCGCAAAGAAAAGGAAACGGAATATATGGAGTTGATCAAAGTAGTGGCAAAGCTTCGAGGAACTTGTACAGAACAAGAACGAACGATTGATGGATTAAGGCATTCCTTAAATTCCGAGAACTTAACAAACAAATTGCAAATAGAGCAGCTTCGGTTGTCAGGAGTTGAACAAGATTTGAGGAAACAACTCGAGAGTTATTCGGTTGAAACGAATTCTCTTCGGAGTGAAAATATATATTTGTTGGAGCGTTTGAGAAGTGTCGGAGAAGTAAGTGGGTCCTCGGGTTTTAAACTTGATAGGGAGCTCGAAGTTCACGTTAAGTTCTTGCAGAACGCAGGCGTATCGCTTCTGAACGAGTGTATTCAAATGTGTGAAAATTTGCTTGGGATTGTTGAAAGAAAAACAACTCCGGAAAGTTTTATAGACACACATTCTCTTGTTCAGTATGGGATGAAGATTCAGGGATTTAAGAAGGGTCTAGAGCAGCTGACAAGAAGTCTAGGGAAAACTAGTTCAATCTTAAAGGAGAAAGCAGAGCTTAATTCTGATGGCACTAACAAAAAGGTTCAGAAGGTAACCACAATTTGTATATTTCAAAAGTTTCTTATTGAGCTTAATAATTCTTGTGCCATACCGTCTCACCATGAGACAAGCCCATATAATTAGCTCATCTAACTGATTGATTACTTTAATGTTATAAGTGGTCATTCTAAGACTATAAAAAGTGATTACTTTAAAACTGTAAGTGATCACTTTAAGGTTATAATTGATCACTTTAAGACAGTAAGAGTACATTGGGTCAGTCCAACAGAGATGGTCTTACCATGGGACTGTCTCATTTGAGAATTTGTGTATTGAGTTTTATTCCTTACGTCCTATCTGCTTTGCTACAAATGCTCTCATTGCTCTCATATTGAGAATGAAAGCGTAGTAAATTTAGTAGGACGAAGAGAGTAGGTGTTTATAAGTTTTGACTATCATTTTATCAGAAAATTTACTGTGTTACATCTCACCTTCCGATTTATTTAGACATGTTTACATATTTGTATATGAATTATGAGAACATATAACAACGTCCAACATTCCATCGCCCCAATGCCATTAAATGGCTCTCACTATGAGGAGTTTTGGAGGGTTGGATGTACTTAACCTTATTCTTTTTAGTGATAAGTGATAAGTGATAAGTGATAACAAAGGGGTTACTTACGATTGACCCTTGGTAGATTAGTAACTTCACATATATACGAAGTGCATATGAGTTAATGAACTATTAACGAAATAAAATCATGGTCAAAGCTACAAACAAAAGAAAATAAACGATTTGGAAGGACAATCATGTGTGAACGATTGAATTTTGCAAATTATTTCTCAATATATATATGTTTTCACTTTGAAGGATGATATGGAATCTGAGCTTGAGGCAGAGAGACTACTGACAAGCATTCTTAAGGAGAAACTTTATTCTAAGGAGAAGGAAGTCGAACATATTCAAGTCGAACTAGCGAGAGCCCTAAGGAGTGATGATGTTCTTAAGAAAGAGATCCAAAATGCAGCTGATACTGTTTCTTGTGTGAATCATAAGATGAAGAATCTCGAGCTTCAGGTAAGCTTCATACACTTCTGCCTTAAACATTTGACGTTATTTATGACGAATCATTTGGGTTATGTAGTTTAAAGGGCTTCATCATAGTCTTATAAATATTAGGAGATGTGGAAGAGATGTTATCCTGATCTTTGTTAACTTACATGCAAATACACATTGTAGTTTTAACTAATATTACATGAAACGAAATTCGATTCGATACAAGAAACAAGAAACGTTAATTTAGTGCTTCGAAAACTTAGGAAACAAATTTGATCTAATAGAAGCTAAGATAGGACCATGATGCTGTTACTCGGACTCTTCATTTTGCTACACGTACTAGTGTCCAATCCTTGATTCTCGGACATTGGTATGACACTTAGACACTTCATTTTAGACTTGACGTATCTGACACTTGGACACATATCAGTATCCAACATCGGTACCCCAGTCACAAAAGTAGAACATGAAATAAACAACACAGTAAAAGAAGAAAATGGAAAGACATATTTTTCCATCTTGATGTAGACGAGAAATCTTAATTTAGTGTTACGATTTGTGCTTCCGTACTGTTTTTCCATATCCTTTCGGTATGATTAAGAGACAGAAATCTCAATGTTTTGTCTATTGAACAGATGATCAAAAAAGATGGAACTATAATTGAGCTTCAAGGTGATATACGATCATACGATGAAGAGCTCACGAAAACTCGAGGAGTGTTATCAAAAGTAACTCAAGAAAGAGATTTAATGTGGCAAGAAGTGAAGGAATACAGTGAGAAAAACATGTTGCTAAACCGCGAAGTCGAGTCACTTGAGAAAAAGATAGAGGCTTTAGAAGAAGATACACTCTTTAAGGATGGTCATATCTCCATCTTGAAAGAGAGCCTTAACAAAGCTAAATCTTTCCATATTTTGTTCGACTCCGAACAAGCAAACGAGTTTTGAGCTTTGATGGATGATTAGTCATTGATTTATTTTGAATTGCAGAGCAAACATTTGCGATCTAAGTTAACTGATACTCCCTTAGTCCCTCCGTATTACAAATATTAGCGTACTTTGTAATTTATTTCTTATAATGTCATGGGTGATACGAGAAGTGAGCAACTATTATAGGACGAAGGGATCATAATTTATCGTATGTCCGGGAATCGGATGTGGGTGATTGGCTATGTTGAGTGTTAAGGGTGTATGTGTGATATTTAGTGTGCATATATTCATGTACTAAGAGATAAGTCCAACATTCTTACATGTTTTGTACTCCTTTTCAAAATTTAGTTTGGGCCTTTGCCTAGCTATATATAGATCAAGAGAAGCGGTAAAGAATTAAGGTGTTAATAAAAATTAGCATTATAATTAGAATCCATTGGTACATTTTGTTCCCAACTAATTTTCAGTATATAAGTCCGCCTGTGAGTGCTTATTGCTTATTATCGGTCTTAATCTCGAATAAAGAAAGAGGATTTGCAGCAGATTAATGACAATCAACTCAGTAAAACTTAATTGCATTCTATAGTCATGAACCAAATTTTATTCAGGTAACCTCAATCTTTAAGAATTAAAGTTATGAAATTGATGTTATTATTTCAAGTGTATCTTATATCAATTTTAGATCAAAATGAGTTATCCTTAATGAAGCAATTAAGTGAATCACACAACAACAAAAGATAAACAGAGCTAGTATAATGAGAGATCGTCTTTTTTAAAGACGTCTCTCAGGCCCAATCCATTAAAGATTATTGCCTATATTTACTCTACATTTTCCCTAATGGGTCAACCCAATTAGAGATGGTCTCTCAAAGAGACCGTCTCTTACGAGAATTTGTGAAAGATAAAAACTTGGTTCAATTATATCCGGTCTAGTCTGAAATTTACACTGGACCGGACCGTGTGCACTGTGCACCCCTAATTATATGTCAATTGTCAAATACTCCATCATTAACAAAGCTCAAATAATCAAATTCATCCACAATCAACAAACGAACTATCAAAATATATAATACAAATATGTAAAATAATCTAAAAATAGCACAAAAATCAAGGCCAAACAAGCTGAGAATCAATGCTTAAATGAGGCAAATCATCATCATCCACATTCAAATCAGCTTGATCCTTAACTTGCTTCAAATCTTCACCATTATTATTATAATTACTTCTACTTTTACTGTTCTTTTTCTGCAAATTTGAAACTGATGAAGAATGGTAAGTATACAGAATCTGGGTATTCTGGGGATGAAGAAATTCTGATACAAGCAAAACCAGAGATGCCATATAATCCAAAAAAATTAGATTTTTTGAGTGAAAGATTGATATTTTTTAGTGGGTATTATGATTTTTTTTGTGGGTTTATATGTTTATTTATTAAGATGATTGAATTTATAAGAAATTGAATGAAATAAATTTATGGGTAATCTACTGTATTTATTGGGCAGGGATAATTGATATTAAAGCAGTATTTTGCTGCTGGTTTTAAATAGAGTTGGATGGCATGCTGGTGGAATTTATAAAAACAGTTGTCAGTTTCTGTTTTTCTGAATTCTGAGTGCCACATTTTCCTGGGTGTGTACCACCTGTAAATTTTAGATTAGTTTTTGACTCGGGTTATTTTCGAATTATAAATTACCTCAAATGAAGTATATATTTGGATGACAGTTTTGTAAATAATTAGACATTTGCTAACTAGTGTACATATATGTTTGAAAGAGGTACACATTCGAATGATATTTTTGTAAATAATATAAAATTTTTTCTTCACAAAAAATATGTACACTCTATAAGATAATATGTACCCCTTTTGCTATAATATGTATACCTCTGTCTGATTTTCAGTTTTCACCACTTTAAGTATTTTCACTTGATCCTACCCCTATATATATATATATATATATATATATATATATATATATATATATATATATATATATATATATATATATATATATATATATATATATAGGAGAAAGCTGCTACACTCTAAGGTAACGATAACCTTGTTATTTTTGGCAAAAAGTGTTGCTATTTTGTGTGAAATTTTATGATAGAAAAGTACTTGATGTAAAAGTAACATTTTGTAAAATGTATCAAGGATTAAACTAATAAATCTGTAAATTGCAAAATCAAAAAGAAAATTTGACCAGAAATACGATATAATGGAGTACTTCTATAAAATACATGATCTAGTTGCTATATGAATGTTATGAAACGCTAAATATCTTTTCAAATAGACCAATTAAATTATTTATTTTTTAAAATTGAATAGACTATTTTTTTTTGAAATGAATTGAATAGACTTATTAAAAACTCCTATCAATTATGTGAAAATAGCTTTTTAAAGTATTAAAGTAAACGAAAAATGTGGCAAAAGCGAAACCACGGGCTAGTTGCCGGGTTTGGGACCCGCTGATTCGCTTATAAAAAGGTGAGACTAGATAAGCTTTTCGGCTGTTGAAAAAGCAAGTGTCATTGAATTTGGGCCCAGTTGAGCCCATGAGCCCACATGAGCCCACATTTTGAAAAGGAAGTTACTTATATTCATAACAAGGAGGAGCTACTCTGGAGACCGCTTTTAAAAGCACGATTCAAAACAATTTGTGAACAAAGAGTAGCTTCCATATTTCTTTGAATTTGGGCCAACTTTTTTGACCCACAACTTTTTTCACTGCCATGAATTTCTCGATGTAGACAGTGCCTTAGAAATAACGTATTTATGAGCTCATAAATCACCCTCAGTAAGAGGATGTGATAGAGTGAGTGTTTTGTTATTTTAATTTATCTTTTTTAATTTTGTTTATTTTAATATTATTTTTTTTGTCTTTTATGGTGATTTACAAATCACGGTTATTGATTATATGAATTTTTGAAGGTAGACAAGCCTAATTTGATGAGCACTCTAAATGGATTGTGGAAGAGAATCATTGAGCTTCAATAACAATGTTTTTTTTATTATATATATATATATATATATATATATATATATAAATATATATATATATATATATATATATATATATATATATATATATATATATTATATATATATATATATTAAACCGAGTAATATTGAATTAAATTGAACCGAATAAAAATACTTCTTCCGTTCCATAATACTTGCTAATGAGTATGACATGTGTGGAAAAATGTCATTATCAGTAACAAGAAGTATTATAAGAAGAAGAAATGTTTTAAGGGGTTAAATGTTATCAAAATGAGATATAAACCATGGTATTATCGTGAAATATTATTCAATTAAATTAAATTGTCCAACTAAATTAAATAAAATTTCACACTTCAATAATTCACTTTTAATTGTTTAATATATAACACTTCATTTTGGATTTTAAAAATTGACACTTTAAATTTTGAACTCATTTTTAAAAAAATTTAGACTCCTTATATGAACATTGTGTCACCATTAGGCGGTCTGTGTTAGACACTTTGGCTCATTTTTAAACTTTTATAGATAAAGTAATACTCCCTCCTATTCACCGTACTTGTCCCATTTAGTTTTTCACACTTGTTGAAACAACATTTTAACCCTTAATATTTCAAATTATTCTTAATTAAAAATTATAAAAAGTTGATGTTAATAATCCTTGTATCGACACGAATCAAACAAGATCCCACATAACTATATTTTAACTTATAGACTAAGAATAAAATACAAATTAAAAGTGATAAGTAAATAGTGCCAAAAAATAAATGGGACAAGTAGAATGAATAGGACGGAGTAATATACTTGTATAAGATGTTTAAAGAGACATGCATATTAAAAACTATGGACCACAAATATTAGGTACAATGTAACATTCACATTATTTTTATCTCAAATGGATATTTAGAATCTCTCAATTTTGGTTCTACATAGAAGTTTCTTGTGATCATGGTGTAAGTTAATAGGAAAATGTCAAAACATGATTGAGCACTCTTTTCATTTTAATATGATATTTAATTAACCCATGATTAGATTAATGTCTTGCAAGAATAAATATAAAATTATTAGTTACTCTAAAATTGTATCATTTTCTAATTTAGATGGTTCTACATGCATGTTTTGCATTATTTTCTTATTTAAAAATAGATTTACTGTATTCTTTTATTGTCATTTTTACATTTAGTTCGTTATCTTTTAAATCCATTCACAAAATTCATTATATTTTTTAATATATTATTAAATACCCACATTTTCTTTAAAAAGAGTTTGTTTTCTCCTTGATGAGCAGGACCGACCCTAAGGGTGGGCAAGAGGGGTCGTCGCCCAGGGCCCCATGACGGCCCATGTCAAAAGGGCAAAATTAATAGTTGTAAAGGGTCTATATAGATTATTAATTACAAAGGAAAAGTGTCATAATGTACCATTTCGCTCAAGGCCCCAAAATATCTAGGGTCGGTCCTGTTGATGAGACAAAGTATTATTACCTTAATTTTTTAATTCTTATCATTAGTTTAATAATTAAATCATGTGCAAGTTTCTAGCAAAGATTACTTATCATGAAAAGAAATGAATAAAAAAGTTGTCCCATAGAGAACCCAATTGAAGAGACAAAACATCAATCATAATAATAGAATAGGTTGGATGGTTATGTGCACATTATATTAGCAAACCATCATGGGCATAACAAAGTGCCATACTTATAAATTATGTTATCTTTAAAATTCTTTTTAAATCTAAGGTTGATATAGTTGTATATATTAATATTAGCTTAAGTATCTAATAAACACCCCCAAAGAGAAAAAAAACAAAATAAAAGTATATACTTAAAAGTGCTCAAGCATGTTCTATGCATCTTTATTTTCATTGGCTAGAAGCGTAGAACTTAGAAGTGCAAAATCAGCAATTTTTATTATAAAAAAGGTTTAGCCATATATAATTATAATAAGTCGAGTTGGTATTATAACCACCAGTTTGTGTTGTAAGATGTAAGTTTATGGGTTAAGTTTCACTCATTCTCTCGTTATGGGAATCTCTTTATTTGTGCATCTTTCTCGAGTAGAGGAACTTTGTTGCTGTTTTCAATCACTCTCCAGAATCTGATCATAGTTTTTATGAGCGGAGTATACTGAATATGATGATGATGAAACACATTAATCAATATCATAAATTTAAAATCTATTACCAAATCACACGTCAATTGATATAAATAATACTCCCTCCGTTCCTTTTTGATGTTCCTATTTGGATTTTTCACCAAGATTAAGAAAAATGGAATCTTTGGTGGTAATGGGTATTATTTTAATTATATAGTGGTGGGAAGTAATGATTGTATTGGAAGTATGAAAGAAAAAATAATTAAATAATAGTGTAATGTAGAGAGAAAATAATTAAATAGTAGTGTGAAGTAAGGAAAGTGGGGTTTTAAGGGGTAAAAGTGAGATGAAAACTTTCCAAAAATGGAAAGTATTCTAAAGTGGAAAAACTTATGGAACTACCCATTTTAATAAGGTGGAAAAACAAAAAGGAACGGAGGGAGTATTTCAGTTTTCTATTTTTGATTTCTTATACAATAGGGGTATCAGTTATGAATATAATTTTCTTTTATTTTATAGTTTTTTGAATTCTAGGTAAGATGAGAAAATGAAAATTTTAAAGAATATGGAACTCGAACCTTATTTGAAAAAATGGTACTTATATATTATAGCTGAAAGAAGATCCAATTGTCTTTTTATTTTGTTTCAAAATTATTTAGTATAATATCAAATAATAAAATATCACAAAAACTTGCGTAAGACCGTTCTATTCTAAGACCACAACTGGGCTGGCCTATTGCAGGCGCGTGTGCTACACGCGTCCTTCAGAATTCCATTTTTTGTTTTTTTCATTTTCTGGGCATTTTTCAATTTTGACCTTAAAGATATCAATTTTGACTTTAAATGTATCAATTTCAATGTAAAGTAGAACTTAAACATATCAATTAAAGTAAATTTCAATTTGAACTTATAAGTGATTAATTGTGGCGTTAACTGATCAATTTCTACCTAAATTGAAATTGATATCTTTAAGGTCAAAATTGATACCTTAAGAATAAAATTGAAAAATGGCGAGAAATTTTTTTTTTTTAAAAAAACATATCAATACTACTCGTATGCATTACCTAGTGATTGGAAATATATATACTTAAATTATTACTCATTTTGTAGTTTGAAAGTAGTCAACAACAGACAAAGAAAATCTTTATTTATGTTATTTAATTAATTAGTTGGAATACTTGGAATACTATTTAATTAATTATGTAATTATGATTAGTAAGTATGATTAGAGGGCCTAACCACATGAAATGATGACATCTTTCTGCGCATAACATTCTCTTTTTCTACTTTAATTTTGCTGCTTTGTCTTAGATTTGCCTTTTTATATAAATTTTTTTGGATATGACAGTCTTTTTGTCTTCATATTAAAATTTAATTTGAGGTGATTACATAGAGATTTTAATGTAAGCAAAGCATAATTTATTAGTTTATTTATGCTTTACTTCAAGATAAAGTCTCTTGATTATTAGGAGAATTTTTTATAAGGCTTTAATAACTTCGAATTAAAAGGAGGTTTTTGAGTTATTTCTTAGAAATGCTATAATCTAATAATCTGAACTGGTCAATTTTCAACTAATTTAACTGTTTGTAGTTCTTTGACATTTAGTGCCACTAACTGGAGGTTTATGCAGTTCAAATCCGAAGGATTAGTGGCTATGACTTCCATCGATACCAAAAAATTACTTAATTACCATATATTGCCTCTGTTTCAAAGAATTAACCTTATTATTTAACTTTTAAAGACTTAAATGGAAATATAATCAATTGCAAGGGGTGGAATATTAGCTAATCTAAACTTCGTGTTTCTTGAATACTTTATTGAATTCTTTAATAAACTATGTCTAATATTAAATGTGTTTAATAATTAAATTGAAAATATAATAAATTTGTCATAAAAATAGTCTATCGCGTAAGCACTAGGAACACAAATACTAACTATCTCATTCACACAAGCTTGCAAAACAATCACTCACAAGAATTCCTCACTCAAAGGACAAATTCAAAAACATAATCCCACATGAAAACCAATTTTAAGAAAATGAAGGCAAGAAGATAATTAAAACAAAACTAAAGACAATGACTATTAGTACTCCTAGACAAATTTCCTAGCTCCATCAAGATACATCCAATTTGTAATTTCTTTTGCCCAAAATACATATTTTTTTTACCCAATACCCAACAAAATACCATAATACCATACCAATTTTGGTTCTTCCTCATCATGTTGCAAAAGGCATAGGCAAAAAAGAACTAGACCATGACTTTCCTACCCACACAAACAACCAAGTATTGCCCTTGATATTGCTCTTACTTTTGCTAGCTAGCTAGTTAGCTATTTCCACCTCCCATTTACATGGGCTGCTACAACATGAGGTTGTTGTGTTGGCCTACCACCCACATGCCTCGCCGTAATCGGTGGGCCCCCCTCGGTTGAGCACTTTATTGGTACTGGCCCCACGCTAACCGCCTTCTCACATCGACAACTCAACAACCCACCACCTCCTTTATGATTACCACTACTCTTCTTATCCTCTCCCCCACCACCACCGCCTCCAGTACCACCGCCGCCGCCGCCACCGCCACCACCACCGCAACCATTATTTCTCTCCGATTCTCGCCTCATGGCAGCGTACAAACCAATTTCTGAGGCCGAGATAGAGAAATTAGTAAGGCTAGCTCGGTCAAACCCCTCAGCTGTGGTAACACTCCAATCAACACTAACCTCACTTGGTGCATAACACTCAGTGGGGGCCACAGAGGGTGTCATAGGCTCATCTAACCCATCATTATCATCCACATTACTAGTCCTACAAACAATCCCAAGTCTTTTTAAAGTATTCCCATTAAAACTTGATGCAGGAACAACCACTTCGTCCATTGAATCCCTACAAGGATAAGTTGTTGAAAAACTCTCAATCTCAAACAAATCTGAACTCCCATCACTAAGCACTGCATTATCATCCTCATAACTTGCTCTTCTTGATTTTGGACTTGTTTGGCTCCTTGGTTGAAACACTTCTAATGAATCCCTAGGTGGGTCCGCTATAACATTAAACATTTTCTTTACCCCAACCGGTTTATTCTCGAGTATCGGGAAAGTAAATCCATTAGTAGTAGTACTAGTATTAGTACCGCCAACTGTCGCAGTAGCAGTAGCAGTAATAATTTCAGAATGATTACCAAATGACTTTACGGGTCCCACCACCACTTTGGGGTTCAGGCCGTTTAAATGGTTATGGTTATGGTTCGGTTGATGGTTTATTACACTTGGGTTTTTTATAAGATTCATGTTTAATGTATTTTTAGGCTCTTGAGGAGGTATAACAACATTTGGGGAGGTGGTTAAAGGTATAGTAGTCCCAACTTTTTTGGGACTATTTTGTCTAGGGGAATACCAAGAGGAAGAAATATAATTAGTAGAACTACCATTAGAAGAAGTACTTCTCCTTAAATCAACCATCCTAGGTGTAGTAGATTCAATCCTTTCCTCAACTTGAACAGATTTTTTCCCTGAACAAGGACATTTTCTTCTAGTAATAAGCCATTTTGTGCTTATTCTAGGCCATCTTGGGGTCATATTACTAGTTGTACTATTAGTACTACTATTAGGTGACAAGTTTTTAGCTATGCTAACACCAATTGAGCCAGGCGGGTTTGCTAACAAACCCGTCTGGCTATTCCAACTAGCCTCCGAGGAGGCGGTTGGGGTCGCATGAAACGACCTCGTTCTATAATTATTATTAGTACAACTACTACTTCTTCCTCCATAGTTACTCCCATTATCATCAATAGATGATGAAACAGAGGATAATCTTGGAGGAAGACTAGGAATATGTTTGGATTGTTGTTGATCTTTTTGATCATCATGGATACCACTAAAATATTTTGCTGCATCAAATATGCTGATTTGATCAGATTCTTCTGATTGAATTTGTGTGATTTGGGGTGTATATCTTGATTGATGATTGGGATTTTGATTATGAAGGTAAGAAGAAAAGGAAACATCTCTTTTTGCTATGAATTGAGCTCTTATTAATGATGAATCTATGATATCAAACATGGGTTTAACACTATTTTGTTTTTGATCCATTTTTGGTTAATGGGTTTTGGTTGTGCATTTGATTGAATAAGATGGATGTGTATATATGAATTAGGGATGATCAATAATTCAAGAACAAAGAAACAAAACAATACAACTAAGTATTTTTAGGAGTATTATGTAAAGACTAATTGGGTAAGGAAAGGGAGAAGAAAATTGGGATGGATTTTTGTTAAGGAGATTAGGATGGATTATTATTATCTCAAATGGGTGTCTATGATTTGCTTTTTGGACAAAAGAGAGAATGGGGTATGTTTTGAATTTTTTGGTTTAAATGATGTGATGTGGGTGTGGGACTAGTAAGGGTAGATTGGAAAAAGTCTTAGTAAATAACGGTTATTTGTGAGATTAATAAATCATTCTTATGTAGAAGGATGTGATAGGATGAGAGATTTGTTGTTTAAATTTATCTTTTTTGATTTTATTTATTTTAATATTATTTTATTGTCTTTTTTTTGGTGATTTACAAATCACGGTTATTGATTTAAAATTATGAGTTTTCAATTTGGTATGTTTGATGAGGGTGATTTTATTTGTAAATTTAAAATTAATTTAAATATACAGTTGAACAAATAAAAAGAATAAATTTGAATTTGAGTCAATTACACAATTGTTTTAGAAGTTGGAAATGTGAGAATGAATTCCCAAACCTTATCATTCTCGGTTTTATATTTATAATTTCATACTTGAAATCTACAGTTAATATTTATTTATAAACACAACTATTTTAGGAAAAAGTTATAACAAAAACCTTTATTTCTATTTAGGTTGAGTATTGACTATTACAATGTACAAATATGTTTATTTGGTTAATTAATATAAAATAGAATTTTAAATGTTCCTAAATAGGTTATAGAGTAATTTTTAGTTATTTAATGCAATGCACATATTATTTCTAAAACTATATTCTTCCATTTCGTGAATTTGTTTCTATTACTAATATTTACTGTTATATTATGTTACAAATAAATATATTGAAATGGATGGTAGAGAATAAAGATAAAAAATTATGAAGGTCCATATGGTACTATATGTGGTTTTCTATTTTTTTGGTTTGTTTTTTTGTTTTTAAAATTATATGGTATATGTCTTAAAATGATTCAAAAGTTAGTCAAATTTGTTGAGAATAAGATGATTTTACAAACTAACAACTAAAAAGGGAAAATCATTCATTTTGACTAGAACAAAAACCAACAACGCACCGATGTTAGTTATTTCTTGTTGATTATCATCATCATACTCAGTGTATCACGCTCATAGAAAACTATAATCAGGATTTGGAGAGGAAAGAACGACGACAACTCATACCCATACAAAAGAGTGCAATCAAAGAGTTCCCGGCTCGGAAATTGCGATCAGTGTCTTCAATTGACTATGGCAATTCTAAATGCCTTTAATTTGTCTTGTGTGTTTAAGCAATGAGTCATGTAGTACATTAATTAATTTTTTTAAAACGGTTGAAAATCTCCATCAAAAGAGAACCCATGATATTATTAACATGAAGGAGGCACACTATATATTAATCGCATTTTGTTTACGGTTGGAAATATAATGCCAACATTTATTTATATAATTATAAGGTCCCCCACAAAAAAAAATATTTTTTTTGGGTGGAAAATTAAAAGAGCTAAGAGATGTACGGAATTTGGATTTAATTAATGAAAACAATTTTTGAGTAATTTTACTAACTAATAATACTTCTTTCAATTTTGTGTTTTGTATTACGTGCAATATATTGATTTATAGTTATTTTTGAGATATTGTCTCTTGATAAGACGACTTGGAAAAAAATTTATATTTTCACAGTGGACTTGATACATTCTCTGCCTGTGGATTTATATATACAAGCTCTTATAAGAGAAGAGTTGACTACATACAAACTTGATCAAACTTTTTCTTTAAAAAATCATATATACGGTTGTAGGAGGAGTAGACCACCAAACTTATTATTATTAGTCTATATCTCACTAAATTATCGATGAGGGATTAGTAGCGCCAAGTACAAGGAAGAATTATCCTACAACTACACTTCAAACCCAAAGAGTTCTCATGTGAGAAAGCGTGATAGAGTGTATAAATAATATGTGAGCTTTAACCATTGCTGATTGGGAATCCAACGACATATCTTTTGTAACAATAAAAGTCCTTGCGATAAAGAACATAATTATGCAACTAAAAAAGTCGTTGCCAAAACTTTTGGCTACGGCTTTACCCACAACAACTAAAATTGTTGCAAAAAATATATTTAGCAACAAAAAAAGATTTTTTTCAATGACTTTCGCGAAAAATGTTTTTTTTTGTGTGATAATGAGTTAATTCCTTGCTACATTTTGATATATATTAATTATAATAATGCCCTCTCACATCAATTTCTAATTTATATAAATTTCTTCATCAAGTGTCATTAAGTAGCTTCTATATAGGGAAAATTTGAATACATATAATCTTACCTATGTTAAAAAGGTTATGTTTCATCAATTACTAGCAAGCAAATATCATCTATAACTATAACTTTACATAAGTAAAAATTAGTAAGCCATTATAATACACTATTAACTATATTTTCAAACTCAATAAGTATAAAATCTTTAACCCATCAAAAATAAAGATTATAATCTTTAAAATGGTATAATTATATTAAAAACGATGGAAGTGTATGTAAGACCCGAATTTTCTTCCGTCCTTCACGATTTAGGTAACACTTCTAAATTTTCAACCCCTTAAACGAAACCAAAATCTTGAAGGACGGAAGAAAATTCGAGTTTTAGAAAAAATAAGAAGGGTACCCAATTATTAAGACTTTGTAGTAAAGTGAGATTGTTGGATAGCATAATGCAATTTAGTGAAGATAACAACGCTTCATGGTACCTCACTATTGGTGAACGTGACATTTTAATGCAAATTGGCTCTCTAATTAATATATACTACTCCATCCTTTAAATCAATAGCGGATTAGTTGATAGGCCGAAAGGGACTCGAACCTTCGAAATTTTTTTGACACTTTATAAAACCAAAATTTTATCTAGATTTTACGATACAAATATATCTAAGAATATATAATTTTAAAATAAGAGGTCGAGAGTTTGAATATCGGTACTTTATAAAGTTTGTTTGTCTGGACAAGAGATTTGCCATGATCTGCCATTGCTTTTAATTCACTTGATTTGACTATTTTATGAAAGAGTTTTTATAATTAGATAGAGCAAATTTTAAGAGATGGATTGAGTGTAATAATTAACGGTACAATAAACATACAACACATACAAAACTAACGAAAATTTGTGACACTTGCTAACCTATGTATTCTTTTTTAAATTTGTAATTTGTGTTGTCAAAATAGAAACTTCTACATTGTTGATGTCTATTATATATACGCTATATATTTCACATATGAAGTTTAAAAATTTATTTTTATATTTATTTAGCCAATTCAAGCATACATAACAGCATTTTAAGGAAACTATTTAGCTTTTAAAAATTAATAATATTTTGAATTTTTTTTTTGGAAAAATTTAAATAGTTCTAAATAAATGAAAAAATTTGTTTTGTAGTTTTGATTAAAATAATAAACATTCAATTAGCCAATCATATTGGGCATGATGATGATTAAATTATACACATTGTAAATTGTATTACAAGAATATTGATTAGCTTTAAAACTTGTATGCTTCGAAATTATCATCTTGTATTTGAGAATATAATGAGAATCGATGAAAATGGTGGACATTTTTAAAAAATGTAAAAAATTGATGAAACACACCGAGAAGGAAAATGTTGAATCTTAAATATATATATATATATATATATATATATATATATATATATATATATATATATATATATATATATATAGTGTCCAATGAGAACACTATAGGAAAAAAGTAAACTTTTAAAAATCTTACAGAATAATATTATGTACATTTTTAAGTAACACATTTTTGCCTAAAAGTAACACTTTTATAGTAAAAAGTAACACTTTTTTGTAAGCAAGATTTATTCTCACGGTTCTCATATAAGGATGGTTCTCACTGGAACTTCTTCCTATATATATATATATATATATATATATGTATATATATATATATGAATTTCTTTTTTTGGATCGTTTAACTAAAAGATGATTTTTCATAAGAGTAGCCCATTTTGATTTTTTGATAAGCCTTAAACTATATGGAATCATATGAGCATAATTAAGAATTTAGATCATTCTAAAAAATAAAAAAAAAAATCTAAAATGTCACTCATTGTTTGGTGTTCAGAGGTTAAGGCTTAATTATTAAGATCAAAACAAATGCTAAAAGTTAGACAATAATCTATCAACGTAAAAGACAATGGTGCTTATTTATGGCATAAGCATGAAATGACTTGCACAATTGACTTTACTATGCAAATCTAAAATTTGTTAGTAAACAATTTTTATATGGGTGTTCCATATTTAAATTATTTTTTTTTTAAATTATTGGCTTTTAGATTTTTAATTGGAAAGCCTAAAAAGCATTTGATAAATGAGTTTTAAGTCAATTGAAAAGCTAGCTTTTAAGCCAAAATAAAAAAATTACTCCTAGTCTTTTATTTTATTTTTTTATTTGCTTTTGGCTTTTAATCCACTTTTTCTCTCTAATTAAATAAGTAAAATCAATTAAATCGCTTAGTAAATCAAATAAACTAAGTAAGGCCTTAATTCACATAATTTTAACGTTACTCTTTACCCTTATATGTAGCAAAAGACACTGTTATTTAATTAAATAATGTAGGAGTATCTGAAAAAACACTATTTTTAATATAAAAACAAAATACGTATATATCTTTTTATTGGCTGATTTTCCTTCACGTCACGTCTTATAAAAACTATGGTCGTGGAAATTAATGTAAAACTAGCTATTTGGACCTTAGACTTTATTGGTACATATTTTTCATTAATGACAAAAGGATTCTTACAACTAAACCTAACAAGTAATAACTACCCCTACATTCTCTTCCAAAAAAAAAAAAAAAAAATACCCCAACATCAATTTGGATTAAATTTTATGTTGAAAGAAAATTGGGGAATGAAATCATTGTTATTCATTATGTTTCTATGAAATTGCAATAAGAGAAGATGACATTAATAGTAAAAAATAGTGGAGATAATTAATTTGCGTAGATGATATAAGAAAAAAGAAAAAAATATGAGGGAATTAGAGCAAGCGAGGTGCACTTTTAAGTGGCAAAGTAAAAAAGATGCACTAAAAGAATAGAATAGCAATTGTGAAGGAAATGAGGGAGTATAACTATATAAATGCGTTAGTTTGAGTAAGAATTGCAAAATTCAATTTAATGACGGCAATAATGAGGAAAACAACACATAATAGACGAGAGACATAAAATTTATACGTGAATCGGTCAAGTTTTGACATATGTCTCTATAAGTGAGTGCATTGTGAATTTTAGCTACTAAAAGAAAAAAATATATAGAATATAAGAAAGTTTAATAGAAATAACTCATCAAATAATAGCCCCAATAGGAAACCTTAATAGCCTTATAGAACCTCAATTGTTGTTTAAAAAACTTTCATATAAGCCTTCCTGAAACCAAAATCTTAATCAAGTGCTTGTTCGAGCATATTTGTCACTTATCCAAGCATGCTTGGTGTTAGCTCAATCAACTTTGATGCTCGATTGAGCATGTATCCTTTCATGAATCTTCGAAATGAAGAGTTTGAGCCTTCACCAAGTGAGCCACTTAATTAGTTAAACAAAATGTGAACAAGAGGATCCATACATCTTTGAATCCTATACATAAACTGTTGTATGAGACGGTTTCACCAAGAGACATGGCTTATATATGGGTTAAATAGTCCATCTAATACATATTATGAGAATATGGACTTTTTAGGTCGTCTTATCGAGAGACAGTCTCTTACAAAAGTAGCTCTGTTTCATACACTCTATGGAGTATGGATGAAGTGAAAAGTGGGACAAGGAGAGTAATAATTCTCATAGAAATTAAATAACACATTGTATTTGTACATGTGGTGTCTAACATCCCAAATTATCCTTAAGGTGACAACCCATGTTTGTAGTAAGGGAGGCAAATCCTTTAACTCATTGTGACATTTCTAAAGAAAGGACAACTCTCAAACAAAAGGATAACCAACCATGAACTGGTTTTTAGCCTTTTAGGGTCCATGTTTATTTGACAATTCAATTTCTATTATTTTTCTGGATTCAAGAAAGAGAAAATCTTTCTATAAACATAAAATTGTGGTCACAATTTTCTTGGGTATTTTTTCCCATTTTTCTTTGTGTTTCTATTCTTTAGGAAACAAGACCATACATGTTGATAAATCATCAAAAGTAAGCTGGAATTTTGGCTTCAATGCCTATATGCTTCGATAATCTCCTAAATTATCCATGTTCTGTTCAATAATTTGGGGTGAAAAAATTATGCCTAGAGATTGAAGAAAAACATATTGCATCCAAAAGAGAAGCTTGGAGAAACAAAATGATTTTGTCATTTGGATTATTTACTTTACCTTGAGTACTCGTGTTGGACTTTTGTTAATCTGACATGTGTAATGCACTTGTACACGTATCCATGTAGGAGATTTTTATACGAGTCCAACTAACATAGCGTAATATTTGAATTCGACTGCTACTGTCGTCTGTCGCTGCCTGCACATCTTCTATAGCGTTCCATGTTGGCTTGTTCTTTTTTGGATTAACAGTCCCAATTTACTTGGGATTCACCAAAATGGGTTCCTGAGGGAGGCTATAAGAGAGATCATTACTGATTTTTAAGACCTGTATAAGGTGTTTCCGATGGGTTAGCCATCCACAAGCACCAGAATGAGTGATTGTCCCATTCCATTGAAGAACATTTTCACATGAATGAAACTTCTTTCGTACCTGATAGCCTTTCGCCAGTGGCTCATACAGCAGCTGTAGTTGCCAGACACTGAAAAATCTCGATCTCGTTGCAAGGGGCTACCAGCATCCCGTCTGTACAACATTGACCATCTCACACAGTAAAATCTCGATATCAAAAGAGAGCAATTCTTCATAAGTAAACCTCGCATACTGCTCCATGTGCCTGAATATTTGATGCACAAGTGTTGAGAGAATTACTATGACAACAACGAAAAGTGGATCAAGATTCGGTAAATTAAAAGAAAAAGAAAATGAGACTATCCAAATAACACCGAAATAGGAAAACCGAGTTAAGTTCAGATCAGGTTAACAAGTCAGGTAAGCTTTTGCAAAACTAGATGCGAGGATCAGGGAAAAGGTTAGAAATACGACTAATCCCTTGAATCCAAACAAGCCAAATTTCTAATCCCACTAGATATGGGTAAAAGCGGGTATGGTATTATCAATGATTCATTTGAATTTAAACGCAATAATCACTATCTCAAATTAATAGAGAAACATGCAATCAAACAAGTTAGATTTTCTTTGTAACTTGGTATACACAAGAATGATACATTGAAGTAGAACAAGTGTACATTATGTACTTCACTCCAGCCTTCCCGCCACTAAGAACTCCCTCTTGTAATTCTCAATCCACCATAGACAGTATTCATCATCTCATTGAAGTAGAAAATTGGCAGCTTTTTATATCTTCCAATCATAGCGCAAAAATGAGGAAATGGTCACAAACACGGTAATGAATCGGTGATGCGATAACGGGAGTCATGCAGTTAACATAACGTCAAATATCGTCCCAAAGCATGAGATATTCCTTAAAATGACCCTAAATGCGGGTTATGTACATCTTTACAACGCGTGAAATATTGGTTCATTTTTCCTAAAAACCTTTACAACGCAACTATTAACTACCTATAACCTCACATCCTGCCATCGGTGTGAAATTTTGATCACCTAAAATTAGAAAAAATCAGACAAATTCTGAACTAATCAGCAAGTTTCTGCCATACAATTACACAGTAAGACAACTAGAACAAGGTACAATGAATTAAAGCTTGAAACAAAAATGCCAGCAGTATATTTGGCATGGTTCAGTGCTTCTAGTCAACATATAGGATGCAAGGGAGCCTCAATACCCTACCAAGCAAGACAAAGAAGGCACTAAAGCACATATCAAATCAACACAGAAGCAAGAAGTTGTATACACAAAGCATCAACATACTAAAATCCTATCCCCTAACATCTATTCAAGGTAGGGATTGCAGTTCAATCGAAGTTCAACCCTAATCAGACTTGATCCGTGCAAAAAAATCCCAATTCAAATCCGAGAAAATAAAATCCGACTTCAGATCTGTTTATATAATCTGACATTGAATCCAAGCTTCTGGCACTAAACAGAAATTAGTTTCTTCTCCTCTTGTGGAAATCTCCAATAAATCCCTCCATTACATATTTGAGACATTATTGGCAAGATACACACGTATTCATATCCATAAGAAAACTTAATAGAACCCCGAAATCAATACAAGGTCCTGGACAAACAAATCAAATAGAATGAATAGTTGATTTCCTTCAAATGAAAAAGAAAATAATTTCATATGCTTTTGACTATATTAAGATACTTATTAAATTACGTGAGCTTAATTACGTGAAGTTGCAGATGATATGTGCTACCAATGGTCAATTGGAAACAAAATCTTTGTAACAAGGGTAAGGCTATATACATCCAGCCCCGCAAATCCCGTTTAGGTGGGAGCCAGTTAATGGCAATGGAGTAATGGAATGTTGTTTTGACTACGTCAAGTGAAAGAGGATTTTTTGGTTAGAGAGTATATACGTAGTAAGTAATATATATATATATATATATATATATATATATAAATGTATATATATATATATATATGTATGTGTATGTATATATATATATGTATATATATATATATATATATATGTGTGTGTATATATATATATATATATATATATATATATATATATGTGTGTGTATATATATATATATATATATATATATATATATATATATATAGGGGCGAAGTCAGGATTTTGAATTAGGGAGGGCCAAATTGTCGATGTGGTAGAAATTTTTTTTACTATATAAAAACTAGAGGTGTTAGAAACAGACACGATGGCTCGAAATTTACACGACATTGTAACCGAATCCGATTTGATTCGACTTTAAAAATTTACAATTATGTAAAAACAATATGGACATGAAATCCGATTTCAAGCCCACCCGAAATCAACTATGACTCGAACGAACACCATTAGACACTAGTTAAACTATGAAGATATTAAAATCATATAGACTGAAATGAACTTGAATCATTGCAAAAATTGTATTTAACTATAAATAGAGTTGAAGCTTCAGTATAATTATTATTTTTGAAAAAATTAAGTGTTTTTAGCTCTATATATTTGCCTAATAATTCTCCAAAAAAACACTATTAAAATTAAGATAGAAAAATATAAACACACAATAAAAAGAATAAATGTTAGATTATGAAAGATAAATAGTAATGAGACATTATAGTATAAATCTATTAGTCTATACAAAAACAATTGTTTAAGTGAGGATTTGATCCATTAACCTTAGATTACAAATGTGTTAATCCAACACTTAAGTTATAGTAATTTTTGTTATATTTTTACTCTCTTTAAACTATATGAGAACCGTGAAAACCAATCTTCTTTACAAAAAAGTGTTACTTTCACTAAAAAATGTGTTACTTGTAGGCAATTTTTACATAAAAACCTGTTACTTTTCGGAAAAAACATGTTACTTTTTAATATTTTTATTTTTTTGAAAAAAATATTTTTTCTAAAAGTAACCCAATCTATGCTAAAAAGTACCAGTTTTTTTAAAAAACAGAAGTAACATTTTTTGTCCAAAAGTAACACAATTTCTATAAAAAAGTAACACATCTTTAATAGGTAGTTTGGTTCTCACGGTTCTTATATAAGTTTGGTTCTCACTGGAACTTGACCCTATATATATATATATATATATATATATATATGAGTAGAGGATATTCACGTTTATCAACTCAAAAGCATCAAAAGAGAAAGTACAGACTGTACAGTTTCTTACAGAACATTATTAACAAAAGGGCATTTGTACTGTTCCCATTACATCTAACCAATAGATAGTTAGCTAAACTACTTTTCTAGAAACTAATCCACCCATTCCAGAAAAGCAGAAATGGTGGACAAGGGGTGCATGGAACAGACCAGGAAAATATTCATACTCGGAAAATTCTCAACTACCGAGAACACTATGGGGAGATATTTTCAAAATAGAGGAGATGCAAGTGCAACTATAATTTACTCTTAATCCAAAATAGATGTCTTTTTCCAGTCACACAGAGCAGAAAACCATCAAGCAAAAGGGCCAGACGACAGATAGAAACCTATCAGAAATTTTGTTCAATAAAAATTCAGTAAACAGACTTTTATTGCAAGCACGCAGGCAGTGTGGATCATCAAAACATGAGGAAACACGAACAAAGAATTAACCATTCATACAAATAAAATCAATGCTAGGGACAGCTTAACAAGGTCAAAAATAAGACGCGACACTCCTCGACAAGTTAATATCAAGAACAAAGTCATACAAAGCACCAGGAACAAAGACCTATTGTGATGATCTGTGCAAAAACCCACCAGAAAGTAATTACATAGTAATTATGCAACATCAATCATCCGAACATATACGAGTGAGAAAACCAGAACGAGAAAAGAGAAATGGTTTAAATGAACAATAGGGTAATGGACAACTTCATATAGTCAAAGATGACTAGTCTAAATCAAATTAAATGAAAAGAAACGAGGATGAGACATTTCTTAACAAGGAAAGCAAACTTAAGACCAAAAAAATAAAGTCAATTGTGACAGCCCAAAGTGAAAATCCTCACCTTCAAACAGTGAAGCCCTAACCAATGTCTATTATTTTATATAAGGGTACCCGTCAAAAGTTCGAGTGCATCACATCAGGAACTACACGAGGTATGTTGTGAAGTCATTTGTCAAAGTAGACAAGAATCAGTACAAAGGACAATATATACAAGGAAGATGACAATGAAGCAAGATTTGAAAGCAGACACAACAAAATTGATGCTGTAACATAGAACTGGTCCACAATAGAAAACAGACTTGAATAAGAAGCTATCTATTAAATTTCTGGAAAAAAAAAAACCTTTACACATATCTCAATTTGGCAAGACATATAACGCAAGCTGAAACACTACTCCTAAATCCTTAAACAGTTGCAAAAAATCTAGCCAAACATGTTTATCAATTATAATATCATGTACATGGAAGAAAAATTGCATCTGCCAACTAGAACATGCAATCTCCGGTAAACTTAATAAACCAACATAACACCATAAATCCGGCAAAAAAAATTCATCAAGGAATCAAAGAAATGGATAAAATTCTCCAGAATATTTTCCAGGAAATGTTCATAGTTGAAGGAAAAGGTAGGTTAAGTGGTTAAGTTCAACCAACAAGAGCATCATCATGGAGATATATTTTTGACATAGAGGGTAGCCATGGTAGTTTACCCTGAGTCCAGATGAAAACATTTTACAGCACACATAAACTGAAAACCATCAAACTGGGCCACAAAAGAAATAGACGTATCAGAAAGTCAGTCCGATGAAAGTTCTTCAAACAGGGACTTCATTGCAAGCATGCAGCATAAATCATATAAAACACAAGAAAAAAAGAGGGAGAGAAACAGTAGCTTGTAGTAAACCAATGTCAGGAACAGCTTCACAAAGTTCAAAATGATTTTTTAACTCATGTTCGATGAAAAGAGAATGAGGATGGGGCACTCCGTAAGGCAATATGGAGAACAAGATACTAAAAGCATCTATAACAGAGACCTATTGGGGTTATCTGTACAAAAGTCTTCTAGACATTAGCTCCATTGCAAATTATGCAGCAATTATCATCCAAAATTCCAAACATGTGAGGACTGAAAAAGGCAGTACAAAAGAGAAACAGAACTGCAGTATAGATACCAATAGGGTCACAGACAGCTTCATAAGGTCAAAGGTGACTAGTCTAGAAAAGAAATGAGGACCGGACGCTGCTTAATAAGGAAAGCAATCTTAAGACTGGAGAACGAACTCGCCTTCCAATAAGTAAAGCTCTATACAGTCTCTGTTGTATACTTGTTTATGAAAAGATACCTGCCAATATTTCGACTGTTTTACTTCAGGAACTACACTAAGTATGTTGTAAACTCAACTCAGTTGCCAAGTTATCATAGTAGACAACAAGCAGCGCATGGGATTCTATACAATGAAGATGACAGTGACATTAAATTGGCAAGCAACATAAATGCACTAATTTTGATGCTGTAACACATATTATTCCACTTCCACAACAGAAACTGACCTGAACAATTAGCTATCAGTAAAATCCATAGAAGTTAAAATTTTGGGACAGTATATCAGAATTAACTAACTTGGCAGGAGTATCAGAATGACTAACTTGGTAGGAATGGCAAGGCTGATATCGGAATGACTAACAGTTTTGATCATTAAGTATAGGGAAGTAAATAACGCAAAACCAACTAGAACATGTAATAACCAATAACCTAAGAATAGGAACTCTAGAATATCTGAATCTGTGCCTTGGAGTTTGTTCCGACTCAAGTTTCTAAATATATCCTAGAACCAACTTATGGTTTGAGAAGGCCACTAATGCAATCAATTTCGTTGTACAAGTTTAGATGTTGAATCTTTCACTATCTGGGGTAAGATTTAAAAACATATGCCAATAAGATGGGAGATATTAAGAATTAAAGGTAGTAGTACAAGACACTAAGAAACAAAGCAATTAGATACTAAATCATCCTTTTATTTTCTGAACACAGAAACTTTATTTCATTTTAGGAAAAGTGGGAAACAACAGCCTTTCATGTGTAAACTAAGATATTGTCTGTCTCAGCATAGGAACTAAGATTCATTTGCTAGGCAGTAGTAAAAACCAAAATTGGTATTGGAACTTATATGTAATTTGGTTAATTGATCTGTATGTCATTGTACATTGCAAAAATTTCCATTCCCAAACATGTGTTTGTCTTTATAAAATGTCCAATACCACTATAAACCATTATGCCACCACTACTAAAGAGGTTAAGAATTTTTTTTGTTTATGGATGGACAAACATTACCAACTTTCTCCAGAGTGTTACAAATAAGTTCATAAACATATTTAGTACGCCAAACCAAAACATCTAACCATTAAATAGGAATTGTAGATCAATACCTAGAATTTGAGAATGATCACTTGCTCGAATATATATACAACTATTCATCTGCATTCTGCAATAAGATATTCAAAATCAAAAAAGTACTAATAAATCTCAAAATAATATTCTCAAAGATAACCAATCAAAAAGCTATTGTCCAAAAAATTCTCAGTAAGGAATTTCCTTCTAAGTTCAAACTCTCAAGTGGATAAACCTATGAACCACATTAATGGAAAGATACAACAGGAATTCTCTGAAAGTAGGAAACAAAAATGAACATCAAACTTCTTTCAGCGCATGCTAGAAAATAGTACAAAAACTGCATCGAAACGGAAGAAACACAGAAACAAAAAACTCGAGAATTCATGCTATAATCATACCTTTTTCAGCAGCAGAAAAAATCAATTCCGCACTTCTCTCTATCTTCTATCAACTAATAACAACGTATCTTCATTCTTGCCCCTTTAAATTCGGGGAGAATTTCAAATGATTTCAGAAGCAGCCATTAAAAGGGTGAAACATTCAATGAAGACGATATCAATGGCCCTTTAAAACCTAAAAACCATTCGGTTTGGATCCTGTAACCTAAATTGGGATATCTAAATTGGGAAGAACAAAACCTAAAACCCATTACTGTTGATTTCCCGCGAGTTTTAATATTTTGGTTAGAAACCGTTATCCAAACCGATTTATTCCAATAAAATGAAAAAAATATTTTGTAGATAGACTATTACAAATATATAATATTTTTTCCTCAGAAATGATGACTATTTTAGTTTTAATCAATGCAAAATGTAAAGATGAATGCTTAGTAGTTGTTTATCTCCTCTCAATATAATAAACAAATCGATATATTTAATGGCTATTTTTATATAAATCGTTCTCGATAAACTTTAGAGTCAAACTTCCTTATGTCGTTTTCCCTTTTGCATATAAATGATATCTTAAAATCTAAATATGTTATTAGATTAGTGTTTAAAACCAGTTTGACATCAATCTTAAACTTAGGGGTTGTTTGGTATCTAATTTTTCAAGGCTAGAAACAGTAACTGTTAAATCAATCCATTACCTAGTGCTTGGTTTGCGTATGAGTGTAATGCTTTACGTTACTTTGGGGAAACACTTCAATGCCATTTGTTACTGCTTCGAACTCTACTGTAACAATTACCCTTACCTTCCAATATCAATTATCAAGGCTGAAACCTCATAATTTTAATTACATTCTCACTTTATATTAGCTCCTAACTTCATTTTTAATACCACCACAAGATCCACCGACCATTGTCACTTATCGATTAAGAAACTAAACGCGCAACCAAAATTTAATATTGAAAAGCAAATTGTGATCTTTATTTGAAAATCGAAAAATTGGCGAGCCCATGACGACAGTGTTGTGCTCTTCTTCTTAATTAATGATGGTGGCATGGTGATAGAGGCGATTTGTTGCCAATGGAGGTGGCGGTGGTCAAGAGCATGGCAGTTAGATTTGGTTGTAGGGAAGGACGTGATCATGGTTGTGGTGGTGGGCAAGGCTGGCGCTGTGACTATGCTAGCTAAATCAAGTGTTTCCCTTATAGTATGTAATTATACCAAACAACTATCATCATATCATACATCATATCATACAATCTAATAAAAAGAATGTAAAATTCCACATGGCATGCTTAGAGTGATTTGTTATAATGAATAATTCTTTCAAAAATTAACATCAACTTATTCCTTGATATGTTATTTTTGAATTTAAAAGTTACATAAGATTTTCAATTAGTTTCTTTGAACATATATTTGCTTTTTTATGTTGAAGTATTTTAACTAATAAAGTTTCTGTATTAAAATTTTAAATTCTAAAATATTTCATCAAGAAACAAAAAATACATGATAATCTAAAATTATTTTAAGAATAATAAAGAATCATTATGATAATATTGTTAGAAGATTATTCAAATATGCCTTAAAAAGTACGAGAACTTTAATCAATATTTATATTAACAATTAATTTTATTTCCTTTAAGGCACTATATATTTTAAAATCATCTATCTATTTTATAAGAAATATAGTACTCCCTCCGGTCCAGTTTACTAGTCCCATTTCCTTTTTTGGCAATTCCTCTTTACTTGTCCCATTTTCTTTTTTGGATATCCTTTTTTTACCTAAATACCCCCACTTTTCCAATTCTCAATACCCAACTACCACCTTTACAATTAATTTAATCAATTAAAATACCCAACTACCACCTTTTACATGGACCCCACTACTATCTTAAAATCCGTGCCCAGTCAAATGGGACTAGTAAACTGGACCGGAGGGAGTATAATATATATTGGTAATATGTAGTTGCATCTTTATTAAAAATTTATATTTATGTATACTTTTATGCTCATAACTTCGTGCATTACACGTGTTTCTATACTAGTTAATAATAACACTTAACATTACCCTTACCCCTCATAAACTATTCCTTTTCCATTACATTTTGACTTCTTATAACAAACACCCCTTGATGTTCTTACTCTTTTAATTAATTAGCTTAAAACTTAAATAATCATAGTAATATATAAGAGAAATATTTTTTTCTTAGTTTGATCGATTTTTTTTTTTTATTTTCAAGTATTTGTCTTTGGGCTTGAAACTTTCTATTTTCAAAAAAAAAAGTTTAATTTTTTTAAAGAAAATTATTCTTGTTTTGAAGAATAAAAAAAACGTTTTATTTTTTTATTAGTTAGACCACGCATTGATAAATATTTTTTGACACAAAATAACCGGACCGAAACTAACCCGACCCAGTAACCTTTTGACATGCCCAATTCTACACTAGAGTGTTGTTTCGTATCTCGCGCAAAACACCCGACACCGTTCTCCGGCGCCGAATTCATCCCTTAGATCGCAATCCGTTTTTAAATTCAGTGTGCGAATCTATCTTCAATCTATTTACTCGATTTCGTATTGATTTAATTATCACGATTCTTATTTTTCAATCCACATATTGCAGTTGTTGATTTTCATTTCTTTTTCCCAGAAAAAATTGCGTGAAAAAACATGAAGTGGAACAGTGTAACGAAGCCCTTTAAGAAGCTATTAGTATCCCATGGAGGATCCACGGCTGGTAATTTTCTTGTCATCTTCTAATATATACTGTATTTGATTATGTAATATAAATTTTATATCTTGTATTTAATTTTTGTAAAAATTCTTAACGGGGGGTTGATCTTATTATGAGGTATGAGGTATAAATCAATTGGGTTTTGCTGTTTCTGTTTATTGAGCTCAATATGATAGTATTGATCCTAAAACACCCACAACCCCCTTTTTTATGTAGTATTTGATTGATTAATGTATATGATCACATGAAGGTTATATCTTAATATTCAATCATTGTAAGAAATTTTAATGATGGGTTGATCTTAATATGAGGTATGAGGTATAAATCAATTGGGTTTTTGAAGTTCTATTTACTATGTTCACCTTGGCAGTATTAATCATATTACACCAAAGAAACCCCTTTTTTATATAGTATTTGACTTATGTATAGGATTATCTAAAGGTTATACCTTGAATCAATTTTTGTAAGAATTCTTGATGGTGAATTGATCTTATTATGAGATATGACTGTATGTGCATCGTGCTTTCTTTAAGGAAAAGAAATTTTAATCTAAGATGTTGGTTTATTTAGGGAATGCTTGTTATGATTATGGTGGCTAATGAGGTTCCATTGAAAATTTGATTATTGGTGCTTTCTTTTCCAAGGGCGTGATTCTGCGGGGCGTATTACTATCTTTCATCGAGGGGGTGGTGCTAAGCATCTACAACGAAAAATTGATTTGAAGAGAAGCACTTCTTCTATGGGGGTGGTAGAACGTATAGAATATGACCCTAATCGGTCCTCTAGGCTTGCTTTAGTTCGATGGATTGAAGGGGTGCATCCAAGTAATCACAGGGACGGTGATAAAGGGTTTATTCCACCACAAAAGGTTGCTAAACCTATCACAACAGAGGTTGCTGATCAGTTCTCGTTAGCTTGTCTGGCTTCAGGACTGATGGGAGGTAATGTGTGCGATAAGGATGGCAAAATTAATAGTGTGAAGGATGTTTTTGTTTCTGCATTTGGTTCTAAGCGTGCCAACGGAGAGATGTTAACTAATATCCCACGAGCAGCTGTAGCTGGAGCAAAGCCATCTGTCTTTGCTCGAAAGATTAGAGAGCAAGTTAGTGAAGGGAAGGAGGAGTTTTCTCCAACTGATGTTCAATGGTGGAGGAAAGACAGTAGTTTTTGGGTTCATAAGCTCAAGTGTAAAGCAGCTGTACCATGGTCGAGTGTTGTCCATCAAGAGCCTGTTGGGCTTGCTAAAGTAGCTCAGAATGACAAGTCAGTAGGGAAATCACCAAAGAATTCTACGCACATGGTTGATCGTGCTCCACTCACTTACATATTAGCAAGCGACAAGTTGGAAGAAGGAAAGATGGTGATGAACTATGATTGGTCCAAACGTCCTAACCGCATTTGAAGTCTCAAAAAATTTGTAAGTGCAAGCTTATCTATGTATCTTTCGTTGTTTGATATTAATGGGTGTGCATGTGCAGTTCTTCTGGATCATAATATTGACATAACCCACACATACAATGAAAGTAGCATTTTAGTTCTTTTAAGCAACATAAACAAATTGTAGCTGGCTTGCATTGCATAGAACCATCCAAGTATAATTTAGACATAGTCGATTTGATGGCACGTACTAGAAAAGTAACCATCGCATGTTTAGCTAAGGCAAAATGGATCCATCATCCCACTAGGTTACCAAGCCGTTGTGAAAGCAAAATGATGCCCATTTACAACATAGATTGCGGATGTTATGATGAGAGTTGTGGGGGTGGTGTTGCATGGCGATGCTTGGTGCAACACCACTACCTTTATCACCACAATGACTTCCACTACGATCATAACCACGACCACGATTACCACCACTTCAACAAACACCCACAAAGTTATTAAATAATATTTACAATCCAACAACCTTCAGACTTTTCCACAACTTCTTTCTACTACCTTTTAGCAATCTTTGATATTTAGATTGAACCCTACTTGTGGGTGATCTTCCTCTTTTGTTCCCTAAAATCTGAAAGTGTTTTGTTGGAATCCATGTTGTAATCTGCAATACAATATCCACAGAGCACCACAAAAGAAAATATGTTCGCACGCTGCTTTAGTTAATAGCTTTTGGTTATTTAGTTAGAAGTTTCACAAATGTGCTATATTTACAGGTACCAGATGATGAAATGAATAAGCTGATTCGAAGACGATGATAGGTAGACATGTGAGTTCAAGCTGATGTGGTTGTCGCAAGGCTAGAAATTCTTACGAATCAGTCAAATTCTATGCTGACATCCCTTCTTTTAAAAAAAATTTTGGATCTCCCATACCAATTTTGGATCCATAGTAGAATAGACCGTGGCTTTGCTCCCTTTCCTTGTTTAGATCGTCTTTTAAAGATCAAACGAAATTTACTCTGAAATATTAAAACACAACCAGCTTATCATGGCCTGGAGACGCTAAAAGTAACAGTTACTGAGCTTAGTGTATTAGCTGACACTGAATTACACTTAATTCATAACACTGGATTTTATAACTCATTTTCATAATAAAAGATCTCTATTATAATTTATATCTCCATCAAGGGTAGTACATAAAACAACAAGAAAAGTTCAAAGTAGCCTAGTTTTTATTTATTTATAAATGCATCAACCCAAACCCTAACTTAGCGTGCACGAGAATACTGGGTTGAAGACAGACAAAAACTAAGACTTGTAATGCATTAACATGACGATGCACATCACCTGCATATTTTAGACAGTCGTCGACAGACTGATGTTTCAAAGACGTACGTCTACTGGTCAGTACCAGAAATGTAACCATCGCAAGTGTAGCCAGGGCAAAATGGATCCATCATCCCGCAAGGATAACCACCAGTTGGGCACCATTGGCAATATTTTATTGATGGCCATGCTATCGACTTGCAATCGCTTCCAGGGCAACAATCTCCAGAACTGACACAAGGTGAACCAATTGTTTGACAGTTAAAAACTTGGCTTGATCCAAGGATTATATTACCAAAATCATCTTCACATCGACAGTAGTAGCCATAACCCTAATACTGATCAAGGTAAGTACCAAAAACTCAACATGTTTAGCCATTTTTAACTAAAGATCAGTAAGGAGTAAAGCTAGGAGTAGTAATTATGGATTGGTATACCAAGAAGCTAGAAATGAGCATTCTATATATAATATGTGTGCAGTTTTCTGTCTTGTTAAACCCGAGTGCTAGGCGTGGTATCATCTAGACACATTGTCTGGGCTTCGATGTCGAGGGTTTTCCATCTGTCAGTATGCATGTAATAACCTGGTGTTACTAGCTCCCATGGCTGCCTTATGACAGTGTGAGCTTAATTTATTAGTTGACAGTGTATTCATGGATAAGAAGCTCTGCTCTTGAGTTTATATATATATATAGTTAATGGTGCAAATTCATTAGCATGTGCCTCTGTGTCTGTGCCTGCTTTGGAGTAATGGCTAGTACTGTCAAATGGCAAGTACTAGAAATGTAACCATAGCAAGTATAGCCAGGGCAACATGAATCCAACATTTGGCATCACTTATGAGTGAACGTATTGCAACTACATTTCTAGCTAGCTAGCTCAAAGAGATCTCGTGTGAGAAGGCATGATAAAGTATATAAGATATCTTTTAGCTTCACCTATCAAATTGAAGCTTCAGAATATGTTATATATACTCTATCACCGGCATAAACTCAAGTGTCTCACTCATTTTGCTATACTAAATTCTAACGGCACAATTGATATCAACATATATAAGGCTTATTTTGCTTCATCAATTTGTAAAAATTATGAGAGCGCGTCAACTAGTATTTATAAAATATATTTATTATATCTCTGATAAGAATAGTACATAAAACAAGAAAAGTTCATAAGTAGCCTTATTTTTATTTATTTATATATGCAACAAGCCAGACCCTAACTTTGCGCGTGCGGAAATACTGGGTTGAAGACTAAGACTAAAACTAAGACTTGTAACGCATCAAGACGACGATGCACATAACGTACATATTTTAGATAGTCGTCGACAGACTGATGTTTTAAAGACTTGCATCTAATGGCAAGTACCAGAAAAGTAACCATCGCAAGTGTAGCCAGGGCAACATGGATCCATCATCCCGCAAGGATACCCACCAGTTGGGCACCACTGGCAAAAGCTTACAAATCCTACCGGCATGCAATTGCTTCCAGGGCAACAATCTCCAGAACTGGTACAAGGTAAACCAATTGATCGACAGTTAACAACTTGGCTTGATCCAAGGATAATATTACCAAAATCATCTTCACATCGAACAGTAGTAGCCATAACCATAATACTGATCAAGGTAAGCACCAAAAACTCTACATATTTAGCCATTTTTAATTAAAGAGTACGGAGTATGGATTGATATACCAAGAAGCTGGAAATGAGCATTCTATATATAATATGTGTGGAGTTTTCTGTCTTGTAAGCCTGAGTGTGAGGGGTGGTATTGTCTAGACACATGTGTGGGCTGCGATGTCGAGGGTTTTCCATGTGTCAGTGTGCATGTAATAACCTGCTGCTGCGAGCTCCCATGACTGCCTTCTGACAGTCTGAGGACTGAGCTTGATTTATTAGTTGACAGTGCATTCATGGATAAGAAGCTCTGCTCTTGAGTTAAATTACTTAATGGAATGTGTTTGCTCTCTCTTGCGTGAATCTTAATGTAGCTAATACAAACATAGTGTTCATTGTTTTTGTCATAACTTCTGATATACAAGTTAGAATGCTACAAGACTAGTTTTATTTGAAACAGGATTTTGAAAATTTTTCAACGATATATTATACGCCCCAAATAGACTCTTGAATAGAAAGTTATTGCATTTTAAGTCAGTGGAGAATAGATAGTTGTTATTGATAACGTCTCATTCCTTCTCACAAGTACAGACGAAAAGATGCTTATTTTTGAAATTAATTTGAAATGAAGCTTTTTAAAATTTTATTTAATAAGGTTTTAAGAATGAGAAGTTCTCTCTTTTTGTACTATAAATCTTGTTAACCCCAAACCGGCAAGCTATGTAACTCAAATTCAAATACTTATTCTCAATGTGTCCAATTATCAAAACAAACATTTTACACAAATCTGCAAAATATGGATACATAAGCAAACTTAAAAAATAATGTTGTCAACTTCTCAAGAGATTTTTTCCCTCCAATGGTGATGTCATTATTTGCTAATAAATTTTTTTGAACAATCATTATATGCTAATAAAAGTGTTTGGAAAATATGTGAATTATCATTATATTAGCTTTCATTAAATTGTTTGATGAGATGTGTGTAACTTTTCATTGTTCAATATACAATAATAATTTGATAGCTTTGATTTTAAAGACCAAAAAATTTGTTCTTTGAAATAATAATTTGCTAACTTTCATTCTGGAAACAAAAAATAAAAATTTGTCACTTACAATCTTATATAGTGATCAATAAAATTTAAATAATATTAAAAATAATACTCCCTCCTATTCACCACAAGTGTCCCATTTGCTTTATGCACTCTATCCAATGCACTTATTCAATCCTTGTGCATAATTAAAAATTATGGAAAGTTGATATAAATAATGCTTACATTGAGACGAATCAAACAAAATCCTACTTAACTATATTTTAATTTATAGATTAATAATAAAATGCAAACTAAGAGTAAGAGATGAATAGTGCCCAAAAAGCAAATGAGACACATGTGAAGAATTGGAGGGAGTATTATTTAACATTATCATACATAACTTATAAAAAAATATTTTTAAAGTCAAAACTAAATTAAATATTAGCTATTATATGCTATTAATATTTAATAATTCATTGAAAATCAATAACCAATAATTTACAAATTTTTTTCTTTGTATTTTTAAAATAATGCAAAACAATAGTTATTAAATATTGAAAAGTCGTATGAATGTCAGGTGTTGAGAATCTAACCCAAGTCATTTAATATGTTTGTGAGGGCTTGTTTATATCTTCATATTTGAGTTTTACATCAAACAAAATTACAATAACTAATTTGAATTACAAACAAAAATTGTTAAAACACAACTTCTGAAAATACTTAACAAACATTTCATCTTTTTTACAAATATACAATTCATATAAAAATTTACTTTGCTCATACTTGTAGCTTATACCATGCACCTCTCTGAACAGTGAATACGACACAACTCACGAGTCACGAGTGCTCGGGCCAAAATGAGGAGTCTATTTAACAGAGCCCAAGAAAGATGGTATCAAGTATTGCAAAAACGACAAGAAGCGATGCTCGGCTATAATCGTACACTTCGATACCACTGCTGGTGTTGAACTGGTGGTTAAATACATCACGAAACTTGTCAGCACCCTTTTCGAAAGAACAGACAGCTTATGCCTACCAGTGAAGTCGGAAACTGGCTGACTGCATTAGTGGGTGAGCAAAGTAAGCGCCCACGGTGACTACTGTCACAGCCAAATAAGGAAGTCGAATAAATTCTTTGTAATAGTCTTTAGGTAACTTTTGTCGTCCATCAATTATCGCAGCAAATGGAACGATACTAGTGCGTTTCTTCACAGTCTCAAAAGCATCCCCATATCGTAAAGCCAACCGTCTATCCCCATTCCAAACACCAAATAAGTGATGTCCGATCAAGCCAATGGAGGCAGCGACTGCTACAGAGTTTCCAATCCAAATTGTGTGAGCTAAACACCAGATCGCCTGTCCAACCATCTTTATGAAAACGGAGAAGTCAATTATTTCCAAAATTGTGATTTTAAAAAACAGAGAAGGGCTGTCAAGTTTCAATTACAGGAGAGATTAGATATATAGAGGGGATAAAACATTCAAGGAGCAGGCTTTTGAGTTCCTACAATGGTTCCTGTTAGCATAATTTGTCATGTAACTCCGCGTACATCTTAAACTTTTTTTATCAGAAGCATTGTCAGTACGGAGGAAGAAATAAAATTGGATTCCAAATTCAATGGTATCAGTTCATAACGTAATGATAATGAATTTGCAGTTGAAATTGATAGTGGGAAGAGGTAACTAAAATCCATCTTCAGTCAGTATTCACAGTGATTTCAAATAAAATAGCTCAGAAATTTAACAAAGCAAATTACTAACAAAATTAATCGCAAATGTCTAAAAGGCGAATAAATAACACCTGTGGATGGCGGGTAATTCTCATGATTCCTGTTTCCCAAAGATGCATTTTGGGCTTGTCCACTGCTGCTACTTCTAACAAATTGAAGGTAGAAGGATAGAGGAAGAGAAATGAGATGAAAGAAGATAACCACATAAGCTGATGTAACCCGGGAACACTTTGAAGCTGCCATAACTGTATCCCGTCATATCTATGGTTGATGAAATAGACCTGTTTATAGAATATGATTCAATTTCTTGGAAAAGTGGAGAATTCTCGTGATCAAGGAAGACAGAGTAGCAACAAATTCTGTCGCATTTTCTGCTAAATATGAATCATCAAAATGGAAAAGAAGCAAATGAAGAAGGATAGCAATTAGTGATTCGAATATAAATCTTTACCACAGTGCTAACAGCTAAGGGAAGAGAAACTCCTGCAAATAGCACACGGAAAGCACGTTCTCCAATAATTTTCTCGCCCATATCCCTGAAACTAGCTAGTCCACTATGAACAGCAGCAAATATGATAGTAAGACTGAGCATCACCAACTGCACATTTTTAAAAGGTGCAAGCTTTTAATGCTCCAAACAAGTCATAAGTACTTTAGAATAATCGCTGAACCAAACACTCTAAATATATTGAGCTGAAACAGTGTCCTCTTAATAAACTATTCATATCAAGAGCAAATTATGCAACATTAGTCAAATGTTTTTTTAGAGGAATTAAGGAACACAGTGATAACTACTAACAGAGCTAGAATAATATAACCCTCTGCAACATGGAAAATAGAGATACCAGTAGACTCCTTGAAGAAAGATGTTGTACTTGGGAGTAAAAACCTGACCACTAGACTAAACTAGATCGAGGTGGATTGTGGTACTCAAAATACATTTAAGATTACAGAAAGAACAAACCATAGCAACTGAAGGCATGCCACTTGATAATTCCTAATGATTTGATATAAATTACATTATTCAAGATAACATTATTCCGCAAACTTCGCCTAATTTTCCAAAGCAAGTTCTAAGAGGACCAACAAACCAAACAACAACCCTAATATCTGCTCCATTTGTCTCCTTTCATGTAAAAGCTTCTACGGGAAAACCATTTAGTTTTACAAGTAAAGCATCATACCCAAATGGGAAAACTTCCTCCCCTTTTAGTTCCAACCTTTAATGTTAATCTTAGACAATTTAAAATGCCTTATTACCAGAATCCAACAAAGCTTTTTCTCCTCATTAATTTCCTAGTATCCATGGAGTGTCAATTAGAAACAACTTCAAGATTGTTACAAGGTTATGGTTGCATAATCCAACCCCAAACTAAATAGGAAGCCACTAGTCATTAGGTAATGGAGTAGCATTTTGTTGTTGTAGTAGTTTCCTAGTATCAATGTAACCATGTCCATACAGGGTGTTGAGAAAAAAAACAGATACAGAAGAGTGCAACGTCCATATTGTCCCAAACTATCCATTACACCCTTATTAGCACTACTATAACATAATCCAACTCCATTGATTCCCCAAAATTCCAAACTTTTCCTAAATCTCTTAACTCCCCTACTAATAAGATACACAATTTGATGAACAATCCATTGTATCAAATTGATAATAGGAGCTATCATAGAATAATATCAAGTATGATTGAACTGTACCAAATCGATTTTGGTAAGTCCCTCACTAATCAAAGCTACAGAACATTAAAGCCAAAAATCTCTTAATTCCCTCACTAATCAAAAACACATGATGATGAATAATAAAACACATTAAATTGATAATCGGAGCTATCATATATTTATATACGTTTAGTTAAACAGTACGATAAATCAGGAACTATTCACCGTTTCAATTATAAAAATTCAATGCCTACTTGTAAATACTACAAGAACAATAGACATTAGACAAACATTGACCAATTTTTAGTCATGAGTACTCTTCGAAATAAAAAATCAACAGCACGTTGAAATAAAATGTTTCAGATAATTCAATACCTCAGGGCTTTGAAAAATACTCTCAACGGCATCAATAAAATACTTGCCAAATCCAGTCGAATTATCAATCCAGAGAAAATTAAGCGCGAATAACACAACTCCTAAAATCACGGTGAAGTAAACCCAAGAAATTAGCTTCTGACTACTCAATTCGAAAACCGCGGAGTCTTCACCGACAAGAAAAGCGTCGGATTTTTCGTCATCGGAATCCCCGAAGGAAGTTCCGGCGAGCAATTTCCATTGTTGGAGCAGCGGAATTTTTTGAGTGTATTTGATTGAGGTAGTGAATGAAATTGAGTGGATGAATTGCCGGGAATTTGATTTTTGGGAGAGGGAAAGTGAGGGTTTGAAAATTGGGGGTTTAGGATTTTGGAATGGAGGAGAGAGAATTGGGAGTGAGAGTAAAATTGAGGACGCCATTGATGATGATGTTTTGCTTAGAGTGAGTTTGGTAATTGGTAGGTAGGAACGAGAGAGGAATGGGAATTGTTGGTCGTATGATAATTTTGGGTCCAAGATTAAGATATTGGGCCTATTTTGGGTCCGGGCATTCAAGACAAACTATATTCGGTCCCACAAATTCTTACTTGAGACCGTCTATACAATAGACGTCTCAAGTTTTGGGCTGGCTCAATTTATAATTTTTTTTAAAAAAAACTGATTCGTGGTTTTATAAGTTAAAAGGGATATATGGGTTGGGCTTTTGAGAAGCGTCTATACTATAGACGGTCTCTCAAAAGAGGGCTTCATTCAGTCCATGTTGTATGAGACAGTCTCATCACGGTTAGACGATCTTAAAACAAGAAGTTTATAAGGTAAATTTTTTTATTATTGAACTATTCAAACTAAGTATGAGGCATATCTCACGGTGAAACCGTTTCATACAAGAATTTATGAACTCGATTAAATAAAACTGAGAATTACGTGACACAATCCGAAATATTTTACTTATAATAATATAATTTCATGTCAAGATATTATAAATAGTAAAGAATTAACATTAATTGAAGATATCATATTAAAAACATGTTCAAACATCCATACTGAATATACATTTGGTTTCAATAGTGATTCTTTTTCTTTTGCATTTTAATATTATCAAATTATTTTCAATTTTTCACATATGCTCTAAATAAAAAAATAGACAAGGTTCAAGGAACAAGAAAAAGAAATGAAGGAACATTGAGATTTAGGATGGACTCTTTAAAAACCTATTTGAAATAAAATCTCAACCAACCAAGATTTTCCTCTAAAAGTTTTCATTTTAAAAATGGAACTAATACTTTAAATAGATGTTTTAGTCCTTTTATTTTTTTCAGTCTCATTTACTCCGTTTCTCGAGTATAATACTAATCAAGCATATAGTACATTTGATTTTATTTGATTTTGTTTTGTTTAATTTTTCACGATATACAAGTGAATGAGTAGACATGGAAAGTGCGATATGTTAGATTTTTATTGTTGGTCATGTCACAGACTCACAGTAGTCTACATGTCTGACCGATTATTTCTTGATGGGCTACCTATAACAATGAGTCGTGTCGTATCCAAGCAATGGCACTAGAGACAACTATAGCACGCATGTTGCGAGTTCTAGGTCGGGTCATCACAAATATCATTATATATATACTTTCTTCAAATTTGTCAATAAAATGATACTCCGAATGCAGGTTATATTTCATGTCGTGTAATCTCACAAAATAGTATTGTTCTTGGCTCATTATGGCTATTGGTGGGTTGTTTTGTACCCGGACTCTGGTAGTCGTGCTAGACCTAATTTTGTTCAGTCCGAATAAAAAGTGAGTTATATTATTGATCATATAAATTTTTTTTTTTTTTTTTTTTTTTTTTCGCAATGAAAAAGTATTTGGAATGAAAATTTTGATGAGAGCCTTACTCCAAATAAAAGTCTGAAAATGAGCTGAAAAAGCAAAGCAAAAGCAAACAAAAAGATGACATAATCCTAAAATTGGGAGAGGAATCTTAGCCAATGGGCATCAATAAGCTACTTTCAAGTTTTCTGGGGATTTGTCATAGCCACTGAGAAGTGGGAATCACAAAGATCTGCAGATGAACAGACTTGCATCAGAAACACCATTGAATGATAGCCATAGTTAGCTAGACCTGTGCAACGGGCCGGATACGGGTCGAATTGGGCTTGAGTAGAAACAGGCCGGATCGGGCCTTACAAAATTGAAGGCAGGCTTTAGATGGGCCGGGCTTGTAAGACCCGCCCCGATCCGGCCCATTTATTTTATTGAAGGTACAAATACATGTCAGAATTTGAAAATAATAGTGATAATAATATTAATTTGCTGTGTGTTGTTGCAAATATGCTGCAGCAAAGCTTCTGTCTATGTAAATATGCAAGTCTTTCGAGTTTGTTGTGTATTTGTGTGTTGTCTACTTTGGATCAGGGCCCATTTACAACCCTTTAAAAACCCTTATCTTTAATTTTTATAAATTAAATTTTAAGCCCAATCCTTTTCAACCCTCCCCCATATACAACCCTTACAATCAAGGGCTGGATCAGGGGCCCCAAAGAGGATCCAGTCCCATTGCACATGCCTAGCCATAGCCCTAATCTTCAACAGGGAGGCCCCCACCAATACAATTTCACGCCATGCACCACATCACCAAAACATGACCCAACGCCAAGGCCAAGAGGTAGTGTCATCTGGTCATCGGGTTTAGAAGTTTCGTGGTGGTTTAAAATCGGGTTTTGTGGCCATATTAGTTTTAGGTAATTGTAAATTTGCTTTTAAGTCGGGTCAAATTGAGATGTGGTTATAAGGTCGGGTGAATATCAAATCGCTGAATCTATTTTGAACACTTCTAACTCATCCATATACTTCTCCCTTTACATTTTCATGAAATTGTCACAGTTGTATATTACATAAAGATTAAAATATATTATTTAAATTACATTAATGATATTAAATTATAGGTGGGTTGTGTGGATGAAGATAAAGGAAAGTGGTGAAGACAATTAAAAGGAAATTTTATTAAAGTAAAAATTGAACTAAAAAGAAAATGTGACAATTTCTTAAGCACAAAAGAATACTTATTTTACTTTTTCCCATCAATAACTTTATTTGAACTTATTAAATAGTTTGAAATTTGATTTTTACATTACTGGGTAGATTTAGAAAAAGAGAGATGATATTTGACTCAAGACATTACCTAAAAATATGATACGTACTCCAATAGCGAGTTAGCGACAATATGTACTAGATTATCTGATAAATATTTTAACCATTGAATGATTGAATGGAAACTTATTTACCTCAAAATAGTTGGAAGTAAAGTATTAAATAAACAACATTAAAAAAAAATATACTATTAAATAAACAAAATGTTTGAAATTAATCTAATTTAGATATTGTGTCCAAATCGATATTTACCTAATTCGAAATTAATTTTGATGTCAAATCAAATTAGAATCAGTTACAATATCAGGTAAATATCGAATTGTCAAATTTATTTATTATTATTTTTTTTTTGAAATGATCAAATTTATTTTCTAACACCTTAACTCTAAGTGGTTTATTGCTTGTTGTCGATTTCTTGTTTGGAGTATTCTGTTCTTCATTTTTTGGGGATTGAGGCAGAAACTTTTAAAACACAATTAAAACAAAAAAGTCTTTCTTTTTTTATGTTAATTTTAATCTGTTTTATCCTTTTGTACTCAATACCGAAAAGCTATTCCAAATCCGTTGAAAGAATTAATCAGTCGGTGAGACTGAGTGGAAACTCGTGTTCATAGGTTATTATCATGTTTCCATTAATGGAAATTTGGAAAATAAAGTGGGCCTATTTCACGAGAAAATCAATTAACGCTCTAAAAAAACACAAAAATTTGTCGTAAGACCGTTTTAGAATAAGAACATAATTGGGCCGGCCCATTCTCAGGCGTGTGTACTACACGCGCTCCAGATTTTTTTTTGGTTTTTTTATTATCTGGGCATTTTTCAATTTGCCCCTTAAATGTATCAATTTTGACCTTAAAGATATCAATTTCAACGTAAAGTAGTACTTAAACATATCAATTAAAATAAAAATCTCAATAACAACATACCATTCTTATCACTGTCAATTATCACCAAACATGCATCAATTATGACTTTATCTTGTTTTTGTTATGATGTTAGCTCTATTAATTATAAACAAAATAAATAAACTACATAACAACATACAATTCATTACTTATCACTGTCAATTATATTAGGTAGAAATTGATCACTTTAATGTTAAAATTGAAATTCTTACTTTAATTGATATATTTAAGTACCAAAATGTGCAGAGAAATGAAAAAACTGATGGGCTCCGTATTGGGCCACGTCTTATTCTAAGACGGTCTTACCCACGATCTGCTGTTAAAAAAATTATTAATATTGTAGAGAATAAATGATTAAAAGAAAATTGACATTAATAATTCAATCATTTGTTCATCCGCTACGAATAATTTAACGTTTTGATTATTTTCTAATAATCCAATGTTTGCCCTCAATTCGCTGTCAATAATCTAACCTTTATTTTTGTTTGCTAACAGCATACCCTATTATTACCTATTATTAGTAATACGATATGCTGTGGGCAAATTTATCACAAAGGTTGAATTATTAGAAAATAATCTAAATGTGAAATTATTCATAGCGAATGGGCAAATTTTTTCATGATTAAATAGTTAAAAGTCAATGAAAAGTTACATAATTAGTACTAACTTTTTGGGTTTAAATTACCAATCACTTTTTGACTTTTGATTAACCAAAAAATCAAAAATTATATGTTAAAAGTTAATGAAAAAAATATTTGCCAAAAACATACCTTATGATAACGGAGACATAAATTAAAGGGTGAGAAGTGATAATCTTTACTAGAATGACATCTGATATGAAAAAATGACATCAAACTTTATATTATTCAGTTAATTATAATTCGTTTTATTGTAGAAAAATTCGTGAAATGTCATGTTATTTACGGTAATTTATTCTTCATTGGTATATTTTTCTCTGCTTTTATATTATTACACTTTTAAATTCTCATTCTTATACTAAATTCTTCATCCGTAGATATCAATCTATATAGGAGTATTTTTTTACGAATTCTCATTCTTATACAAATTCTTATCAAACAAAATGTATATTATTCCGTTCTTTTTTGTTCTTCTCATTTACTTTTTTTTATGGTTTATAAAGCAAATTCTAAACTTTAATATCTCAAAATACATACTTCTTCCGTTCTGAAATACTCGCTACATTTCGATTTTGTGCACTATTTATCGTTCAAGCTTATTTTACATATTGCGACTAATGTGTAAGTAAAAATATAGTCAAGTGAGATTTTGTTTGAATCGTCTAATCGCATACTTTCATAATATATTAACTTTTTATTATTTTTAAATTTGTATAATTCAACATATATAAATAACAAAATAACACATTGGAATACGTAAAAAAGTGAAATGTAGTAAGTATAATGGAATACAGGAAGTATAATAAAAAGAATTATAAAAATATATAAAAAATAAAAAATATACATTTAAACGAATCTAACAAAATCTCATATGAAAATATTTTATCTTCTAAATATGTCTTAAAAATATTAACTAAATTTCTATCATTAAAACGAAATATTCCAAATAAAAATAACATTATTATTTTTTTCCTAATAATACTTTTTTTTTGAATATATTTTTTCTTAATGATGTACTTCCTCCATTCCATAATACTTACTATTAATAGTGACATTTTCTCGCACAACATATCACACTCAGTAGCAAGTATTTCAAATAGTATTACAATTTCCACTCAACAACGAAACAAATCATAAATGACAGCAAAAAAAACTTGAAGAAAGTAACCGTCTATAGAAAATAGAATGAGCTAAGTCACGCATTCTGCAACACTACCCTAACTATCTCTTGATGTGGGCCCCACATACCTAGTCCAGTCCCCACCACACTCACACTTCTCCTCACTTCATTTGCTCTTCTTCTACTGCAAAAACCCAAACCACGACGATCTTCCTTCTTCTTTCTCTCTCCAAATCAATGAACTACTGCAGAATATCATCATTCATCATCATCTTCCTCAATCCTCATCTTCAACTGCTGAATTCTCGCACTGTTTTTGAATTCTGTTATAGTGAGAGAATCAAATTATTCGTTTTTGTGTTTTGACCGAGAAAGTTCATAAAAAATTGCATTTAAACACCATTCACTTTCTCTTTCCTTCTTCTATTTCTTCTGATTCTGCCTTCGTTGGTTGTAGATTTTGGTAAAGGTTAGTCTTCTTCAAACTGTTTAATTTAATTTCAGTTTTGTGATTCATTTTCAAATTTCATGTACTACTTATAGTTTGTTTTTACTACACAATTTTGATTCTTCTTGTCTTTTTTTTTTCAAGTTTGATAGAGTTGAAATGAATGAGTAAAATTGGTGAAATTGGTGGAATTTCGTCATTTTAGAGTGACATTTAATATGATGAATTTTTTGGATTGATTTTTTTTTTTAAAAAAAATTGTATTTTTGTTCATACTGCAATATGGTGCAGAATATCTTCTTCTTCAAGTGCTGAATTCTCGCGAAGAAAATTATTCGATTTGAGACCGAGAAAGTGCAGAAAAACAGCATTCAAAATTCATCTACCTTCTCCTTCTGGTAAAGGTCATGTCCTTGAAATAGTTTAATTTTATATATCAGTTTTGTGCTTACTGCCGATGGTTGTTCTTATTACGCAATGTTGATTTTCGGCGTTTTTGTTGTTTTTTCAAGTTTCATAGTGTATAAATGAGTAAAATTGGAAGGATTTCGTCATTTTCTAGTAGGAATTGTCTTTGAGGGACATTTGATAAGATGATTATTTGGTTTGATTTTGGGTAATCAAATAATTATATTACTGTTCGTACTACTGTATTAAAATAAGGTAAATTCATTTGATTGGATGGTTGCGTGTGTTGCTTGTCTTTTTATTAAATTATTAGTATGTTACTCCATATAATCTTTCTCGAATCTCTTTCTTCATGAGAATTTCACAAAAATATTTTTATATTTCTAATGTTTGTATACACTGTATATACTTCTATTTCATAAAAATTATAAATTTACAAAGTTGTGAAGGTCAGTATTTTGAATTTTCGAAATTTATGATTAATTTTATTTGATAATTTTGTTCAATAGTAGATGATTGAAATAAATAGAGAGGGAGGAATTATTTAGATGATTGCTTGGGATATTTTTATTGTTTGTCTACTGGGGCACTAATTTATCGGAATTAAGCTGTTAGGTTAATAATATATTATTGATTTATTCTTCTAGGGGTGTTTGGCATGAGGAATAGGGTCGAGACTTAAATTAAACTAAGTACCATGTTTGTCTTTGAGGAATGGGATCGAGACTTAAATTAAACTAAGGGGGTGTTTGGTATGTGGGATTATTGGGTGGGAATGGGAATTTAATTTCCAAATTTTATAAATGCCTATGTTTGGTGAATGGGATTGGGAATAAAAATGGGGATTGGGAATGGGAATACAACCCATGAATTCCCAAGGTTTTAATACCAAGGGGGGCAAGTATTTGAGGGTGGGAATTGGGTTTTTTAGGTAGAAAAGACCTTTTTACCCTTATTTATACAATTTTAGAAGTTTTTTTTTTATTTTTAATGGGGTAAAATTGTAAATTAATATTTTGTTTTTAATACATATCTCCAATTCCCAACTTATTCCCATTACCATACCAAACAGAGGAATGGAAATATATTATATAAATTCCCAACAATTAAATCTCACTCCCAATCCCACATTCTTATCCTCAAATTCCCATTCCCATCTACCAAACGCCCCCTAAGTACCATGTTTGTCTTTGAGGAATGGATACGAGACTTTCAAGTCTCAACTCCTCAAGTCCCACCTTTTAATGTCCTAGGGGTAGGAGGACATTTGGGTGAGGCTTGAATTTGTATTAAACTGACAAAATTAATGAAATAAAAGGACAAGATATAATAAGAGTAACTGGATAACTTTATAGCTATGTTTAATCAAATTCCACCCACTCTAAAATTTTACCAAACATAAAGACATTTTTTTTAAGTCTAACACCCCTAGAGTATGAAAAAAGCCTTTTGTGGTTGAATTTAGGACCTAATGAGGCAAGCAAAGTGATTGAATACTTGATAAAATAAATGATCTTACTTTTTTGATTAATTTTAATGATCATACTTTTTCCATTGTAGTCTAGAAAATAATGTTGGTTGTTAAATTAAATGATCTTTATTGATTTTCATCCTTCAAGCTTCCTAATTACTTTTTTGAAAGGGCTTCCTAAGTTCCACAAACTCTCATTTATTTTTTTGAGATAACAAACTCTCATTTATGATAAAATAAAAAAGAGGAAAATAAATTGGATTTTATATTGATCAGATATGAAAATTTGGAAAAATCTATGTTGACAAAAGATGTTGATTTGCTGTTTAGTGGATATAGTAGACCTCTAAAATAGTTTGGGTGTATGTGTTTTCATATGCCAACTAACCCAGCTTTGGTCTGAAATTTTGAAAGAAAACCCTTTTATTATTTAGAAATTCCAAAATTATTGTTTGGGTAGGAGCTAATAATCTATGATGACCACAATTTGGGGGTCAAAGCCCAAACTTTTGAAGAATCCTTATGAATTATGGCAACTCAATTTCCAACATCCTTGTGTTTGAAAACAATTCTCATAATTTTTTTGTCCTTAGAAGTACTTGAAGTGGGGTTGTATAATTGGCAAAAGTTGTGGGTACCCGTGATGGAGTTAAGGACTTAGATGTGGGGGTCCAACTAAGTTTTCTTTCTTTTGGTAATGATTCCTTGAACAGGGAAGGAATCTACTATAGGGTTCCGTTTGAAATTTTCTTCAACTTTTTGTAAACTTTTGTTGTATAGTTTGTGTCTTTCCCCCTTTTTTTTGAAAATATAGTTTTGGTTTACGGTTTCTATTCTAGTAGTATAATTATATCCAGGTGAGTAAACTACTCAAAACTGCAAAATGGGCAAAGATGATTAGATGAGGATATAACAATGTGCTAAATTACGTAAATGCGTGCATACTTAGTGGGCTACCTTTGTTTAGTTTGTAATTTTGACTTTTTCATTTTCTATTTTCCCCATAAAAGTTATATTTTGAATTGATTTCCCTCATAAAAGTTTACTACATGGGTATTTAGTGGGTTTGTTTTCAGGCATGTCCTTCTCCCCCTATTTTTTTAACCTTATCTCGAACTTGTCAATCTTGGTCCATCCCAGTTGGAGCTTATTAGCTATTAGTATTCGTGTTAATCACCTCTAGTCTTGGACTCTTGGTTGAACAAGGTTAGTTTTGGTCAATCAACATCGAAAACTTATTTTACAAGCTAAAGAGAACACCCCTAGTGAACAAGTTAGTTATGTTTGTAATTATGACTTTGCCATACTTTCATTATGATTCCACCCATTTATTTTGCTATAATTTTCGATTATGAAAATGTCTCCATCACTTTCTTTTATTCTAATCAACATATTTGAACTTTTCTTTAAAATCATCCACACAATTCAAATGGGTTCCCACCCTTTCTTAATCATTGTGCAAAGTTCCTTATTGTAATCTTAAAGCAACTAAGGGTGTTAAGGCTATAATGGTCATTTTGATATAGGCGCAAAATGCTCTAGATTAAAGTAGAAAGAAATAGGAAAAAGTGTCATTGAAATTGTTCCATTTGTACTGGCTGCAACTTGCAAATCATCCACCGTGCTTAGGCCTTTTAATTGACGTTTTTACTCTTTGCAATGCAGGAACGGTGTAGCGCCTAGTTGTCAAGATTCCATGTCAAGGTTTACTCATGTTTCTTACTAAGGTACCATTTCTTGTCTATGTTTTCCAGCTAAATGTCTTTTCCTTTTTGGCACTATATATTGATAAAAAGGTTGAAAAAGATGACACCTTTTACATGAAAATAAAAAGATATGACAATCTCGTCGTGGAATCTCCTTTGGTTATACTGCTCGCTTAATCGAGTTAAGAGTTTGCATTTCGTCCTTAAAGCATCTGTCTTAAAGTTCAACTTCATGTACCAAATCTTGTTGATTGGAATCTTATAAAAATATACTGCAGGTATGATGATGAGCTTGTATAGAATGACAATTCTGGGCCTGGATACAGTCATATTCCTAAGCATACTCTTCTTGGTCAGTGCTTCCAATGATATGGAAGTATTGTCCACAGTAAGGAAAAGCCTTATCCGTAGAAAAGACATGATTCCTAGTTGGTTTTACCCAGAGATTCCTGTATGTAACTTGACAGGTGTGGAGTGTAGAGGTATGGATGTGTTTCGGGTTAATCTGCCTTGTTCATCTTCACCACTAGACCTTCCTTTTCCTAGCAGCATCGGAGAATTAAAACATCTCAAGTATCTTAATCTCAGTCAGTGTGGGCTCACAGGTGAAATTCCTGATAATATATGGAGTCTTGAGAATCTTGAGATCCTGGATCTGAGTGGTAATGTGCTCTCTGGAACTTTCCCTCTAAGTCTGCCAAATTTGGCAAATCTCAGGGTACTTGTACTTGATGGTAATAGCCTGTCTGGTCACTTGCCTTCAACTATTGGCCTTCTAACTGGTCTTATTGAGCTGTCACTGCAAGAAAATTCTTTCTCCGGGAGTCTTCCTTCGGAACTTGGAAATCTTTTAAAATTGGAATCTCTTGATCTTAGTAAAAACTCCTTCTCTGGGGTCCTCCCTTCAAGTTTGGGTGAACTTACTAGCCTCTTGTTCTTTGATGCCAGTCACAACAAACTTAGTGGTCCTATCTTTTCTGGGTTTGGAAATTTAACACGCCTTAGAAAGCTTGATCTTTCAGGAAACGCCATAACTGGACCCATACCAGTGGATATTGGGAAACTGACAAATTTAACTTCAATTGTTTTGGAAGACAACAGGATTACTGGAGTAATACCATCATCTATAAGCAATCTCAGGGAACTTCAGGTGCTTAACATTCAGAACTGCAGACTTACGGGTGCCATTCCTAAAGAATTGACTGAGCTATCTAGTTTGATATACCTGAACATAGGACACAACTCTTTTATCGGAGAACTACCAGCAAGCCTTGGAAAATTATCCAGTTTAGTGAACCTTCTTGCTGCAAATGCTGGGTTGAGTGGAAGTATTCCTGGACAGCTGGGTAACTGCAAGAGGTTGAAGCTTTTAGACCTTTCCTACAACTCTTTTTCTGGTCCGTTACCTGATGGTCTTGCTGGGTTGGAATCAATTGAATCTCTGATGCTTGATTCCAATCAGTTGTTGGGAATAGTCCCTAGTTGGATTTCAAACTGGAAGCAAGTGGAATCTATTATGATGGCAGAGAATCGCTTTACTGGGTCTGTTCCACCGCTCAATCTGCCGAATCTAAGGTTACTCGACTTGAATTCCAATATGCTTTCTGGCGAGTTGACTTCAGAAATATGCAATGCTGAGTCAATTTATAAATTATCGCTGTCAAACAACAATATCACTGGAAATATTGACAACACCTTTAGAAACTGTCAAAATCTGGCTGATTTGATGCTGTCTGAAAACAATCTGTCAGGTGAGTTACCTGATTACTTGGGTAATCTTCCTCTCATCCTCCTGGAATTGTCCAAGAACAAATTTCATGGACAGATCCCTGATCAGCTATGGGAGTCAAAGTCTCTTAAAGAAATAATTCTCAGCAATAATTTGCTCTCAGGAAAAATTTCCCCAGCCCTTGCTAAGGTTCAGACTTTGCAGAGGCTGGAACTAGATAATAATTTTTTTGAGGGGACCATCCCTGCTTCCATTGGAGAACTGCGGAACCTCACCAACCTCTCTCTGCATGGTAATAATTTGATAGGAGAGATCCCTATTGAGCTTTTCAACTGCACAGGCCTTGTGTCCTTAGATCTTGGTTCAAACAACTTTATGGGTCATATTCCGAAGTCAATTGCTAGACTGAAATTGCTGGATAATTTGGTATTAGCCCGGAATAATTTCTCTGGGCTCATTCCTGAAGAGATATGTTCTGGGTTCCAAAATTTGCCCTTGCCAGATTCCGAGTTCATTCAGCATTATGGAATGCTTGATCTCTCTTACAACATGTTTGTAGGTCCAATCCCTGCATCAATCGGGCAGTGCTTTGTTATTAGGGAGCTGTTATTACAAAATAATGAGCTGAACGGCAGCATTCCTTCTGAACTATCTGGTCTTTCTTACTTGAGCTTGCTTAATTTGTCTTTCAATCATTTAACAGGTCCCCCCATACCCAAGATTTTCTCATTGAGGAATCTTCAGGGCCTTCTCGTTTCTCATAACGAGCTTACTGGTCCTATTCCTGATAACATGGGTTCCTTCATGCCTAGTTTAACTGAGCTGGATTTGTCAAGGAACTTTCTTGGTGGGTCGCTGCCAGCATCTGTGTTTAATATTGAAAGCCTTACTTATCTGGATATCAGTGCAAATTCGCTATCTGGAACCATCCCTTGCCACTTTGCATCTGCCAGTTCACTTGTTCATCTAAATGCAAGCAATAATCAATTTACTGGTCCTTTGTGTGACTCCCTTTCAAACCTAACCGCTCTCTCCTTTCTAGACCTGCATAGCAATGCTCTGACTGGAATCCTTCCACCCTCTATATCGAACCTTGCTGCCTTGACATACCTCGATCTTTCTGGTAACAAATTTGGAAACTATGTTCCATGCAACATATGTGACATTGAAGGCCTCTCCTACATCAATCTCTCTGCCAACAGATTCCTGGGATTTGTTCCCAAGACCTGCACTGAGCGTAGTGGATCATGCGTCTTAGCCTCCCCTCCTTCACAAACTATCAGCCGAGCCCCAGTTTGGGGTTCTATGATTGGGGTAATGGTTATCCTGTTGATTCTGTTCATTTGTGTGGGTAGACATTTGATATTGAAACATGAAGCAGCTTTGATCGACAGTAGAAAGATTGAGCTTGTATCTGCTGCTGAGCGATCTGATGAGCCCATATGGAAGAAGTCAAAAGAGCCTTTAAGCATCAATATTGCTACGTTTGAGCATTCTCTGACCCGGTTGAACCCTAAGGAGATCTTATCTGCCACTGACAACTTCAGCAAGACCTATATAATTGGTGATGGTGGATTCGGTACAGTTTATAAGGCAGCCCTTCCAGAAGGCCGAACCATAGCTGTCAAGCGGCTTAATGGAGGACACTTTCATGGTGATAGAGAATTCTTGGCAGAGTTGGAGACTATTGGAAAGGTTCAGCATAAAAACCTGGTTCCGTTATTTGGATATTGTGTTTATTCTGAGGAAAGGTTTTTGGTGTATGAATACATGGAGAATGGCAGTCTTGATGTTTGGTTGAGGAACCGAGCTGATGCCGTGGAAGCCCTCAATTGGCCCACCCGTTTTAAGATCTGCTTGGGGGCTGCACGGGGCATTGCATTTCTACATCATGGATTTGTGCCTCACATCATTCACAGGGACATCAAGTCCAGCAACATACTACTGGACCACAACTTTGAGCCCAAAGTCTCAGACTTTGGATTGGCCCGGATAATCAGTGCTTATGAGAGCCATGTCAGTACCGTTCTTGCTGGCACATTCGGTTATATACCTCCCGAATATGGTCAATCCATGGTGGCGACAGCAAAAGGTGATATATACAGCTTTGGTGTGGTGATGCTGGAGCTGGTCACTGGTAGAGCTCCAACAGGGCAGACTGACATTGAGGGTGGTAATTTAGTGGGTTGGGTTCGTGTGATGATGGCGAATGAGAGAGAAGATGAGGTGCTTGATTCATATATGCCATCTATTGCAATGTGGAGGTATCAAATGCTGCAAGTCCTCAACATCGCTCGAATGTGCACCAACGATAATCCTTCAAAGAGGCCTACTATGCTCGAGGTGGTAAAGCTCTTGAAGGAGATAAAAATGGAGATGTAGAATATGATGATTAAAGTCCCATCTGTTGTGTAAAATGGGAATTGTAGACTGTAGTCTGACTCGGAATCTGATAAGTAGTAGGATCTGTAAATAAGTGGTATTAACCGTAAGAAAAAAATTGTTAGAGCGGCATTTGAATGAAAAAATCGAGCCCTTTTTCTCGAATCTTATTCAATGAATGAAACTATTGACTCAAATTCTCTTTGATAAGGGGGATTGTCTTATATATTTGTGTGATTACATTCTGAAAAATATCTTCTGCGTTATTTCCCTTTCAGATTGTGATTTATGGGTGCAGATGTATTCATCTACCTGTAAAAATGCAGAAATGTGAAGTAATTTTACCGCTAATCTTCTTCATTAGCTCTTTTTTTTATTATATATTATATTTTATATGATAGCTTGAGGACCTTGCCTCTGAAATACAATACTTATTCCAATTTCCAACTGAGCCAAGACTCGATTCTCCATCATCAGCTCTTTTGTTGGTGGATCAACGAAAATTCAAGTCACCAGGCCTACACATTATGGCTCCAGACAGCAAGTAGCCAAGCAAAGTGGTATTCTTCTGAAATCTAACTCCTTCATTTGTTTGGTATCTGTTCTAGACTACTACATTAAAATTAATATCAAGAGTTGTTTGTTTGTTGTTTTTTTTTTAATTTTTTTAATTTTTCAATAAAGAAAACTAAAAAGTGGTATTCATTTTCAATTATTAGGTTTCAAAATCATTATATTTCAAATAAACCAATCACATATGATTTTTTTCTATTTTTGTTTTTTTTAAATGTACTTTTTTTTATTTATGTGTAGTTGTAATTTGTAAATTACATTTGATGTTGTTGGGATAAGTTATCCCACATCGACAAATTGAAAATGGTGTGCACACTTTATAAGCTATTGGAGACCTTCTTCTCATTGCCATATGGTTATGAGATGGCATATATCTCCTTGGCTTGTGAAGTGTGTGCACCTCGTGTTTTCCCCGATAATTGCTGGCATTCACAATAAGTCCGGCCTAATTTAACAGATGTTATAACTTAAATCAAAAATAATTTCTTATTCTCAGAAGATGAGGTTGTTTACATCCGATCCCACATTAAAATTAAGCTAGAGTATTAAAAGATTGTTATATATATAAAGATGCAAATATTTTTATGTTAATTAATGGAATTGGGGTGGGTTGGTCAACTAAAAAAAGAAAAAGGTAGTGCTTAAGTAATCAATTTTATAATCTCACTTTCACTTAAACGACAAAATAGCTGAAAAAAAGGAGTAACAATCAACATTTAGTTGGTTGAGTAACACGATTCTACCATCTAATTTAACTACTTCATGATAGCTGTTCTGTCTTTCTGTATCTTTCTTTTCTTGCTTGTTCTTAGTTCTTAGTTCTTAAGGGAGATTTGCTGTTCTTAGTTCTTACAGTTTATTAATTGGTACTGCTGTTACTGTTAATTGTTTTTACATCATTACTATTTACTGATATAGATATGAAGGGTCAATCTGAAAGATGGATTATTCTTCCTTTCTCCTTTGGCTGTTCTTCCAATTCCAGTGTTGCTGTTGGATCTCCTAGCCCTCTTAATGATGCTGCACAAACCAGTATGAATTCTGATCTTTTTCTTCCCAAATGGATTCATATTTTTGTTTATGTTGTTGATTGTTCGTGCTGATTCTAATCAGGGGAGTATCTAGGCTAGCGTACTCTAATAGGCCATGGTATGCGTCATTTGATTTAAAGCCTACACATAACACTGGAAAAATAGCGGTTGAGTTAGTTCTGTACATATGTACAAATGAGTGTCTGATTCTAATCAGGGGAGAATCTAGGCTAGTATACTCTAACAATAGGCCATGGTATGCGTCATTAGATATAAAGCCTACATATAACACTGAAAATGGCGGTTGAGTTAGTTTGAAACACATGTAGGGATGAGTGTGTTGATTCTAAGGGAGAATCTAGGCTAGCATACTCTAGCAATAGGCCATAGTGTATGCCATTTGATTTAAAGTCTATTAATATTGAATTATGTAATACATAACACTGAAAAAAGGTGGCTAAGTTAGTTCGATACACATGTAGAGATGAGTGTTCGGCTCACCTTATACAGTTATACTAGTATCCCAGATTTCTCCACATTAATTCAATAATGCAGTTTTGTAAATTTAATTGGGATTCTGATGTTGTGTATGATCTCCAAGGCAGGCAAAAGGATTTACGTATCTGCAAGAAATCAAAGAATGCTCTTAGCTTCAAGTATCCCAAGTCCAAGTTATCTTATGGATTTCGAAGATTGATTATAAGTCTCAAATCTGTCTCTAAATTTTTTGGTACGTTACACGAATTGATTTTCAAGAATTGTAATCAAATGTTAAAGCCATATATATCCGATCTCACAAACACCTCCGTAAAACACTAAATGACATTCGGATAATTGAATGTTGTAAGGTGGTTAATAATTTGGAAAACATTCAAACAAGTCTGTATTTAGCAAATTTATTTTGTTATGCTTTTGTTTGTTTAAAATATTCAGGAAAAATAAAAAGATAAACAACGTCTTTGTTGTTCATACAAGGTTAAGGTTACGTATATTCGACTCTACAAATGCCTTGTGAAATCATTTGGAGTGCGTTCTAATAAAAGGAAATACATGGTAGAAATTTAGTAGGACGAAGGATCCTTTATTTGCATAACAAAACTTGAGAGGGATTTGGATGTATTACATGGATAATTTTTATTAAGGTTATAATCTCTTTAAGAGTGTGTTTGGATAGAAGGAAATGGAGGGAAATGAAAGGAAGGAATTTAGAGAGAGGAAGAATCCCTTGTTTGGATAGTAAAATGGGAGGGAAGGGATTTGGAGGGGAGGGAATTGAAAGGAAAATATGGATAAATTTTGTAAGAGTTGTAATCCCTTCAAAAGTAGAAAGATTTGGAAGGAAAACACAATCTCCCTTCCTTTCTCTTCTATTCCCTCCTAGACAAACAAGAACTAGTTTCCTTCCATTTCTCTTCCCTTCCTTTCCCTTCTCTCCCTTGCCCTTCCCTCCCTTTCTTTTCCATCCAAAATTGCTATCCAAACATAGTGTAAAGGCGGAAGGATTTGGAGGGAAAGTACTCATCCTCTTCCTTTTTCTTCCCTTCCCTACTAAACAAAGACGAGAGAGGCTTACCTTCCGTTTATCTTTTCCTTTCCCTTCCCTCCTTTTCATTTTTGTCCAATATTATTATCCAAATAAATTTTTAATGACAGTTGGATAATGAAATGTTGTTGTATGCTAGTTAAAGATTTGGAATGCATTGGAACAAATCAATAATTTTGACATTTTTTTGTTATGCTTTTGTGTTGTTACATGTATTAGTTTACAAAGATGACATAATTGAAGAAGAAGAAGAGAAAGAAATGGAGATAGGCTATCCAACAGATGTGAAACATCTAACCCACATAGGATGGGATGGTTCTACAACTATTTCAAATGCAGTAAAAGGGTGGGAAAACTTGACAACTTCTGAAATAATCTCTTTTCCATCAATTTCATTACAACAATTTGAGGTTGCAATGACACAACAAGCTGCTGTTGCTGTTTCTAAGGAAGATAAACTTGTTTGATATCAATGATTTTTTACAATTACCCCTTTCAGTAGATAAAAACTCTGTGTAACCTAATTTGCTAGCCAATTCGCCTTTTTTATTCGTGATTTGCTCAAATTGGTCAAAGGATAGACCAAAACCGATCATTATTCAATTTTTTCGAGTTGTGTATGCGAGTAGATTAGTGAAACATGTGCCACTGCATAGGCTTGATGATCAATTGTTATTGAGATGAACACAATTCATTGCTCATAATGGTTGATTATTAGTATTTAGTTTCAACTAATTTAGCTTTGTTAAGCCATGTAGAGATTGTAATCTGTATGTAATACTTGAATTGAGAACATTCTTTCCTTTGTGCTTATTGTACATTACAAGATCTAAAAGTATTATACTTCTACTATATGTTATCATGTGTGTAAAACTTTGCATATATCCGTGTCTATTGTCTTTTAAGATATGATTCGCTTGGTAGTTGATATTAAATTAAATGATGAGAATTTTATTAAAATTTAGTGTACCATTGGTAGGAAAATCTCTTAACAAGTTTAATGAACATATTTATTGTACTTTAATTATTTTATTTTCTTTACAAAATTAATTAAAATACATTTAATTCTAATAAGTATTTTTAACTTTTGACAATGAAAATTTGGGTATTAAGTTTCCCATACCCAATATCATAATTCAATCAACACTAAAATGTTTCAACTTTTGCTAGAGGTTGTTATTGATGAACATGGGTGATCTGGGGTTATTTAAGGTGTTATTAGTGGTCATCTGATGTTCAAAATATCAACAATAAAATTATACATTGAAAAGTTTGATAGAAGACAAATTTTAGCTGGTGGCAAGTAAAGGTGAAGACTTTTTGAATTAAAAAATTGTATTCATAAGGCTCTTGAAGGTGAGGTGAAGAAGCCTATTGCGCATTGGTATCAGTGAGACTAAATGGGAAGAGATGGATGCTAAAGCTTTGTGAGAAAATTTGTAAATGATGTAACTTCAAAAGAGATTTGGGAGGAACTTGATATCACTCTATACGCCCAAGAGTGTTACCAACTAACTACTTTTGAAAAGTTGTTTGTAAGATCTCCGATCGCAAAAGTATATGCCCATGAAACCTTATCTTGATGAATTTTACTCTATTGTTTTGGAATTACAAAATATAGAGGTTTTTCATTAAGGATGAAGACTTGACCATTCTTTTGTTATATCATCTACCCCTTCTTAAAAACATTTTATGGAGACTTTGCTGCATGGTAGAAACACTTTGTGTACCGAGTATGTTAGAAAGACCTTGATATGAATGGGCCTTATTGATTTTCAATTTGCACAAAAGGTGTCAATTAAGTCCAATAATACTTGATTTGATAAGGAGTCGCATAAGAACAAAGAGAGGCATGACTTGCACGGTTGCACCTGTTGTAGGAAGAAATACTATCTTAAGAAGGATTATTGAAAGTTTAAATCCAACCATAACTTGTAATACAGAAAAAAGACAATCGAGTTAGTTCCTTACACACTACAAAAATAAATGATGTTGGTGACTAAGACAGAGGTCGCATCTCAGTCATGAAATCGGAATTGGCGACCAGATAGGGACTAGAGGCCCTAGTCCCATGCATCGCTGTCGCGAAAAGAGTTGGAGTCCCAATCTGGTCACCAATGGCGACTAAAACGGCGTGGTAGGTACCTGGTCGCCATTCACGACTATATCAACAAGTCCCTTTCTAGTCCCCATTCACTTGCTACTGGCGACTAAGTTTGGTCCCCAACACGTCCCCAATTTTTCACTACTGGCGACCAACTCTAGTCCCTAGTGTGTCTTCTTGGTTTTGCTTTTGGCGACTAGATATAGATCCCCACTTAGTCGCCACTATTAAAAAATATTAAAAAATAAAAACGTATATTATTCTTAATATTATTGTTATATTAAGATTAATATACAATTTTATTTTTTATATATATTAATAATATTAGAAAATTTGGATATAATAAACAAAATTTTGGTCCTCGAATAAGATAATTTTAAATACAATTATATAATAAATATATACTAAAAATAAACAAATAATTTAAATACAATTAAAATAAAAATTAAATGTTACAATAATAACATAAAATTAAACTAAGAAGAACTTGGACCACTTCTATTAGACCCCACGGTCCATAATTAACAGGCCCTCGACTAAGATGATCTTTTAAACGCGCATTTTCATGTTCAACACTGGCTAAACGTTGTTGCAACATATCGAATTGTTGTTGAACGCTTACCCTAGAATCTGTCACTGCAGTAATGTGGCGCATAATCTCAGCTATTTTCTCCTCTTGGAGCATAAATTGCTTTCTTATACGCTCATGATTAGTTCGATCATCAGGGGTTCCATTAAATCAATATCTTGGTAAGAATGTTGCCTATCATCTGATTATTCGACATTTCCACATCTAAGCTGTAATAAGACTAATCCAATTATTATAAAATTTTCATACTATTAATTCACAACTAAAACTAATCTAAATAATATACAATGAACTATGTTAATTTACAACAAACAACAAAAATCCCAAATTGGTTTTCGTTCAAAAAAAAAACAAAAATATCAAATTCTAGTACTTCTATATCTGTAGGATATAACCGGATTTTTTATAACCTTAAATATAGCAATTAGAATAATGTGTACATCTTAATATATCAATTAGAATAATTAGACATACTAGCCTAAAATTACAGTGTGTTGTACTGTTGTTATAGCAACATTGCTTGTTCTTGCACATTCATTCAGAAAACCCAGAGAAATAATATTCAATTCTCCACCAATACTCTGTTTAATTATATTTTTCAAAATTAATTAGTATTATTGTAATTAACAAAAATTAACAAGATCAAGAACATAATAGAATGTGATTTTACTTCAATTTGATAACAACGAACCACATTAATTAATTAATTATCATCAGAAAGTTAAAATATAATATTGCACTGTAAACAAAAGTATCAAATTTCCAACAAAATTTAAAATAAGGCAATAACAATAAATAAAAAAAACATTACCTATTCAACAAAAATCTTGAAACCACGATTTATCTAACATGAATAGAAATGCAATTAGGCTTGGTTTTATGGTTTTGTAAAAATTAAAAATGGAAGTAAAGAATTTTTTTTGCAGGATGAAGTAAAGAATTAGTTTCATGCTAATTTTAAGAAGAAAATAGTAGTTATTGAATATAATACCACCGCCACTTCCCATAAAAAATTAACCGGTTGTCTAAAAACTAACCTCCAATGTTCCCACTTCCCATAAATACCGCCAATATTCTAAAATAATGCCGCCATTTATTTTTCTTGTCGTTTTACTTAAAATAAAATTATATACATTTAATACTTCTAATTCTTTTAAATTGTCCCATTTAATATTTAATATTACACTAATTAATTATAAATATCTCTAATTGTGCATAATTAAAAATTATAAAAACTTAATATTAATAAAATTTACGTTGAGACGAATCAAATAAGATCCCACTTGAGTATATTTTGACGTTTAGATCAAGAATAAAATACAAATTGATATACATCTATATTTATATATATTATATTTATATAATTAAAATTTTTTATTTTTACTAAGTTAATATTAATACAATTATAATAATTTAATATATGTTGATAAAAATTAATTTTAATATTTCATAACATAATAAAATAATTCGAAAAGTATACATAATAATTAAAATAAATCAAACTAAGATACATAGTAGATAAAAATAAATCAAACTAAAACATATGTCAATCCTCATCACCCGAATCAGTTTCATCATCTTCACTTTTAGATAATATAACATCTTCATCATCAGCTTCTTCTTCATTAACAAGAGATATAAATGCATCGGACTCACATTCAATATATTCCAAATATATTTATCCTTAAAATGTGGAGAATTTGTTGGGGACCAGTTTCAATCTCCTTACAATGTGGAGAATTTGTTGGCGACTAGATAGGGACTTGCATTCAGTCACTATTGGCGACACGATGGGGACTAATTGTCGTAGTCGCCAAATTCCATGATTTAGCGACTTATAGCTTCTGGTAGGAATTGGGTCGCCATTTTTAATGACCCATTTAATTAGGTAGGGAACTTTAGTCACCAAATCAATAATTATTTGTAGTGACACATGTTGAACCTTGAATCTCCACTTAAAGGTCAACATATTCAAGTGAGACTGGGGTTTGAGTTAAGGTTCATCATTTCATTATATCCTACTCTAAAGTTATGAAATTACAAATAAAGCTAATCTCTTGAGAGACCTTCTATTTGAGAGACGTATCTCAAGCCCAATCTATTAAAAGTTAATGCCTACTTACCATATTCTTAATGCTTACTTACATTATCCTTAATGCTTATTTACCGTATTCTTAATGACTATTTTCAATATTTCAAATATTTACTTACATCATTCTTAATGCCTACTTATAATATTTTAATTTAAAAAGATATAATAGGCCAACCCAATTAGAAATGATATTTCAAAGAAATCGTCTCTTATAAGAATTTGTGCTACAAATAAACCCAACATTCATTTCTATTTCAAGTGGGCCAAATCCAAACAAGCACATGACCAAACCAACTTAAACCCGTAAGCAAAACGGGTTCGAAACTCAAAAACCACAACACAGTAAAGAAAACCGAATCAAAATCAGAAATCATAAAAGGTTATAAACTTCACGCATTATAGATTAGGGTTTAGTTCTCCAATTCATCATCTCCTGCAGGAAGAGAAAAAGCGATTCAGTTCATCTCATTCTCTCTCTTCCTTTGAAGCTTCCCTCACCATAAGCATGGCGAATCGTAAGTTTATTGCATCCGTAGTTATAAATTTTTTCTTTTGGAAATACAAATTTCTTAATAAGAGTGAATTACTGGTGTTTTTTCAGAAGCAGCACCAGTTCGATCTTTTCTTCAAGCTGCTGCAAAGACCGAAGAAGCTCCTCTCCCTCTTCGTGTTGTTCAGATTGAAGGCTTGGTTATTCTCTGTCCTTTTCTTTGTTATGCTTTTACTCTCCCCGTCCTAAATTAGTTTTTACACAGTGTTTTATGTTATTTTTTGAATTTTCGGAATAGGTGAAGCAATTTAGATTGAATAGTTTAAATTCGGGTAACTGAACTAAATGAATGTATGGTGTAAATGCCTTAAAGTAGGATTTTTTGGGTCATATTAGGTTAGATATTAAGGTTTAATAATTAATATTATAATTATAATAGAAGAAAATGTTGCAACTAATATGGGACGACCCAAAAATATATAGCTACTGATTTGAGACGGAGAGTAATAGAGAATATGAGATTTTTATTGGAATGCTGTCCGTTATTCACTTGAATTTGATGGAGTTTTTTTTTTCCTTTTTTTATATATATATTTTAATATGGTACTTATTGTTACCCTTTGAAACTGTGTAAATCATGTATTGGATTTTTTGGATGGATTAAATCAAAGTATGTATCTACGACACAATAGTTTAGTTCGAAGTTGAGTAAATTATTTTTTGATGTATGACATAAGAATGAGCACATTTTTAGCATGAAAACAGGTAATTGGGGAATTTTGCGGTAGGAAATAGGATAATAGAAGATTGGAGTTTTTATTTGAGTAGTTGAATTGAGACATATATGAAAAGCATTGGATTATGAGCTTTCATGAAGGATTTAGGAATGCTTCATTAATTTATGAAGGGAATGAATCAGAGTTACTTCAAAGTGAAAGCGGGTATAAAGAAAGATCTATAAGAAGAGTGATGTGCAAGGAGAAGAGAGATTGAATCCTTGAGCCATATATATTTTTTTTGGAAATATAGTGGAATTTAAGAAGCGAGAAGATTGCTTATGATGGTAAGTGTAAAATTTTTGATTTATTTTGGGGTGATTGTGTACATGAGAAAGTATGTTGGGTATGGATTACTTGGTTTAGGTCTATCGCAACGCAAAGGTTGTTCGCTTCTATAAAAGCTTTGACAATGTATGATTGGTTGTAGCTTTAAGTGTGTGTTTGCCACTGTTGGGACAACATTTTAAAAAGAAAAAGAAAGGGGACGGGAGAAAAAAAGAGGGAAGATGATAGTGTTTTCCTTTCGAATGTGTCTAATGTTTTAAGGATTGGTTTTGTATAAAACATAAAGTAATTCTTCTTTCCAATTCTCTTTCCTCCATTCCCCTTCCCTTTTTGGTATCCAATTCTTCTTTCCAATTCTCTTTCCTTCCATCCAAACATGGTGCATTGCTTTTATTTGTGAGTTTTGATGTTTAATCCACACAAGGGAGGTTTTATTCGTCTGTGTCAATCATGTAGACTTTGTTACTCCCCATGCTGCTTCAAACTTTGCTATATTTTGATTTTTGACTGAAAGAAGAAATGATGGTTTATCTTCCGTCAAAATGCTGAACCTGATCGTTTGAAGGTTCACGACTCTTAAATTAGGAGAGCTTGAACCCGACTTTACTTCTTAATGCTTCTCAAGAGTTCACGAGAATGTCGCTCTCTATAGGTACTTGAACTTTTTTTTCTGTCTTGGGGTTCAGAGGTATTTTAATGATGGCTAAGGTTGGATTATGTCAAGGACGGTTTAAGATTAAGTGATGGCAGGGATGGTTAGCATATGACCCATCTAATCTCTTGCTAAAAGACATTGTGAAACATCCCTTAAAATGTGAAGAATACCAAATGTTTGTGTACAAATTTCCGAATTTTGAATTTGTTTAGACTTGTTTTCAATTTTTTTATGTTGGTTTTCAACTTGTATAGCAAGCATTTTGAAATGTGTCAATTGCTGATGTGTTTCAGTTTCTATTGACAATTATTTATTGGAAAATTTGATATTAAACATACGAACTTTGCCTCATTTGCTTCTAAACGTTCGAACTTACGTTTATCTTTTAAAGGCTCGAACTTTGGGAGTGTAACCGGATGAAAAGGTAAACTTGTTTTCTTCTTCATCTTCATCATCTTTACCATTTCTTCATCTTCACCTTCATCTTCATCTTCTTCACATTAGATGTATCAAACCTTTTCATCTTTAACCATTCTCTACAATCTCAAACCTCCATTTAAAGCCTCAAAACAATTATTCAAAGAATAAATCATAAAATACCCAATTTCAGAAAATTTCAGAAAATTTCATAAAATGTTCTGAAAATTTGAATTTACTCCATTTCAAGCCTTAAAAAATTCCAGAAAATACCCAATTCGATTGTGTGTTGTTCCTTCAATTCGATTTCAAAGAATTATTCAAGCTCCAAATTATTCAAAGAATACTTAAAGTTAAAAAAATTTCAGAAAATTTTCTGAAATTTTGGGTTTACTCCAATTTTGGGTTTCCTCCATTTCAAGCCTTAATAAATTTCAGAAAATACTCAATTCGATTGTGGGTTGTTCCTCCAATTCGATTTCAAGGAATTATTCAAGCTCCAAATTATTCAAAGAATACCCAAAATTAAAAAAATTTCAGAAAATTTTCTGAAATTGGGTATTTTCTGAAATCAGGTATTTTATAGATTTTTCTTTAGTTCTTCAATGGGGTATTTTCTTCAATTGGTGGAGAAGATGAAGATGATGAAGAGGGATGAAAAAGAAGATGAAGGTCAAGCCTTTAAAATTTCTGGGTTGGAAGCCATTGATGAAGAGTAAGGAGGAAACCATTAATATGAGCTTAAAGAAGATGAAGGTTACCTGTTGTTCTAGGTTACCAAAACCTGCTACACCTTTAGATGCAAATGACCCCCAAAGTTCGAGCCTTTAAAAGATAAACGTAAGTTCGAACGTTTAGAAGCAAATGAGGCAAAGTTCGTATGTTTAATATCAAATTTTCCTTATTTATTTGTGGTGAGAGTGTTATATTTGTTTTGTTTTGATACATATACACTTTCCTTTTTTCATCAAATTGAGAATGTGGAACGATATGGCTTAGTTTGGTGCTTGACTTCAGCACATGTAATTGTGACATTGCCAATTAACGTAGCAGATTGGGGCAATGAGATGTTACAAATGGATTTAATTGCATGGATTAGAGTGACCTCCTTGTTCCCGTGAAGATCTAATTTAGTTGGTATTTGAAGTTCTGACATCCGTTTCATTGTATGTATTTTGAGCAGGCAATATTGAAGATAATTAAACATTGCAAAGAATTTTCTCCAGATCCCGTCACCGGGCAACTTCTTGGCTTAGATGTTGGCAGTGTCCTCGAGGTTACTAACTGCTTTCCCTTCCCGGTATGTGAAGTGCTTAATTTCTCTTCCTCTTCGTCCTCGTGTTGCACAATTTGGAGCATTCTAAGAAATATGCCTTTGTATAAGTTTTCACTCCAAATGTTTCTAGACTAGAGATGAGGATGAAGAGCTTGAGGCGGAGGGTGCTAACTATCAGCTTGAGATGATGAGGTGCTTGCGAGAGGTTAATGTTGACAACAACACCGTTGGATGGTGAGCACTTTTTGACATAGTTGATGCATGTATCTGTTGAAGCTTTACACATTTGTTTGATTCTTTTATAAGCAACCTTTTCCTTTTAGATCAGGATCCTGCCCTTTATCTTTCCCCTGAATTTGCAGTTTCTGTAGGGTTTGGGTATTTACTAGTTTGTATCTTTATTTCACTTTTTTGATTTATCATATATATATGTCCTTTGCGTTTAGCCCAAATGTCCCATGCAACTAATTATAATTGTTGCTCAAATAGCTTTTGATTTTTTAGATTTGATTTGATTTGATTTTTCTAGAATTTTATCTTGCTTCTTCGCGCTTTTCAATTGTGGCTCTTCTTTATTAATGAATTCTCATCTAATTCTGATTCGTTGGGAACACGACAGTGTTTATTTGACCTTTCTAAACCTAACTTTCAAATGAATTCAGATCTGGTTGTTGTTGTGGTTGTATTTTTAACCCCTCATGAAGTCAAATGCAACATTTACGGTACGAACAAGGCAGTAGTTATTTGACCTCTCTAAACCTGACCTTCGAATGAATTAGAACTGGTTATTGTTGTGGTTGTATTTTCAACCTCTCATTATTAGTATTATTGTATTATTATTGTATTATATCTTGTGTATTTAGTTAAGGATATTTTGGTAATTATGCATAGATCTAGGGTTGATAGAGATGTATATATATATTGCTGAAATGAATAATGAGAGCGAGGATTAAACATTCCTACATGGTATCAGTCCTAAAAAGCGCCACCTTCGTCCTTTTTTCCTGGGATCTGCGCCACTGTCCTTTTCTCTTAATCAAACAACTATCATCTGCAAACAACGTCCTCCTCCTTCTTCCTCGTTTCTTTACCTGCTGCTGTGATTTCTTCGTCCTCCAACGTCTCTTTCTTTGCTTTGGTTCTTTCTCTGGTACTCGTCTTCCCCTTTCTCATCCCTCATATTCTTCTTCTTAGCTTTCTTCTTCACTGTCATTAATGGCCGACAGAACCAAAAGCGCTATTCACCTCGCCATGACTGTAACTAATATCCAAAACCATGTACCCATCATCCTAGAAATGGAAAAGGGAGTGTACTCTACCTGGGCCCACCTCTTCACTACCCATTGCAAAGCCTACCGTGTCATCCACCATATCTTACCTCCTACATCATCTTCTTCTTCATCTGAAACCTCTACCGAAACCGAGCCCATAACTGAATGGGAGTGCATCGACGCTCGAGTCCTTCAATGGATTTATGGAACTATATCTCATGATTTACTGACCACCATCATCTCACCCGCGAGCAAAGCCACGGCTCAAAAGGCATGGGAAGATCTTCGGAATATTTTTCAAGATAATAAATCTACTCGTGGTTTGTATTTGGAAGATAAGTTCACACAAACCCAGCTCTCACAGTTCTCTGATGTAAGTTCATATTGCCTCCATCTCAAGAGCTTGGCTGACCAACTAGCTAACGTTGGTGCTTCCGTGTCGGATCAAAGACTTGTTCTTCAGCTAATTAAGGGCCTTCCCACGACTTATAATGATGTAGCTACTACCTTGGAACAGCTGGACCCACTGCCGTCATTCTACCTTGCTCGTTCCAGGCTTATTCTTCATGAAACCAGAAGGAACCATCAAGCCTCACGTGAGGCTGCTGAAGATAGTACTGCATTATTCTCGGCTTAACAACAGGTCGATGACCCTGTGTCACCTCCCCGTTCTTCTTCTCGATCATCTCATGCCACCACTAACCATCCGATGAGGGGTCAGTCCAATAGGTATTGTGGTGGACGCCGTCGGGGTCAAAATGGTTCTCATCGTGAGGGTGGTCGTGGTCCGTCTTCCACTGCGTCGCATACCCGGCAAAATCATCCCTGGACTTCTCAATGGCCCAATATTTCTCCTCAGTGGGGCCCGTGGTCCTATCCTCCTTGGTCTGTACCTCTATGCCCATATCCATCGAGCCCTATGCAATGGACACGCCCTTCGGGTTCTATGAATGCTGCTGGTGTTTTGGGACCGCGCCCCCAGGCGTATCATACTCAGTCCGTGACTTCACCAAGGTCATCTCACTCGTATTGCCCTACGGATATTACAGCTGCAGTTCATACTATGTCTCTTACTCCTCCGGATGACACTTGGTATATGGACACAGGAGCTACTAATCACATGACATCGTCGGCAGGTACTCTCTCCCCCTATACTAATTCTAGCAGTCACAATCATATTATCGTTGGTAGTGGTGATGTTATTCCGATTGTTGGTCATGACAATGCGTTTCTTCAACCCCCTAACCCTCCCCTAGCCCTCAATCATGTTCTCCATGCCCCCAAAATTATCAAAAATCTTGTTTCTGTTAGACGTTTTACTAGTGACAATCATGTTTCTGTTGAGTTTGATCCTTTTGGGTTTTCTGTGAAGGACCTATGCACGGGGAGACCGATTCTGCGATGTAATAGTACCGGGGACCTGTATCCTCTTCTACCATCACCACCTGCTACAGTATCCACACCCTTTGCTGCTCTATCAGAGACGTTATGGCATAGTCGACTAGGTCATCCTGGACTTAATGTTTTGAATACTCTTAGGAAGAATAATTTGATTCAATGTAATAGACCAAGTTGTTTTACTTTTTGCCAATCTTGTGTACTTGGAAAACATATTAGACTACCTTTCTATGATTCTACTTCCCCTACATATTTGCCCTTTGATATTGTGCACAGTGATATTTGGACATCCCTTGTTGTGAGCTCTCTTGGTCACAAATATTATGTGTTGTTTTTGGATGATTACACTAATTTTTTGTGGATTTTTCCTATTGCTTGCAAATCTAATGTGTTTCCTGTCTTTGAAAAATTCTATACCACTGTCCTTACTCAATTTGAACGACGTATTAAGAGTTTTCAATGTGACAGTGGAAGGGAATTTGATAACTCGTCCTTCCACCAATTCTCTTCTAAACATGGTTTTCTTTTTCGCTTCTCATGCCCCTATACATCTGCTCAAAATGGAAAGGCTGAACGCAAGATTCGTACCATAAATAACAGGTCCGGACCTTGATGCTTCACTCTTCCATGCCTCCTCACTTGTGGCATCATGCCTTGGCGATGGCCACTTACCTCCATAATCTTCTACCTACTAAGTTTCTTCAAAACACTTTTCCTATTCAAGCCTTGTATCATAAGCTCCCGAAAGTAGGTCATTTACGGGTGTTTGGATGTCTGTGTTGTCCATTATTTCCCTCTACCACTATACACAAACTTCAACCTCGCTCCACTCCCTGTGTCTTCTTGGGCTATCCATCTAACCATCGAGGGTACAAATGTCTTGATCTTTCATCTAATAAGGTTATTATTTCGCGACATGTCACCTTTGATGAGCAACATTTCCCTTTTGCTAAGCTTCATGAAGCTTCCCCTACTCAGTATGAATTTCTTGACTCTGGTTCCTTGGCTCCTATTCTTCCTCTTCTTCACCACCCACCTTCCACTGATCCACATACACCTATACCCCAGAGTCCTGTTCTACCGCATCCTCCTCCCAGTTCCCCACCTCGTTCTCTAGTGGTCTCCTCAGGTGCTCCTGCTCCTACATCTCCCTATGATGTTGAGTCCAGTCCCTCACCTATACCTCCGTTCTCTCCCCAGATGACTACTAGGGCTCAACACGGGATCTTCAAACCCCGCAAGATCATTAACCTAAACACAATCACTGCTCCCTCTCTTGTACCCCGTAATCCTAAAGAAGCGCTCCATGACCCACATTGGAAAGCTACCATGACTGATGAGTACACTGCTTTAATTAGTAATGATACATGGGACTTGGTACCTCATCCTGTTAATGCTAATATTATTAGATGTATGTGAATTTTCTGTCACAAAACAAACTCTGATGGTTCTTTTGCGAGATATAAAGCTCGATTAGTGGGTGATGGGAGTGCTCAAAGAGTTGGCATTGACTGTATTGAGACATTTAGCCCGGTCGTCAAACCTGCGACTATTCGGATTGTTCTGAGTCTGGCTTTGTCTCGAAAATGGTCCATCCACCAACTGGATGTCAAAAATGCTTTTCTCCATGGTTCCTTAAATGAGACAGTGTACATGTATCAACCCATGGGGTTCCGGGATCATACACGCCCTGACTATGTCTGCCGTCCGAAGAAGTCTCTATATGGTTTGAAACAGGCCCCTCGTGCCTGGTACCAAAGATTCGCGGATTATGTTCATACCATTGGATTTGTCAACAGTCGGTGTGATCACTCTCTGTTTATTCTCCACCGTGGGTCAGATATTGCTTTCCTGCTGTTATATGTCGATGATATTGTTCTGACTGCGTCATCTGACAATCTTCGTCAGTCAATCATCACTCTCCTGGCTTCTGAATTTGTTATGAAAGATCTGGGTTCCCTTCACTATTTTCTGGGCATTGCAGTGTCTACGTCGTCACATGGCTTATTCTTGTCACAAAAACAGTATGCTTCTGAGATCATTGCTCGTGCGGGTATGTCTGCCTGTAAACCATGCCTGACTCCGGTAGATACATCGAGCAAATTGAGTGCCTCCACTAGTCCCCTTGTGGAGAATCCCACATTGTATCGCAGCCTTGCTGGGGCTCTTCAGTACCTCACTTTTACAAGGCCCGATATCTCTTATGTTGTTCAGCAAATATGTCTACACATGCATGATCCTCGAAAGTCTCATTTCCATGCTCTTAAGCGCATCATACGCTACACTCAGGGTACTCTAGCATTGGGTATTCACATTACACCGTCTTCATCCACATCATTGGTGTGTTACACGGATGCTGACTGGGCTGGGTGTCCTGATACACGTCGATCAACGTCGGGGTATTGTGTGTTCTATGGGGATAACTTGATCTCTTGGTCCGCGAAGTGTCAATCTACTTTGTCCCGGTCCAGTACAGAGGCTGAATATCGTGTTGTTGCTACTGTGATGGCCGAAACATGTTGGCTCCGTAATATTCTCCTCGAGCTTCACTGTCCTCTATCTAAGGCTACTTTGGTGTATTGTGACAATGTCAGTGCCATTTACTTATCGGGCAATCCTGTCCGCATTAGCGCACAAAGCACATTGAGTTGGATATCCATTTGTTCGTGAGAAGGTTGCCCGGGGTCATGTTCGTATCCTTCATGTTCCTTCTCGTTTCAACCTTGCTGATATTTTCACCAAGGGTCTCCCTAGAGTTCTATTTGATGAATTTCGATTCAATCTTAGCGTTCGTCCCCCCTCCCGCTTCGATTGAGGGGGTGTATTAGTATTATTGTATTATTATTGTATTATATCTTGTGAATTTAGCTAAGGATATTTTGGTAATTATGCATAGATCTAGGGTTGATAGAGATGTATATATATATTGCTGAAATGAATAATGAGAGCGAGGATTAAACATTCCTACACTCATGAACACTATTGCAACATTTCAGGTACCAGTCAACCTTGTTGTGGTCATATCAAACTGAAGATCTAATCGAGACGTTCATGAATTATCAGGTAATACTTCAAAATTTTTTTTTGCTGCCAACAACTTACACTCACATGTAGACTAGGAACTAGAAGGGTCCAGTGGCATGTCTATTGAATCAAAATTATCAAAATGTGTTGCCATTACCGGATATTTTCATTCTGGATGATTCTTCTAAATAGTGATGATTTCATTATTAAGCTCGAAAACTGCCCTAGTCTTGAAAATGCTAACTTATTCAGGCTTTTGGTAATAAAGTCTCTGAGGTTCTTGTATGTTTTTGTTCATTGTATAATTGTCCCTATTCGTTAAATTAATTTTCTCTTTCCTTTATATCCCGATGTTTGGCTTTTCTAATTGTATCATTTGCAGGAAAATATAAGGCGTTGTGTTTGCATTATATATGATCCGTCAAAATCAAATCAAGGTGTTCTTGCTCTCAAGGCATTAAAGCTTTCAGATTCTTTTATGGAGCTATACCGCAACAACAATTTTACTGGAGAGAAGTATGTTCCTTTTCCTTGGTGAAGAGTTTTCATGAGAAAGAACCTTTTTTTTATCTTCTATTCTATTGATGTGATAGGTTGAGGGAGAAAAACTTTACATGGGTGGATATTTTTGAAGAAATCCCTGTAAGTCATTTTTCATTTTTCTCTTCTTGAATTTGAATGTCTCATTTGTTAATCCTTGTATATTGAATGGATGAATTATTAGAAATATGCTCTTACTTTTTACTCCCTCTTGCCCATATTGTTGCAAGTTTGGAAAGAGGGAGTAGTACATTAGTGCTAGAGATGAAAAGAGACACCTAAGTGCTTATTGGGCTATGATGTTGAATTGGCGATCTTCAAGGATCGGCCTTTTCAATTTATGGAGGTTTATGGCTTATGTTTAAATGATATTGCACCAAGTTGACTTATAGAATCTCTCCTTTTACTCACCTTGGTGCTTAACAGTTTAATGCTTGGGATTAGTTTGATTGGGCTGATAAGATTATAATTCTTTTTACCTGAACCCTGTTTACTTGCAGATTAAAGTCTCAAACTCACCCCTCATAAGCTCTGTTATGACACAGTTGGAAACTGACTCACCAGTCAACCAGGTTTGGTTCTTATCCCTGCCCCACGCTTTGCAGTCTGCCTATTAGAGACTTCCTTTACAGGAACTTTTGTGGTTTGTGATTTTACTGTTATAGTGTGATTATGATCGTCTGCAATTATCTTCCACTCCTTTCTTGGAGAGGAACTTGGAATTTTTGGTTGGGTGCATGGATGCTTTGTCCAAGGAGCAGCAGGAGGTCAGTATTCTTATCTCCGTGAATTTATCATCTGTGATTAGGTTCTTTTTAGGTCGGCAGTACTAACTTTAATGTTCGCCTATGTTTATGCAGTTGCAATTTCATTACCGTATTCTTGCCCGTCAACAAGCTCAACAGCAAGCATGGCTTCAAAAGAGAAGGTATACTATGTTTAGTTGTGCTTATGTCTATCTATTGAAGCTTCCCCTTTAAAGTTAAGTTTGTGCAGAAGGATCATATTGAGGAATTGTATTATTTGAGATCGAGTTGGGTCTTGCAAGCATTCAGGAAAACTAATTAGACGGAACTTGGCTAAATTGATACTGAAATACACAAATCCCTATCATCAACTAAAGCTCTCTTTATTCTAGGTTATTTGTGATTTAACTCCTGTTTAACTGTGCTGAGTATAAAAATCTCTTTTCTTTCAATGTTTGTCTATAGCTTGTGTCTTCTAATATATTCGCTGCAACTCAGCACTAAGATATTTTGGATATGTTGTGGTTCCCACTTAAACTTTTTTTTTACCAATAAAATGTTTATTTTTAATACTCTAAATTTTTTTTGGCATTTCAATGACCTTCCGACCTAGACTGGATGATGGTCATGGGGCACACATGTGTGTTCTGATTTCTGTAGTAAGGTGCAAGAAGAATCACATGTATTTTTATGCTGCAAAATAAGTTGTGTTTAGTAGTATGTTTTTGTAATACTCTATTGATGTAGGGCGGAGAACATGGCACGCAAGGCTGCTGGAGAAGAGCCGTTGCCCGAGGAGGATCCTTCAAACCCAATCTTCAAGCAAAATCCCGAGCCTTCAAGGCTGAATAGTTTCCTCATAACAAATCAAATTGCCAATCACTGCAACCAAATTAATGGGTATCTCACTTCTAACTTTTGCCATCTAGATGTCATGCTGGTATAAATTGCTAGAAAGTGTTCAATGTCTTTAAACTCTGATGTTCCTATTTTGCGGCACTAATGATCTAATGACTGAGCTTTGTGAGTAGATGAACAGCATAGTAATCAGTAATCACTTAATTGACTATTTTGGATTGAACTTACAGTGCAAATTCATTTCATTGTATCGAAAACTTTTGTCTGCTCGACACGGGCTTGGGTTGACTCAACAAAATCTAACTCTTATGTTTCCACTGCAGTGCTGCAGGACAGAATTTCAGTCGACTATATCTGACAAAAGCATTGCACGAGAACTGATGCAGCAGTTTTGGTGTACCTCTCCCATAGAACGTCACGCAAATACCATTGTGCTTCTTAAAATTGCCCGTCTTTTGTGGAATATAAGCATCTGGGAGTTGGTCGGAATTTCAAGAGATGAAGATTTGTTGACTAGTTCATTTTTGTTTGACTATATTCGGGTTTTTATACTTTAAATTTTATTTTCGTTAGATTATAATGTTTGTATTACTATAATGAGCTCGTAGATTTATTGTTTGGGTACACTCAAGACAAACTATAGAATCTGCAATCTTTCTTGATGAATTTTCCCGATGCTTTTCACTTCATTTTCTAATATGCACAATGTACATGCTTTGTTAGCAGTTGCACACGTCTCTACATGTACATTCTCAAGTCTCAGCAATTCGAACTAGAAATTTTGTGTAGTTCACGGAATTTATGATTACATGGACCATATTACTCTTAGTCCTAGATAGGATTAGGTAATGAGTTCAAGATCTTTTCTAAACCTTGTTGGCAGTGGCGGATTCAGGGTTCGGAGTTTCAGGGGCACCAATTAATGGACGAAATTTCGGCAGAGTTCTATTTGTAAAATTAATAATTATTTTACTCTTACTTGCTAAAATTTTAAATATGACATACCACAAAAGAAAATGAAACAAATTAAATCAACTGACCTAATTAAAAAATGAGTTAAAATAAATAAATTAGACAAAATTACTAAAATGAGGGAGAATTTATCATCAAAAGACTTCAGTATTAATTTTACACTTTTACTCTTACCAATAGAAAAGTCTACTTGAAAGTGACCCTGTGTGCTCCAACGTGGCACCGCCACTGCTTGTTGGACTTTTTAATTTAAAGTAGAAAAGTCTACTTTAAATTCTAATTTTAGTAATATGTAAAAAGTCTTTGAACGGGTCATTTTGGGTTTGTATTGACTTTAGATTAGGTTATATTGGGTTCAGTTTAAATTACATTTGGACAATGTCGTATGTAGGATAACTTCACTAGTATTGTTAAGTTAGCTGCAGATCAACGTTATTACAAATATTGTCAAACTGTATACCGAATTAATACGAGTCAGGTTTTGTCGTGTTTACACTGGTAGGTTTGAGTATGAGTCAATACCTAGTTGAGTAATTTAGTTATCCACGTTAGTTGATCTCATAAGTGTTATGTATCACATAGATTGTTTACATTAGATTGCACAAACATTACTTTTCATGTGCCCCAAACACAAAATGGATCAAAACTTTATCCAACCTTTAAGATATGCTAAATGGAAATTCCACAAAACTTGGAACACATGATTCTGAAACATTACTTCATTGCCATAACTTAAGTATAAGGTAATAATCAAACACAATCCATATGAAAATGACATCAAGATAGTCATTTTCAACTCCTAATTTCATAAAAACATGGATAATTTTCCTTTTTTTTTCTTAAAAAAAGATGCAATTTCTTGACATCCGACCTTCTTAAAATAAAAATTGTCAATAAGCTTCTTGTCTTTTAGGTACAGGAGTCTTGATAACTTGTAGAATCTGAACAACTTCTGACATTGATGGCCTGCTAGAAGGAATTTGTGAAGTACAAACCAATGCTAACTTCATAACAGGCAACACTTCTTCATCCGGGTATTCTCCCATACTTCGATCGACACATTCCAAACCTTGTCCTTCCTCGAGTAACACTCTTACATGATCATTCAATATCACTACATTATCTTCCCCATACTCGATAGGTCGTTTTCCTGTAATGATCTCTAGAGCGATTACTCCAAAACTAAAAACGTCACACTTTTCGTTGACCCTTAAACTCTGGCACGCGAGTTCTGGTGCTGCGTACCCTGGTGCACCCTGAAATCTACTGCCAATTATGTTATGATTTTGTACCTTAGTAAGAAATGTTGCAAGCCCGAAATCAGAAACTTTAGCATTGTAATTTTCGTCTAGTAAGATGTTACTAGGCTTCAAGTTATAGTGTATGATCGGTGGGTTGCACGAATGGTGCAAATGCGCGAGCCCTTTTGCTGTTCCGAGCAAGATTCTGAATCGTGTAGACCATGATAAAGGAGCCATGTTCAGTGGTCTTTCATGGAGTCTAAATTGTAGGCTTCCATTCGAGGCAAAATCTGACACTAAGAGCTGTAATTGAGGAGTCCAATAGTAACCTCTAAGGGGAGCTACATTTAAGTTTCGTACTTTACCTAGCGCTCTAACCTCCCTATCGAAATCTTCCGGGTACTCAAGTATGTTGGACATGTAGAGTTTCTTAACTGCCACAATCCTCCCTTCCGCCCCTATAGAAGCCTTGTAAACCGTCCCAAAAACCCCACCTCCGATCTCTGAGGCCTTGTTTGTTAGCGACTCGGGATCAGCAAACAGGTTTCCTGATGTCCTTGAGTCAAATAGCACTAGCCTGCCTACCGAGGGTGTTGCTGAACGAGAAGAACTCGAGAAAATGCTTTCCAACGCGTTGTCAATGAAGGCGAGTTTCCTTCTTGCAGACGCGTTTAATAGGGTTATTACTATCACCCCACATACTATGACGACAGCCGCTGATATCGCAATTATGGCTGAGATACTGAGAAATCTGTGATGATCTAAACTTCTTGCTGTCTCATCCCCATCGTTGCTACCATGCATTCGGTTGGGATATGCATACGGATCAAGGACTAGCGGCTTTTGCACATCTAGTTTGCAAGGACCTTTCACTAAGGGTGTGCAAAGGCCCAAGTTTCCTTGTAATGCACTTGCATCTAAGCTAGGAAATATTCCTCCGGGAGGTAACCTTCCAATGAGCTTATTGTAGGAGATGTTTACTGCTAGAAGATTTTGCAATGTCCCGAGCTCTTTAGGCATCTCCCCGCTAAGCTCATTTGACTCTAACTTTAGAATCTCGAGCCTTGTTAGCTTGGACAATGAGCTTGGAATCGGTCCACTCAATTTATTGTGAGACAAACTCCTGTAATTCAACATAATGCAAGTGTGATCAGTATACTTCATACAAATAAGGTAGCAAAAGGCAAGATTATATGTCTAGTTAGATGTTTAGTGTGAGAAATGAATAGTGTCAAAAAAAGTAGACATTGGGTGTTTGACAATTGGTTGTTGGTTGTTGGCTGGTTCAGTTGGCTTGTTTGGCTAGCTGATAGCATTGACTTTTTGTCAGCTATTAAACCAGTTGTATAAGCTCGTTGTTATGGTAATATTTGATACTACCTCTGCCATTTCAAAAAAGCACCATACGACTAAAAAACTCTCACATATGTGAATCATCCGGTGCTTTCTCATAGGGACATATGTATTAAAAATGAGTAAATAACTATTGGTTGTTCATTAGAGAAAACCCCACTTTTCAGCTCGCTTAAAGCGAACTTTTCAGATGAAAAGTCATTTGCAAACACATTTTTGGCTTAATATAAACACTTTGCTAGCAAAAATCTTCAACTTAAAACCAAAAAATCACAAAACATGCACAAAAAGTAAATGCTTGGTTTAAAGAATACTTACAATAAATACAATGAAGAACAATTTCCAATTTCCTTTGGAATAGGGCCAGTTAAGGCATTATCATCCAACTGAAGTATAGACAAGCTGCTTGATGAATCACATAAATCCCCAGGAATAAACCCATATAAGGCACTGTCTCTAATATCCAAAACTGTTAAGTTCTGGAGGTACCCAATTTCTGGGGGAATCCTAGAATGAAGGTTATTCCAGGACAAATTTAAGTACCTTAAGCTAGAGAACAGTCCCATTTCTGGTGGGATATCCCCTGAAAGATCATTCTTTGACAAATCCAAAGCAAGCAATGACTCCAAAAGTTGACCTGAAGCCGGTGGGATCGAGCCAGAAAAGCTATTTTCTGACAAGTCTATTTCCTCCAATCCCATTGAAAACAGCTCTAATGGGATGCTCCCATTTAAGAGGTTACCCTTAAGTTTAAGGGTTTTTAGCTGAGTACACTGACCTAATGAAATGGGCACATTTCCTATTAGCTTGTTATTTGACACATTAAAAGATTGAAGTGATTTAAGGTCACCCATTGACATGGGTAAAACTCCTGTTAAACCGTTGTTTGAAACATCTAAATGTTGCAAATTGGTCAGTTTTCCTACCCATTGAGGAAAATCACCTGATAACATGTTGTGTTCTAAGCTAAGGAAAGTCAGAGAGTTTAGTGTCCCAAACGAAACGGGTATGTCGCCCACGAAGGAATTAGTGCTAAGATCAAGTTTAAGCAAATGGGGACATAGGCCTATATCAAATGGGATAGTACCATAGAATTGGTTAGCTTGTAAATGTAATTCCTTGAGATTATGCAAGGTATAGAAACCAGTAGGAATACTACCAGAAAGTAAGTTGTTTGAAAGGTCTAACAACCTAAGCCTATTTAAAGCAAAAATCCCACCATTTTGGGCAAATGGATTACCCGAAAAATGATTTTTTGAGAGATTTAAACCAGTTAAAAGGTCACATTTGGAAATCGAACTCGGAATAGGACCTTCAAAAGAGTTTCCTGATAAAGAAAGGTAGCTTAAATACCGAGAATTTTGGAAAATGTTATCGGGTAATGGACCTGACAAATGGTTTTTCGACAGATCGAGATATCTTAGAGATGAACTCATCTTAGAAAATGAACTAGGGAGCTGCCCTGAAAATTTGTTATTGCTAAGATCAAGTGTTTTAAGTTTAGGAAGTTGGAGTAATTCAGGGCTTATTTCACCTGTAAAATTGTTGTTAGAAAGTGAGAGTATTTCAAGGCTTTGTAGCTTTTGTAACCCTTTTCCTAACCGCCCGGATAGGCCTAGCCCGGTGAGTGAGACCCCAATAACCCGACCTGTCGATGGGTTGCATTGAATGTATTTCCAAGAGCATGGAGATCTATCATCCTCAGTCCATGAGCTTAATTCAGGTGGGTTATCGAGGTCTGATTTGAACACTATTAAGCCCAAAACATCGTCGTTTAGATCGAATGCAGCATCCTCATTAGTTGCCTTGCAGGAAGTGATGGTAGAGCATGACAGTAAAAGAAGGTACACTAGGAATCTAAGAGTGTTCATTTGGAAGTTTATCTTGTTTTTTTGAAGTCTAAATGAACATAGCTCTAACTAAGATACTAAAACATCAATGAACAGAACAAGTTGGTAAACTTTTTGCCTAAAAAGAATATTTGGGTGATGAAAGTTTAGTGATTTTTTCAGGGGATAAAGTAGGGAAGAGAAGTAGATAGATCAGAAAAAAGTGTTTATAATATCAGTAAAGGAATGTTTCTAACAGTTATGGTGCAAAAATAATAGGGTTTTAAGCAGTGAATCTAAGCCTTGATTAAACATAGAAAATGACGGCCGAGTTGTATCTATATAGTTAGACTAACAGGTGTTCATTCTGGTTATCGGGTTGCTTTCGGGTTAGGTGTTTCGGGTCGGTTTGAAATTGGGTTTTGCGTCCATATTATTTTTTACTCATTTTTTAAGTTGGGTCAAATCGGGTAAGTTTCGGGTTATCGGGTCTATTTCGAACACCTTTCTGTTAAACATTGATCTTTGGTTTTATACATAACATAGAATAACGACAGTCAAATTAGTTCTGTATATATGTAAAGATGAGTGTTCGGCTTATTCATTTAACCCTGTGTTAAAGAGAAGGACATGTCAAGAAATTGGTCCAAAAAATGCATGTGACACCAGAAGAAGATAAATTAGTGCACAATAGAATGGGTACAAAATGTTTTCATCCTCTTGTCTAAGGGCATCCTATCTGTGAAATTTTGTCTGATCCTAAGCTTATTTCCTTGCTTTTCTTGGCCATTCCTTGGTGTTTGAATTATATTCCTAGTTCAAAATTGACATTTGGGAAGATGTTATACTCCTCTTTACTGATCTGTTAATAATTGACTAGTTAAGCTTGAACCAACTGTAAGAGTAAAACTCTATCAATTACATTTGTGTATCTATTAACTACTTTTATTGACGTACAATCAAACAATGTACGACAATCAGGTCCGTTAAACTCTTAGTTGAGTTGATTTCTTAACATGTGTGTATTGAGTATTCTTACCTCCCGCTGAAGAATATAAAGTTCTTAGACGCACAAAAGTGTGAATAGGCTCTAAAGAATTATGTAGTGTAATCTTTCCTCGATTCCAAAATAATTAATACATTTTCAATTAATAAATATTCTAAGTTTTTTTAAAAAAAATTTAAAGTGAAAATTTGGTAAAAAGAGTACTTATTGAAAAAAAAGTTTTTGTAAATAAAGTGTAGTAATATTTCATAAGGTTTGTAAAAGTAAATGTAACACATTTTTAGATAATATATAACAAAATAGAATGTATACAATGTAAAATGGTTGAAAGCCTAAAGGTTAACATTTAGAAAAAAAAGTTACAATATAGTTTTAATAAAATATTATTAATTATTAAAATAGTTGGAATAGTTAGCTAGCTATATAGCCTATAATATGTACCATTTTTTTTCAAATACATAGCTATAATATTTCAATTCCTTGCTAAACACTAGTTCTAAAACTATATATTTGAAAAAATTTAAAATAATTCGAAGTTATTAATATTTCATGCCAAAAAAAGCTTACCCGAAACCCAAGAGATCTGAAATCTTGTCTGATAGGCAAAGCAAAGAGCTGACTTTAACGAGGATGTATAAGTAAATAACGATTATTTATAAAAATAATAAATTACTCTTATGTGTCTTCATATTATAGGAGATTTTTTGAGATTTTATTTTAACTTTTTCTTATATTGTTTATTATAATATTATATATTTTGTCCTTTTTATGGTTATTTGCAAATAACCGTTATTATTTATGATTTTCTAGACTTAAATCTAGACAAGCATTAAATGCAAGAAGTGATTTTTTTTGAAGGGAAATGCAAGAAGTATATTATCTCATGTTGTGTATGTTTTTATTCAATGAAAGTAGCTCATAAATTCTAGAAGAAATAGCAAATTGTATCTCCTTAATTCAATTTAATTAAAGTATTTGTTTACTAGTGTAGCTTACTTTTCAAAAACGTATATAAAAGTTTATAAGTTCATATAAAAAAGGTAATTCAATTAATAAGTTTAAGGAAAAATTATTGTAAATAATATAGTTTTTTGTTAGTTTTCTTACAATAATATCAACTATTGATCAACCATGAATAAATAGTACCAACTTAGGGGTGCATTTTCCTGGAATAATACCAACTTTAGTTTATCAATTAATTTACCAATTTTTTATCGTCTTATATAATCACCTATAGTTTGATTTTTAACATGTTAGGAATTTTCTAGGAAAATACCCATTTAAGTTGCTATTATTCATGGTTAATCAATAGTTAGTATTATTGTTGGAAAATTAACAAAAAATTGTATTATTCACTGTAATCGAATTTTTTTCATATATTTCACTCATTTCAGTAAAAATAAGTTTAGATAAAACTTAATTTTTCAAAAAGCTATAACAAAATCTAATTAACTCTAGCAAACATCTACTAGCCTAAGCATGTTGGCATCAATCATTTTATACAACATACAATATCTTGGAGAATCTCGAAGATACAACTTTATTCTTTTTAAATTTTCTATCAAAATTAATATATTATAAAGAGAAATATTATTTTCAGTAACAAATTTAAAGAAACAAAAGAATAAATTATAAATTGAACACTTATTGAAGATTATTGAGTATATTTTAGACCACAAATATATAGAAGATTGCATTATGGTATCTTCATATAATTCATTCTAGTTTGGTTTGTATGGAAAATGAAGTTGATATGTATGTGATGTTACAAATGCATTATGGGACTTAAAATATCCAACATACTAATGGCATGTGACTTGATTGTGATGCCTCTATTATATTTCCCTCACGGCCAAAACAATGCACCTTACGATTGCATTATGCCTCTATTTTATATATATATATATAATATATATATATATATATATATATATATATATATATATATATTATATATATATTATATATATATATATCATATATATATATATATTATATATATATATATATATATATATATATATATATTATATATATATATATATATATATATATATATATATATATATATATATATATATATATATATATATATATATATATATATGCATATATATATAATATATATATATATATATATATATATATATATATATATATATATATATATATATATATATATATATAGGAAGAAGTTGTGATGGAACATCCTTATATGAACCGCGAGAACCAATCGGTTTTACAAAAAGTGTTACTTTTACTAAAAGGTGTTACTAAGGCAAAGGTGTTACTGATTTTATGATATTATGAAAAAGTTTACTTTAAGAAAAAATTCGAAAAACACTGAAAAGGTGTACTTTTACATAAAATGTGTTACATTTTGTAAAAATCGTGTTACTTTATTTTTTGAAAAAAATAATTTTTTTCTGAAAGTAACACTTTTTATGCTGAAAAGGTAACAACTTTTTTTTAAAACAAAAGTAACATTTTTGTTCAAAAGTACACATTTTCTATAAAAAGTAACACATTTTTATCAGCGATGGTCTCACTTCCTCATATGTTCTCTATTAAAATTGAATAAAATTGTTGTTTAAACTTGTGATTTGTTATCTGACTATGTTATGCTACATTATGATGTGTTATTCTATTTTCATGAGTCTTTAATTTATTTTTGAGATTAAACTTGAATAAATAATTGTTGTTTAAACTTGTGATTTGTTATCTGACTATGTTATGCTACATTGAACTTAACTCGCAGATTATTCTTCTTAAGTGAAATCGAGTTAAATTTCAATGGAAATGTGAGAGTTAAGTAATGGATTATATAATAATTTTCACGTTTTGATAATAGTATAATAAAACAAAACAATAATATTAAATATGTTAAATATTTGCGAATATATTATTTTAATACTAGAATAACATTAATAATAATAATAATAACATAATAATAATAAAAAAAAAAAATTATAATTTCTTAAAATTTCTTTTTGAATTAAAATAAGATGGAGGTAGTATTATAAATACATGCTTTTTTAAGATACACTATCCCAAATTCATCTCAAAAGAATACACTATTGACTATCCCAAATAAAAGAAAAGGCAAAAAACAATCTTAAAAATTCAATATTTTATATATTTATTTCAAAAAAAAAAAAAAGAAATTTACTTATTTATTTATTCATTGGTGATCGAGTTATATTGGCCGGATTTGAAAAAATTGTAATATTTAATTAAAAAACATCCCCTTTCCCTATTTATTAGGGTTGTCTTCCTCATGAATCATGATTAAAGGACAAAGAATGTAGTCTAAACTTTAGTCAAATTATATACAATTAAGAGTTAATTAGGAAGAAACATATTACAAATTCCATAATCTTGAATCTTACAAGATTAATCAAACACTTAACACAAACATAACTTTGAAGTTGACAATCATAACTTTTGTTGTGTCTCTAATTGTAATCTTTGTTTGGACCTAAAATTTGAAGCATTGAGTATTCAAATTTGAATCACCTAACCATGTTATCGTTTTTTGTTTTCGGTTTTCAGATTTTTAAAAATTAAAAACCAGAAATTAGTAAAAAAATAATTTTAATTTTTTAGGTGTCAAGTTTAAAATTAATATGTTATTATATAATTAATTATCTTTTGTTCATTATAAGACATATTTTATATGACTTTGAAAATCAAAGAATTAAAAAAAAGAAAAAAACAAAAAAACAACACCAAGTCTTGTATGACTAACTCAATATTATGAGACGTACCTCTAAAATCAACTCATTTTTCTAATTGATTATTTTAAGACTCTACTTTAAGGTTATAATTGATCATTTAAGATTATACATAATCACTTTAAGGTTTAAAGTGATCACTTTAAAATTGTAAATGTACATTAGGTTACCCAATAGAGATGGTCTCATTTAAATATTTTTTGTTTAGAAAATAAAATTCCATTAAAAAATTGTATGAATAATATAGATAATACTCCTAGTTTTCTTTTGTTGGATTAATAAAGATGTTAGGAGTGAAATAATAAATCAAAATTGATTTCCTTTTGATTTTAGAGAAAAGTTTTCGAAGAATGCAAAATACTCTAGCTTCTATCTAAAATTTTCATTTTGATTACCTTGTCTTATTTTACCGACTACAAGCAAACATTTACATTAGAATATCAAATTAAACTAATCGAAGGAAGTAAACTAGAGGTATTTGTTCAGGTCATCGGTTCTATTTCGGGTAAAATGTTTAAGTCGGTTTAAAATTAAATCTTATGTCTATAATAGTTTTTAAATATTGTAAATCCATTTAAAATCATACCAACGTCCAATTCAGTTATAAAATCGAATCGTCAGGTTTATTTTCAACATCGAAAACCTAACTAACATGAATAGTTGTCATGTAGTATTATAGTTAAGATTACAATTCGCACTTAAACCAATGATGTTTATCTAAACTAGGCTAGTAAGATTTTATTATGGAGTATTATACTTCATAAAAGTATACATTTAGAATTATAATAAAATAATTAGTACATGAATTAAGAATAAAAAAAAGTGCCCGAGGGAAAAGGGAACATGGACAATTCATCAACAGCCTTCACAAGATCCAAACAATATTCACGGGACTTTCCTAATTTTTCTTTGCTTTTTTAAAGTTTCCTTCTCAAATTGTTATGTGGTCCTTATTTGTTTATCCTTCGGCACCGTCTACATTTGTTAATATCATGTTTTTTTATATTATATATAGAGGTGTTCAGCGGGCCGGGACGAAGCGGGTCAAGGTTTAAATGGCCGGTCCGGGCCATGTTAAATGTTAAATGGGCCGGGCCGAGTCAAAGCCCGTTTGGATCCGATCCACTTTAACCTGTTTTTTAAAAGTTCATAAAATAGTTATTTAAATATATTTTATAGCCCGTTGGGCTTATGTATATAATAATATCATTTAAAAATATAAAAAAAAGTGATAAATTATTTTTCGCAATTAATTCTTATAATTATCCGACCGACCCGACCCTTTACACCAAGACCTACTAATGACCCGTTAAAATGTGACACGACCCTTAATCCATTGGGTCGATTCGCACTATTAAACACCTCTAATTATATAATAGGTCTAGAGAAAGGAGCTAGAGTATTAATTATTTCTTTTCGATTGAGATAAATATCGATTTTTTTTAGTATCATTCCTTTGATTATGCATTTTTGTGCTTTCAATTAATTAATTGAGCCATGCATCCCATCAACAAAGAATATAGACTCGGATCTATCAAATTTATAACTCGGATAATTTGATTTAAAACCTAAAACTAGCTAACATTCACGTCTAATTGATTTTAAAATATTTACCACTCGAGAAACTAGTATCTTAATTTTTATTGTTGTTTTAGTTTAATTTTGGGGTATGAAAGTAATATTAAGAGGAATAATTGATTGAATTGAATCTCGAATTTGAACTAATTTATAATTTTTTAATTTAATATAGGTTTTTATTGTTGCTAATAATTATCATGGTGCGTATTGCGTAACATATTTAGATTAGTACATTTATTAGTTTCTTACAATACGATCTTATGAACCTATTGTTTGATTAAATCCATATTAAACTTTTAAACTGAGAAGTATACTAGTTGAATTACGTACCACGTTCTTTTAAAAGTATGATATTGTTCTAGCTACCCCTTTCCATGACCCTTCCATTTCTTCAATCTATTGATGATCCTTTCTTGTGCGGGATACTGGGAGTGTACATAACTCCTTTATTCCCATGAAAAATTTGAAAAGTTCCATTGTAATTTCTACTTAAGATGATTAATACAAAGACATTGAAGGGACATAAAATCTAATTAGTTGATCAATACAATGTTACAAACCCAAATTTTGTCTTAATCAAATGTTATAGTTGATTTTGTGTTTACATAAAAGTGCAAAAGGCAATTTGATCAATTATTGCACAAATTGGGAATATGCAATTGTCAATTAGTTAATAATATAAATCTAAGAAAATCTCCAATAATCTCTACGATCCTTGATGATTCTCCTTTACTTTAACTTAGTATGTTAGTTAGCTTGTGAGAATAGTTGTTAATTGTATGAGTAATGAGGCTCAAAAAATAAAAATTGTATGAGTAATTGTTAACTGTCAAAATTATTATTTGAAAAATAATATTATGTGAAATTTAAGGGTAGGTATAAATAAAATATGCTTTTTAAACGTAATTTTAATAGTTTTTTTGCATTATAGTACCTCAAAAACAGAAATTACTACAAAACACTATTCATCAAACATTGTTATAAAATTAATTGTATTTTGAATCAAATAATTGTAATTATGTGGTAATATAAAATTTTATTGATATATTTTTAAACAACTATCTAAGAGTAACTTTGTATTTTTGGGAACACTACAAAGTACTTAATTAACATGTCCATTACTTATTGAGTGTTTTTGAAATAGCACCCTTTTTTTCATTTTCCTATTATTAAAAAAAGGAATTAATTAATATATTAAACCAAATTAAATTATTAATATTATGTCAACACCTTTCGTACAGTGGCGAATCCAGAAAAAAAATCAAATGATGTCAATGAATTCAAGTTAAAAAAAACTTCGCATTATAAAGAGTTGAACACTGGTCAACTGGGTGAAAGATAAACTATATAACCAACTCTGTGTCCAAATCCGCCCCTGCTTTCGTTGACTTCATATAGACAAGTCTTATTCCTCTACAAGATCCACACAATTATTCAATAATTGTATGTAGGGGTCCTTTCTTTGATTAATTTCATTCATTATTGCAATGAAATAAATTTATACCATCCACAAATGAAAACTCCTTTTATTGTTCTCAAAGAATGATGGAGCTTCAATAATTTGGAAAAAAGTTCTAAATAATTGAATTAAATTAAAGAGATATGTCAAATAAATAGACAATTTCTTAACTTATTCATTGTTTAGTTCATTGCAAATAATATTATTTACTTAATAAGTTCATGTTATTAGAAATAAGAGTAAATTTAGTTAAAATAAGTAGATTAATTTTAACATTCTCAACTTTTTTAAAAATTGGAAATGATAATATTTACAGCAACTCATCCATCTCACCTTGAAACAAGCTTAAATAATTAGTCAACTTTTTAATTAGTCACTTTGAGATTAGAAGTGGTCGTTTTAATATTATACAAAAATTTTATTTTAAAATTATAAGTAATCACTTTAGGACAGTAAATACCGTTTCATTTGAAAATTTGTGTAATAAGAGTTGTATTTTTGGAGTTCAAAGTCGTGCATTGGTGGGCTTGTAACTAAATCTAAGTACGAGAAATTATGGCAATACAAGGCCACGGCCCGTCTCCGTCTCCAACATATTGCATTATTCAACTCGTTTTGTACGAGACCTTCTCACTATAAAATTAGCTAGTCATACCTCATTTTTGCAATTAATCACTTCAAAATGTAAATAATCATTTTAACACACTAAATATACATGATCAGCTTTAATAGAAATTATATCACTATAAAACCGTCTCATATAAAATTTATGCAATTTCTTAAGTTATACTTATATTTCATTATTTTGTTCATTCATATTGCTTATTCTTTGACTAAAATTATTCTAATCTAAGAGCAATTCTTACATGAGACCGTATCACAATGGGATAAATATTTTTTGAATAAATACTTTAAGATTGTAATTTGTAAGAGATTACTTTAAAATAATAAATGTACATTGAGTCAACCCAATAGAGATAGTCTCATTGTGAGGCCATCTCGTTTAAGAATTTGTGATAATCTAATAGGTGAAGTCACTTAGATGTGATATCCTTTTCTCGAAATTAAATCTCGTCTACATATTTTTTCAACTTTAAATCTCGTCCACATCTTTTCTCGTCTACATATCTTCGCTCTCGAGACTCTCGTTTTCCATGGTCGATTTTCAACCACAAACACTAATCATGGAAGAACAATCATATAGCAAACTCCCATGCCAAATTCATATCATATAAAAAGGAAATTACTACAAATAACCAATATCATCAGACAAATGCAAATCTTCTGGTGAAGAAGGATTCCAAATATCTGTCAAAGATGTTCAGTTCTTCCCAAACTAGATCAGACAATGCTAAACTGATACTTTACATTAAGCGGACGCGATAAAACGTAACGAAAATATAGAAGGGAGGGGATGTTTTTCTTTCTTCTTTATACGAGTAGGGATACAGCAAACGTATCGTTGCATACCTCTAACTGTACACATCTATAAGGTACGCTTGTAACGCTTCACTACTTTTACTACGGATATATCCTGCAACCCAGCTGCTTTATTCTAAAATGTCGTCGAACCTTAAACGAATAATCTTCAAAGTTCAAACCCTCGCGAAATGAATTGAGCAGTTTTTCCATTATTCAGATGAACGAATCCAGGTATTGGTATGAGTGCTTCCTGTTGTATTGTAAAAGGCTCGCGTAAGTCCTGTCCCATATTCCTATGTATAAACACTCGTCGTCAGGACTCAATGATACTCCAGAAACTTCTCCGAAGAAATCAATTTCTTGTCGCTTCTCGTAATTGTCTTGCGTACTATACACATGGACGAAATCAGCTGGTTCAGCGGCAACCATGAACTTTCCATCCGATGAAAACCGGATGGATCGAGTTGCGCCCAAGTTTCCTTTTAAAACGGCTACTGATTCTGAAAGCTTCCTCACATCCCAAACTCGGCATGTTTTGTCTTGATTGCCAGTGGCAAAAACACGACCGTTTGGGTGCCATGCCGTTGCAAAGGAAAAATCACGATGTCCTTCCACTGATGAGACCACCTACTCAAACGGAGATCCACTAATTAAGATCGACCCTATTCTATATTCCCTGTTTGGCTCAAAAGTAAATCTAGTTTGACTCTCACGCCTTAAGAGTAGTTTCCATACCTTTCCGCTTTGTGAATCGACAAGCAAACCATCAACATGATCACCCACAACAGCAATGAGCTTTCGATCTGGGCTAATTGATGTGTGCTGCGTCAAAGAAAGATCATAAGCTAGAAAATGGTGTGTGATTAAAATCAAACAAATGCAGCATAGTTACATGGAACGTGGAACGTAACCACGTTCCGCGATACGGGAACGTACGTACCTAATCACCACGAAACGCGACCCAAATCGCTCAAGGTAATACCTTTTTTAAAAAGTATTTTGGCCTTCATTTACAAATTAAACAAAAAAAAAGGAGATAAAACCTAGAAAAAAACAATTTTTAAAGCAAAAAAAATCATTTTAATTTAACTTTGTTTTCAAATATATTATTTTCACATAATTATCCGTACCCGGTCGTTCCCGAGTCAATCAGGTTGCGTTCCTTGTTCCTGTTCCTAACCGAATATCGTTCCTTTTTCTACCTTCATTGGGTCATATTTTTCCTAGGAGGCGTTGTGTAGAGGGAAAGAGATACAAATGATGCACAAAAAACATAAAGATAGAAATACTCACATTTACAGGCCAAGGAAAACAGAAATTCTTTAAAAGCTGAAATCTCTCCATATCGAATTCCCGTATCCCAGAGTCATTATTTGACACCATGAAATGATAACAGCCACTGCAGCAAAGAATTTCCATGTAAAGAGGTTCTGTATCAAAATAGATCAATTCACGGTGCTTACTTGCCAAGATTACATTACCTCACACTGTTAAATATTTCAACAGCGTTGGTGATAGCATTATCATCGTACGTAGTCCGAGCACAGAAGCTGACTCCAGGTTTATCAAGACGCTGAAAATTATTTAATATCGGTCAAAATACTATTAAATCTAAAGGAAGCTCAATAGCAACATGGACTCGAGACACTAATATTGCATTGCATTTCCCCATCGGGAGAAATCGAAAGTTAAAAGGTTTCCCACATGATAGGAGCAACCAAGAAAGTAGGGAAAATTGATATGTAACCGACGAAAGTAGACTTGCCTCTCTCTATAAAGACTAAGCTTTCTATTTCTCTCTGGTTGTGAAAGACCAGGATCAACTTACTTTTCCATTCAGAAGTTCAGAAAATAAAACTATAATGAAAACCATGCAGACATATCTGATAATGGTTTGGTGAAATAACAAAGCCCTTTCTATATCCTGAGTCTAGGGGCGTTCAACGGGCTGAGCCCCCATTTGAGCCCTTCTCCGGCCCGTTTGTAAAAGGGTATTGTAAGGGTCGGGCCGAAAACGGCACGGCTCTACTATAGTTAAAATAGAACGGGCTATAAAAGGGCTTGATAAGGGTCGGAAACGAACCCTTTTAAAAAGCATAATTAATGGATGATTTAATTATTATAAATGACAATGCCAACGGGAATATTAAAATTTCTACAAATTAATTATTATAAATGATAACTTAATTATTATAAATTAATCAATGGGGATTATAATAATTCTAAGAAATAAAAACTGGCCGAACCACGCTGAAAAGCCCGTCCCATATAAAGCCCATATTAAGTTTATTGAGCCCTTATCCAATCTGGCCCATATTTGCCTAGACCCGGTCTGGCCCTTATCCAGTCGATTGAACACCCCTAATCCTGACTAAAGATGTAACCAAACGTGCCCGACTCAAGATATCATGAGTAATTAGACAATACTCAGACATGCATCAGTAAATGTACTCAGCATATCCTCAATAACATTTAGTAATTAAACAATACCCAAGATAAGCATTACTTCAACTACTAAAAGGATTGGACATTTGCAAGAGCAAGAAACTAACATACTTTGCATACTAATTCTCCTTGGAATCCTCCGGCAACCATGAGTTTGTCTTTGACTGCTAATGTACTGATTTGAGTTTGGGTAAAACCTTCCAACAAGCTTCCTTTGTGTTTCTGATAACAACATGAGAGTTGGATAAACAAGCGCTTTAGAAAGAAGCTAGAAAGATAGCATTGAGCAAAGTAGGTACGAGGGGAAAAGAACACAATCTCCTCGTCACTGAAAATTGGAACAGCGATTACATAATCGGGTAAATTCCTTAACAACAAAACAGATTTATAAATCATACCTCGGTCGGGGAGACATGGCCGGCAAAGTTTACTACCTCGGACAAACTTCTTGTCATTGATGACCAATGCATCACTTGATAGTTGGACATGAGATAAACATTATGTTTTGAAGTAGCCCAAACAAGATTTCGTAGCTGCAAGGGAAAATAACATTATGTCCATTACCTACATTAAAAAAGACGAGAGAACACACACTTACATGGGTACACTACCCCTTTGTCACCAATTGGTTATGTGCAATGTAACATGATTAGATAGTTAATTCGCCTTTTGAATCCGTGATTCGCTCAAATTTGTTCAAGAATAGCCCAAAACCGACCATAATTCGTTTTTTACGATTCACGATTTGCGAGGAGATTAGCGAATCACGTGACACTGGTTATGTATCTCAACTGTTCTTCGTCAACCACATTGTTCCTAACCAAGACTATTTCTAAATTCTTATCTTAAAATTAAAAAGGGAACAAAACTTAGCTTGGCTTAGTCAAGATCCTAGTTAACTAGTTCAAACCAGCACATTGATAAAGATTATATTGATCCTTTGTCAAAGATTCAGACTGGCGACCATGAAGGTGGTATTTGAGTATTCTAATAGGAACGTTTGACACATACAGAAATGCACTCTAAAAGGGACAAGACATATAGAGAAAGTGCTATTCCTAAAGCTGTCCACCCAGGACGCCGATGACAAGGTAGTACTGTGATACGGAACCCAGAGCAATTTCAAGAAACGGGCATTGACCACGTTCATTCCCGTCATCGGAAAGGGGAAAAATCACCTAACTTCCCGTTAAAGACTCAACTATTCCACAACATGACATTCACTCCACATGGAAAGACATCCATCACCAAGTAAACATCCAACGGCGATCAAATAAAAGGATTCAAACTTCTCTTCCTCCAAAAAAACAGTACTGAAAAACGGAAAGCTACAAACCTGAAAATGCAATATTGTCGGTTTCACAAGCCTCGAATTGTAGAAGAAGTCGTAATAATTTCCGCCTTTATCCTTTGACTTCCATTCCTAATCACACCTAAATAAGTCAATAAACAAAACACCAAACATATAATGTATTCAAAGAAACAATACACGACAAGGCACCCTAAACCTCGATTGGTACATGTCTGACCTTGTCTATGGAATCCCCTGAAGTAGGGACATTCTCATAATTCTTATACTGTTCCAGTCTAGTTAACCGGTATTTCTCTCTTGTTACGTTCATCCTATCCCACGGAATACCCTGAATATCTTTGCCTCGTCGAGCACTGGCTGCTGATGTATCAGTAATCTCGGTAAGCTGCTCAATACATCATGTACATGGTTTCAGAACAAAATGTTCAAAAATCGTCAAAATGAGGAACACATGAATAGAAAGATTAGTGATTACAGACCAAATCATACTCATCCATTCCTAAATTCCCATCCTCTCTAGCATAGAAATCTCCTTCTACTTCATCAATCAAATCAGCCGCATCATGGTCATCCGCCATATAATCAAATTCATCAACTTGCTGCTGGGACATGATTCGTCGCCTGCATCGAAATAAACTATTATTAGTATAAACTAGGTGTTAATTTTCAAATTCCTTCATCTAGTAACCAAAAATTACTTCCAAGTTCTAAAGCCCACCAACTACTCTTACAAAGTTACAATCTAAGTTACTCAGACTCTTCATTTGCTTCACCTACCCGTGTCCGATCCTTATTCCTCAGACATTGGTATGGCACTTAAACACATCATTTTAGGCGTTAAATTGAATACTCAGACGTATCCGACACTTGGACACGTACCAGTATCCAACTTCAATTCCCAAGTCCAAGTAAGGTTACAACATAAATATATGAACACAGAAATCGGCCATTACCCACAAAACAATAAAACTCTTGAACAATTGTATCAACTATTCAGCTATCAAAAACCAGTCAATTTGGTCTGATCTAAAATTTTGATTTATAGCATGTTTTTTCCCCTCTTGTACTAACAAGTTGAAACTTTTCTTTACTCTCCCACAATTTCAGTCTGGTCAAAATCAATAAAGTGCCCAGAATTGTGTTGACAAAGAAGAAATTAATTGCCAATCAACATAAGAAAAAGGAAAAGTTATGTCCACAAAAGCAAGATCCAATCTTGATCTTCTAGAAATCACCAACTACCAAAAAGATTAAATGAATAAGTATAGAGCTAAAATTCAGATTGGGCAACAAAAATTCTTTAAACCCATTGAAAAAATTCTTAAAACCCATCTCAAAATCCCATAAAACCCATGAAAAAGAAGAAAATTCATCTTCAATCAAACCCTAAACATACCCTTCTTTATCAAAGAAAATTTTCTCAACAAGCACAATCAAGAAAGCCAAATATATAAGCATACAAAAACATCAATCAATTACCAACATTACAAATCACATAAAACAATAAATTTAAATTAGAAAAAACAAAAACAAAGTATGGTTATTTGGAGGGTGAAATACAGATAGATTTAACCTTTAAACTTCGTTCTTACTTTTTCAGTAAGGTGGGCAATCTGGAAAATTCTTCTTCAGCCTGAATCTATCCTTTTCTCCTCCAAAGATAATAATCTTGTACACTATGTGAATAATTCTTTTTAATCAAATATATATATATATATAGATGCTGCTGGCTTAATGCAAATGACTATGATCTGAAATGTGCAACTCAAGTACATCAAAATAAAAAAATAAAAAAATAAAAAAAAAATAGATTAGATGATTTAATCGTAAATAACTTATAACTTTAAAGTTATCATTTTTAATGTTAATTAAAAGGGATGGATTAAATTAATTATAATTTTAATTTTTAATGTGAATATGTAATCACTTTTTATAGTTGTATAAAGTAATTACTTATATCTTTGAAAAAAAAAAATAATCACTTATATCCCTAAATTGATTACTCATAATCTTAAAGTAATTAATGTGTTTGATAAATGGGTTGATCGAATGTACTCTCTCATAGTAAGATGATTTCAAATAGGACTTGTTTTTCACAAAATGTTATACGAGGCGGTCTTACTATGAGACGCGTCCTACACGGGTCAAATAGTCTATTATAGAATTACTATAGCTAATTACAAAGAAATTTAAAATATGACTGTTTTTAAATATAAATTTTTGTCAGAGACGGTCTCTTTGAGTGACAATCTATTATTTGATCAGCCCATAAAGAAAAATGTAGAGTAAAAATATAACATTAAAGTTTGTTGGGTCAGACTTAAAAGACGTATTCCAAAAAAACAGTCTCTCAAATCAAAAGATTGATTGTTTTTTAATACGTGATTTTTACAAGAGTAACTGTTTATCAGGAGTATTTGATAGTAGAGATTTTTTTTACTTGAGAATGAGTTGGGGGAAAAAACACAGTAAATTCTGATGCATCTATGCAAGTATTATTAAACTTTTATATGGTCATAGAAGTATAATATGACTCATATAGTCATCTCTAATATCATTTGGCAATATCTTTTCCTTTTGTTTTAGGTATCACTATTTTCTTCCCTATTTATATTTTCATATGAACGTTTATGTGAATAAGAAAACGTTAAAATTTATAAAATAACTTATAAAATGATGAAATTGATAGAAAACATATAAGGATTATAAATATTTAAAAATATTAAAACAAATTAGTGGGACAAATATGAGAATCACATGCATTAAATTATATTGAAAAATATGTCATGGACTGAATCCATGTCAATGGATCAAGTATAGATTAATGATCGAGTCATAATTATGTAAGTATTTTGTCTATAAACATAAGTATTTTGTCAAGATAAGACTTTTTTTATTATAGAAAAGACCAAAAAAAATATATATATATGAAAATTCAAACTTGAATTTTATCAATTAAGATAAGACATGATTTTTAATGACAGACTAAAAAAGTATCTTATTTGTCACAAAAGAAAACAAGCAAGTGAGGAACCCATGACAAGTATTATCCCCACAATGACATTTGATAATAATAAAAATTAACAATGTCAATATTCCTTCCAAATCTCTATTTGATAATGTTGAGAGATTAGACTTGTAGGATGAAATCAAATAAATTTAAAAGTCTCACCTTTTTCTTTAAAGATATTTTGCAACACTTTTTTTTTTGTGTGTTTGATACAAATGTTCTAATTATTTTTTTAAAAGAAAAAATCTCATTCATCTTGAATATTAAAACACTTTAAATAAACTTAAAACTCTTAATATGTATATATCTCATAATAATATCGTCTCTTATAATTTGTCAGCAAGTCTTGTATGAGACCGTCTCACAGTGAAATGAGCCCATACAAGCAACCCAAATCATTTATCATTTATATTTTTAAAGATCTAATTATAAACAAAATCTAAACTATTTTTTATTTTTTTAATGAATTAAAATTAGGCCAACCTATATTAAGACGTCTCAATAAAATATCAGCCCGTCTTATACGAGTCCATACAAGTAAGTTTATTTCTCTAAGTGATCACTTTGAAATTGTAAGTAATCACTTTAAGCTTATAAATGATAACTTTAAGATCCTATAAAAAACATCACTTTAAAAATAAATGTACATTAGACCAATTCAATTAAAATGGAATCACCGTGAGACCGTCTCATATAAGAATTTGTGATAAAATATTTGTCTTTTATTTTCTATTATTCTTGTCTAAGAAATAAGAATAATTTTTTTTTTGAATTGGAAATAAGAAAATTTAAGGCCAAGTTGGGTGTAATCCATTGGATGTGTGTCCTTTGCCCTATTTCCCTTTCTTTGTCTAATCAATATCTTTGAAATAAAGCCAAACCTCCCAAATCTCTTTCTTATTGTGCATGGATGTGTGTCCTTTGCCCTATTCCCACCTCATATTGAAGATAATTTGTTAAGCCTATTTAGCAATTATAATAATCCCAACAGATTTTTTTATAGTTTTAAACATATTTTTTATAAACTAAATATATAATTATTGAATTTAAATTTTCATCATGATGTAAGCCTTTAAGGTTGTTAAATACCTACAATCAAAAAGCAAATGAGTGATAAAAAAAAAAGCAAAATGAAAAAACATTTTATTTTTAGGCTGGTGATCGATAAATTATACTCCCTCCGGTTCTTTTTTATTGTCCACTTTGGGTTGGACACGCATATTAAGAAAATGGTAGTTGAGGTATTTTAAATGATTATAATAATTGTAAAGATGGTAGTTAGAGTATTTAAGTGATTATAATAATTGTAAAGGTGGTAGTTGGAGTATTTTAAATAATATAAGTGGGAGTATTATGGTTTTTACTTGTGTGAACATAGGGTAGTTGGGTAAAAAATCTTTGCCAAAAATAGAAAGTGGACAATTTGGGTGAACTAACCAAATAAGAAAAGTGGACAATAAAAAAGAATCGAAGGGAGTATAAGTGTAAACGAAAAAACTACTAACTAAGTCAAGTTAATAATTCTTAATTAGTTTAAATAATAATAATAATAATAATAATAATAATAATAATAATATAGTCTATACCTTATAGAGTGTAGCACTTAGGAGTAAATGAACATGAGCCAATTGTGTATGATGATAATATTTGAAACTTACTCAAATATAGGAATAAATGAATAAATTAAATTATTTAGAATTTTAGAGTAAGCGGTATACATCGGGTATAATGATCATGTGTGATACATCTTTTTCAAGCCCCACCACTTGAAGCATTTATGATGAATTGTTTTTGTCATACTTCTATTCCATAAAAGCCTTAATATACTATCCTAATTTCTATCTCAAAAATAATACACAATGGTGTGTCTCTTGTTCTCCTACTTTACAATGACTATTATGCGGATAAAATACCAACCAATTAAAAAAATAGAGCTAAATGAAAGTCAAATTATCAGAGATCTTATAAAAATATTATGATATATATCTATATAACTATTACTAAAACAAAACACACTTACGTCATCATCTTTCAAAATTGCTTACGTGTCACCTCCACATTAAAAATTTTCCCTCCTAAATTAAATGATGATGTCATTGTTATTATGATCTTTGACTTTCTACTTTTTTATTTTGAATACATTATTTTTCTTATTAATTGTTTTTTTTTTACTTTTTGGGTCAAATCATATTTAATGTATTAGCAAACTGTATATTATATTTTATTTATTTTAATTATTTATATAAAAATTTTCAATTTTTTTTTGTTAAATGAATATTATTTAGTGTATTGGATATTTTGAGATAGTTAAAACATAATATACTTTTACTAGGATTTGTTTTTGTTATTTATATTCAGAAATTTGATAAAACCGTGCATCGCACGGGCACTATCTAGTGTTATAACTGAGATAAAACTCAATTTTGAACAATAATCAAATTTTAGTAATGAGTAACTATTCGTTTTTAGTATAAAATTGTTTATGTGAAAAAATGTCAAGAGAGAGACTTACTTAACTCCATGAATTTTATAATTATACATATTGTTCTTTTAAATGTTTTTCACTTTGTTTTAGTCCGTAGGTACTAATAATTTATACAATTAAGTTTAATTTAATTCATTACTAATAAGCAAGAGTAATAAGCTTAATTCAGGTTAACTTTTAATTCGTTTTCATGGTATTTCAATCACTTAAATTCAATACTTATTTTTATTACTAATAAATTCGATTTAGCTTAGCACTTGTAAGTTTTATTTATTTAATTAATTTAATTAATAAAATTTCGCCAAAAAGAAAATAAGATTCAATAGTTACATCACAAGAGACATACATATATGATATATCTACGTTTAAATACTTTTAGATCTAGATTAGATTCTCTAAATTTATATACACATATTGCTTAATTTTGCCAAAATAATAAAAATAAAAATAAATATGAGTTAAGATGTCAAATGTTAATGAAGATTATAGGCAATCCAAGGTTAGTAATTGATGTTGGTGGAAATGGAGACAAATGCTCAACCTTCTAGGTAAAGGTGTTTAAGAAAATGTGTAGTATAAACTTCCTCTACATGTTCCCTATATTTAGCACTTCCCTTATTTTTTGTGCATAGTGTGATAATTCCTCTCATTATATTCTTTTTCTTGACCAAAAATATATTGGGCCATGTGAAAGGGGAAAAGAAATATTCTCTCTACACAATTACTAGTGCATGTTTTGGTGTCATTTGTCAATATAATCTCACCATTGTAATGATCTTCTAAGCCATCATGAACAATTTTACTTTGTTGGGAACTTGAAACTTTGCTCCATTTTCTACAATTTAATTATGTTTCATTAACTCTAGTCAATTCTTTTAAATTTGATTATTTAATATTTTATTATTCATTCAGCTACCAAAAGCGTTTGTGGCTCAATAGATAGAGTATCTGCATGTAAAGCAAAAGGTTTGGGATTCGACCCCTACTTGGCGTAAATATCAATTGAGGGTTTTCTTAATTGCACACATCTCTCTTTACTCCCTCCTTGTGCGGGATACCGAAAAGATCATTTTACCTTTACCTTTTTTTATTATTCATTCAGCTCCCTACTAGTAGTAGATCAAATCAGTTCAATTTTTTTAGCCATCTCAAATCAAAAGAATAAATTATTTTATACCACATATCACTTATTTCGTAAATATCAACTAGTTCAAATTATATACTTTTATGATAACGATAATCTAAATCAAAATAAATTTAACCACTTATTTCATCGTTAAAGTATCATCATACCTTATGGCTTAATAATAATAGAATAAGATAATATTGTCTTACTACTTTTAAATTTGTTACAATAGTCCATTGAATTTGCTATTTTCTAGTACTTCTCATTAATTTTCATCTACACATTTATTCACTCCTTTCATACCATCTTTCACTTATTTTCTTCAAAACTAAACCAAAAATTTAATGCAAATGTGGCAAACATAAAGGACAAAAGTGTATACTATATTATTTGTGCTTTAGAGTAACATTCCTCATGCTTTGAGAATCATTAGTAAACCTAATAGTTAAAGGTTTTTCTTGTCTTCTTACATGTAGAGAATCCTCCTTACCACTGACTCAAAAATATATTCCTTATCACTTTGACTTTACTACTAATTTTTTAGATGTTAAAAGAGGTAGGAAATCACAAAAAGGAAGGTAACAAAAACTTTCTTTATATTATAATTTATATTAACATAAAAGTATCCTTTTTCAAAATTGTTCAAGGTTATGTAGCTAGCTAACCTGCATTTCCCTCTTTGTAAGAGGTTTCAGACTTTCAGTAGTAACTAACTGTACTAGTCTCACATGAGAAACAGCCCCAAATTTCAGTTTCATTGAGTTCTTCGACCCGATTCTTCATTTCTCGAACTCTAATCGAATGCATCTGTTTCGAACCTGAGCAATGCGTTAGTACGAAGGCAGTTCATCTTGATTTCTTGGCGTGAACACTGTAATCGAACAATAACAAGCATAAAACGTAACATTTAAAGAAAAGGTACATAGAAAGAAGGCATGGCTTGCTGTTACATGGATAAGGTACTCGAGTATAGTGCCGTAGATCTTCCTCAATCCTGATGTATGCATTTGAAGCAATAAGACGAACAAGACAGAAGTACAGACTATGCAACTATTAGCAATGCATATCGTCTTTAAAGGGTTTGTTTTTCATTCCTAGTATGCATTTAAGAACATGATTCAAGCCAAGGACAGCAGCTCACTAATTTTGAAGAAAAACCATGAAAGGCGTCGATCAAGGGAAAATTGGGATTGTTCAGTGAGGGGAAAGGCAGAACTAGAACGAATGGGAAAGAGGAATGGGGCAGAAGAGACGGATTGATAAGCTGAATTACGATACTAAAAGGCAGCATGGACATAATCAACAAGCAAAACCTAGCCAAATGCCTGGAAAATGGCATTCACGATCATATTGATTCAGTGAGGGATGTTACAGAAATTGAACAAAGCTCACTGTGTAATCGAATGAGTGGAGAAGAAGAAATCAAGCAAAATGACCACTAGAACTGATCTATTGGTTCATCTAGCCAACCCCTAATCTCTAGGGATTAAGGCTTTGGCAATGTGTTCATTGTTGTCTCCATAAAACTATACCAAGTAGTTGTACGTCAAATTACAGCAATTCATTAATGATAAGCCTTCATGAAAGGAAATATGCAAAACAAACAGTTGAGTGTCAAGAGGCAGAAGCTTCATTAAGCTTATCAGGATGCATCAAGTTCAGAAATGTTTGACCCGTATCTGTCCACACAGTAGTTCTATTAGTGTGCGGTCATCAGAAGCCATTTATAGTTGCTATCGGAGCACTAACTAAGGAACCCTCCAAAGCTAGAAGGGACCATCCATAGTGCTCCAAAAGAAGACCCATATACATAACATAGCAACTAAAGAGATAGCAGGAATTGTGTCAAAAAATAAAATCAAGGAACAGGCCAAGTTGAAATATAACGTAAATAGAGATACAAAAGAGGTATGTCAAAGAAAAGAAAGACTTCTTAAAAAGGAAACCTTAAAGCTACTCTTGGTAGATATTAGAACATCTGATAAGCAGAATGCAGTAACTCTTATTATCACATCTAAAACCTACTTGAAGTGTTTTAGGTCGAGAGTCTAGGGCCGTATCTTTGGTTATCCAATTGGGTTTTAGCTTGGCTCATATTGGGTTTGAGTCTTGACAAGTCAACTCTAAGTTTTGAACTGGGTCAGATTGGGACCAAGTCATCTCGGGTTCAGGTCTAACATATTCACATGCCTGATTAACACTAGGCAAATTGAGGGATGTAAACTCGTATCGCTTGCAAGTCTGTCAAATCGAACCAGATTATTTGAAGTCTGGTTTTTATGAAATCTCTTGGGTTATATACATTTTGTTTCATAATATGTTTGGTGCAGGTCGAGTTTGGTTACCCACATATTTGGATTAATCTTCAATGAGAGTCATCCTTGGGTCGGGTCAGATTCTGGTGGATAGGTCATCACAATTAGAGTAAACCTGATTTGTCAATTACTGAAGGGTTCCATTTTTCATTGCAGAAAAAACCCCTACACCAATGGCAAACTCAATTGAATTTATAATGAGTCACCATAGGATAAAACGAACGAGTTAATTAAAACTAACCTCTATAAGGAAATATCCAAGCGGGTCATGTGCACCTGCTTTTTGCATTCCCACCACGGTTGAAGAATGAATTTTATCCCTCTGTTTAGTCAGAGTTTGACTCCCTAAGACCAAATCCATGCATGTAAAAAAGATCTCTAATTCTTTCTCTAAAGGAATGCACACATTAAAGTTCTGCTTACCTTTTGTTTTCTGCTACAACTTTGTGTCTTCTAAATGCCGTGTGTGCAATGGTACCTTGCAATCGGCTTTACATATTGTCCACTGCTTGAAATGTAGTGATTCCTGGTTGTACCACTTGCCATTTGGCTCAACAATTATAAGTTTAAAACAATGCACACATCAAATCGTACCAAGTACTCATTTATAATGGAGAATTTATGCATCTAAAATAGTTGACCACGTTACTGTCCAGCTTAAAAAACATCTAAAAGTATGAACATGTAATTTTTGTTCCTTTTTAAATATATACTTTTGAATACAAAAATTCTGAAACTAATAGTAATCCTGGTGATAATCATACACTGTAAATGAACTATAAAGCAGATTACCCTCTTCAGAGTAATGGAGGAGATAATAACAGTTATCACAAAAATAACAAGGATTTTCTCCAGCCAGCTTATCATCCAAAGTCACCTTCGTGGCTTTGTAAATTCGACAAACGGTGCATTTCTTTAGAATCTTTTTCAGTCGATGGACAAGCAATGGGTACGCTGCTCGATTTTGTATATCATCAGGGTGAATCAATCTCATGTCTCTAATCACCATACAATGAGTACAATCTCCCTGCAAAACAATTGCTGATAAAATCAGAATATGACCAGAATAAGGGAAGTCTTCAACACATGTTTTTTTAATTCGCAAATTGCTCACAATGACCCAATAATAGCCCAAAACCAACCATGTTTTGCTTTAATAATTTGCGATTTGCTAGGAGGTTAATGAATATGTGACAATGCTTTAACCACTAGGTTAACCCATGATTTTTATGTTTGGTTTTGCTTTCGCTTAGGTTTTTTGAACAAGAAAGTCAATTTTTTTACCTGGTGGCAGTACACGTACCCAGTACCAAGTCGGAATCCCAAATCACAAAAGCGAGTACTTTGCATGTTGACTGCCATAAAAGTAGGCAACCTAGATACTGGCTTGCTGTCTACGGGAACCTTCCGACGCTTTCCTACACCAGCTAGAATGTAGTTCCATTTTGTAAGTGCCTCTTCCTTACAATTCTTAAGCCAATCTAGTATTGGCTCACTATAGTCGATTGCTGAAGGATCCCGAGTGTCATTGCAGAAAACCCCCTACACCAATCGAAAGCTCAATTCAAATTAGTAATCAGTTACCATAAGATAGAAGCAACAAGATAATATATAACTAACCTCTATGAGGAAATATCCAGAAGGGTCATGTGCATCTGCTTTTTGCATCACCTGGTCTGTTAAACAATGAATTTTATCCCTCAGTTCAGTCAGGCATTGACTCCCAAGGACAAGAAATTCTTGCGTCTGCAACAAGAGGGAGACACATGGGTCATGGAGAGATCACGTAAATTTGCAGAACCAAATCTTGTAACCACAAAGTAAGACTGTACAAGACTTGTACACATACTTCATGCGTGTGAAAAAAACTCTTGTTCTTCCTTATATAGGAATTCTTATTTCCAAATTAGGAATTGGGATTAAGGCTTTGACATTGGAAATTTTATACTGTTTGGCTACTAAAGCGAACCGCGATAATAAATTAAATGGAATACAAATTTATCATACCTTGATATTAAGTCTGAGATTTTTACTTGAAATTGTTTTTATTTGTGTCCGATATTCAATTATTTTTGAAGACGTTCACTAATTCTAATTTTTTTATTTGTATGTTAATCATTAATTAATTAGTAAAAAAGCGAATGGCTTAGATTTCATATTAGAATAATCAAACACTTGAGATTGCATAATTATACTAGTTGAATTTGAAAACCACCATTGATTGATTTCCTTTATGGCATTCTTGTGGTGATTGAAAATAAATTCAAAATTGATCACTGATTAACAATCGATAGAACAAATACATATTGACATTTATATACAAGCAAAAATGCATTTGACACTTAAAATAAGGTGCAAGTTAAAACACTTTAAGGTTTCTTACCGAATGACACTAATCCATACCTTTTTCCAAGAAGCTTTACTATGATAAATCTCAACACAAAGAATAACCTCTGGATATTGAATTGGTCCATGTTTTCCTGTCATTGAGCACTTAAGCTGCTCATAACCAAAAACAGTATTATTAATTTTTAGAAGAAAAGGAGCGACAGAAAAATAAAGGCACTCAGTAAAAATGTACATAATGGACAAGTTATACTTCAATTGCAATCGAATACGAAAATTACAGTTATAATGCAGCCATTGCAACAAGCCAACAATAGACTATAGAATCTATTAGTTAATGAGACTTTTAGTATTGTTTAAAGACCTTTAGTATGATTGTAGACTCTTAGTATGCTTTTATCAATTATAAGTACAAGTATAAGTCTAGACTCATAAAACATGATGAGGTTACAGATATTATATGTATGTGAAAGGCTAAAGGTAATGTGACTTTTAAAGGTCACCGCTATTAGTAGGCTACTTCCAACCCCTATATAAAAGGATATAGTACTCATCATTTTATCACAAAAAACAATCTTTCTATCACTTTAATCTACTTATCTTACAAATTCTCTCTAGTCTCTACTTCCTTCCAACACAATCACATTCTCGGAAGGGAAAAATCAGTAGTAGAATTCAAAGGCAAGATGTACATCATGAATTGGGTAGGAGTGAATGAATAAAGATTCTAAGAAATAGTCCCACCACAGAAAGCTGAGACTGCCAATCCCATATTGCTACACTAAGTAACAAATTAACAGCAGTCCATAACTGTAATGTAATGAATTAGGGATAGCAAACAGACAGATTGAGATTTCAAAGAGAGATTACAGATGAGAGAAAAAGGAGTTGGGACTAAGATAAAGTAAGGTGAAAGAAACAGAGAAAATCTCAACCCCTAATCAAATCGTTAAACCACTTATCCTTGTTTCTCCTATTCTGCTTCTGCTCCTAGAAAAGTGGAATAGAATTGTCTTTAAAACAGTTTCATCGTAATATTTTTTAGAAGTCACAGATGAAAAAAAGGGAAAGAAAACATTTCTACACCTTTTCCCAAACTAGTAATGTTGGATAACAGCAATGCCAGACAAAAAGTTCAAACAGCAAAACAGTATTATGACTCGAGCAGAATCAACCCTAGAGTTCAAATTATACACTTTTTTAATAGAGAGGTAATGAAGTCTCTAGTGGAACAATAGGAGTGGAATAAGAAAGAGATAAGAGGGTAAATAAGAAAGAGATAAGAGGGTAAACTTAGTATACAAAGAGCCAGCCCGATCCTCCCACTCTACTGAGTGCTGACATGTGCTTATACAGGCAAAAGGAGGAATGATGATAGTACGAAGGGGAATCAACTACAAGAAGAGTTATGAATAAGTTAAAAGATAACCTAGACTAGAACAACAATGAAGGAGAAAAGAAAAAAATAGATGGCATTTATTAAATGTTACTTCATGGAGAAAAATCCTATCTGAAATCTTGAAAGGTTATGTCCATTTTGTGATTAGAAGAAAATTTGGCTCTTGAACACCAAAACCTTTCTAAGGCTTGCAATTACTTATGACTATGACGTCTATGAGTATTTATAACCATATCCACTATGAAATTTCCTTCACTTTGCCAAAATTATCTTCCATAGTTACATGTTTAGCATGTCGACGGCAATACTACAAGTCCTCACTCTTATTTAATGTTTTTAAAAATGAAAAAAAGAGGATGTAAGTTCTTTTAGCCTTTACATATGTCAAATTAGAATTTAGATTCGAACATTTTGATAGTGGCACCATAACAGCTTTACCCCCTAAGAAGCACCAAACAAAAAAGGAAGAAAATGCAAAAAATTAAAGCAACACCACATTCATCAATTATATAATAGTTATTTTGAAAGCAGACCTTAAGCAAACATAAAACTAATGACTGAATTGAGTCACAAATCAGCAAAACACCACAGAGCGTTCAATCTACATGAATGATTTGAAAAGCACACCTTTACAGGATGGGATGATTCGAGATATTTCAGAGTTTCAACATTTCCTGAAGATAGTACACCCGTGTTTTCTTTATCACGACTGAACTTTCACCAACAAACAAAAAACAAAAGTAAGAAATGAGACAAAAACAGAAACAAAATGTGAAGGTCTACCACAAAAGTTTTTCAACAAGATCCAAATACACACTTGAATGAATGAAGTTTAACGGATGCTTTATCTTCTTCCTGCTTCTCCCTAATTTTTGCCAGATGCTCCACTTTTGTGAGATATGAGTCCTGCAAAAACAAGGACATATACATCTCAGAGTCAAGATGGATGAAATGAAAAACTGTACAATTCAAATTATATACCTGACAAATAAGGAAGCAACATTCTGCAGGTCTTGTCCTTCACACAGAATGATATTGCATGTCAAAAGAAAGGAAAATTCTAGCACAAAACCAGACTATACCAACTCCTATCAGCTTAATGTAGGAATATTGGAACTATAAAGAAACCATACAACTTTTTTTTTTAAAAAAGTTGTTATGCACAGTAAAATTTTTGAAACTACTCAATTCTTGTTATAACAAGGAGCAGGAACTTCCTTCAACCATCTCTAACTATAAAACAAAGAAATAAAAAAACCCTTCTTCTTGTAAATTGTAATGACAAGGTAGTAAGCTAGGTGACAGATAGAACTTCAGATCGTTTTGAAAAGGCAATTTGAAGTCAAATGCCGATTTGAAGTGTAAAAAAATCCGAGTTAGAGGGGGGGGTGGTTATAAGAAACGTTGCAAAAGAAAGTACAAGAACTAAAAAAAACTATACTATATAACAGAGATTGACAAGGGGTAGAACAATACATCAATGCATTTATCCTTTTTCTGATCAACCAATTTCCTAGTCCTCCCATTCTTTGACTTGGCCTTAATTTTAGCTTTCCCCTTCCTCTTTGTCAAGTTGCAATTCTCTTTTTCCTCGTTGTAACTTGTATCAGAGGAAAAGCCATTAGAGTACTCACATGAAGCTGATGTACCAACATCCAACATCCTTTGACAATCTTCAGCACTGGTATCATTAATGAATTTATTAGAATCAATCCAACGTATGATTAATGCAAGGTCAAGCAAGTTTCGCTCTAATATGACAATGTAGTAGTAGTTTATCATTAGTAAAGCTCTTATTGCTCTTATTGATCATTCAATCAAATAGTGACATAACACTACAAAGACAGAAAGCATGATCTAGCTTCTCTTGTCAAATCCCTCACTATTCCAATCAAAGCAACACCAAGTGATATTTGTAGCGCTAATAACAACCACCAAAGAAGAACCCAAATTAGACTCACAAATCACACCATACTTAAGAATTCCATCACATTTCCATTGAAGAATTATTAATAACAATATATTCAAGTACTATTACAACTAATACTTAGGTCGGTGCCCTTTAATCAATATGAGGGGTCAATGGAGCAGTTTACATAACATCTGGTACAAGAATATTCTAAATATACTAACCCAGAGCTGCACGGGTCTTCTGCCAAGCCTGAAGAAGTTTTTGCATCTGCGCCATCCTATAACCACAACAATAAAAGATTTTCATATATAGAAAAGTTTAGTTCAACAATAGAGACACCGTAATATAGTGCAGCATCATTGATAGTAATACACTGTTACTGGGGGTCTCCATTTCAAGTATTAATGCAAAAGCTTCAATACTAGACAAGGTTAGACAGTTCATTTTGACAAAAACATTTAATTGTTTTTGGTTAAATAGCACACTTCACCATATACCCAAGCCAGCCGGATATAAGTTCCAAGTCCCATGTAATAGGTAATACAATGATAATACCTCAAATGCAATCCTCATAGCCTCAGCAACCAACTCATCATCGCTGTATATTCTAAGCTCATCTACCCTATGCCAGGAAAGTTAAAGTTCAAATCAAGATCAATAATGTATTGGGAAAGAAGGGAGGACAAAAAGAAGCGACTTACGAAATATCTTCTTCAACATCAAGTGGTTCAGAGCCTAATTCAGCCTTCAAACTCTCCAATTCTAGATAAACATCGGACTCGAAAACAGAAACCTTGGTCATGGGGCTGACAAAATCCTGAACAAAGATAGGTCCTCCTCGAGGAATCAAAAGTGAAGAATCATCATCTGAAATTCGCTGAGACGACTCACTCTTCTCCATTTTTCTAAGAATTAACCTTTCAAATTCAACGACAAAGTTGATTCAATTTTAATTTCACAATAAACAAATATCAGTGCGGCCATAAAAGTAAAACATTTGATTCAAATTCAAGAATAAGATAAACAAGTAACAACTTAAATGAATACCGATGAAACAACCCAAACCAGCGTAAACAATATTATAATACTGTCTACAAAGCACAGCGGAAGACTTATAAAAGTCTGGGCTGAATCCGACCTGTGGCTCGATAGCCACAACAAACTAATATCAGAGTATTTAAAACTTTCTACATTAAATAAGTGAATACCATTTACAGAACGTTATAAAATATTACAATTTAATTTTCAAATATCTAAGTTAAATTATGATTTTCAAAAAGAAGTCATCGCCGCACACTTAACACAGAACACAAGTAGGCATCGTGTCCACAGCAGAGCTAACCTGAAAATGGACCTACCCCCGTAAGGGATAGGCCCCATCAAAGACTGTCAACAATTGAATTGTTGAGTAATCTAACAAACTATTACATTTATATACAAGTCATTAACAACATCTCCAATTTAATCTTTTGCTCATTTAGTAACTCCTTATAAAACATTAATTTATCAAACCCAAACTCTTTTAAAAGACCGTTTGGTTTCAACATAAATACGACTAAGAAGCTTTGGTTCATAGTGAACCAAAACACGGCTATAACTTTACAAGTTAATAGCGAAAATCAAAGTACAACTATTACTTTACGAGTAACTAGCGAAATCAAAATACGACAAATGATACATACGAATTTATTTGCGAACCAAACAAAACTTAATATACCAAACGCATTTATTCAAAACTCATATAAAAGAAACAATAATAATATAACACTTTAAAACGTGGGAATATATGGACCGTCAGGAAGTAGGCTTGATCTAAATCCTGAGAATACGGGTGATCGTCATCACCGAAAATACGGTTCTTGCAAGAAGAAACGAGATCGGGGTCTCGAGACCGATCTGAAAAGCGTTACCTATTATCAAGCTATAGGATTTCACAATAATCCGGATATAAATATCCGTTGCCAATTCCCAAAAACGGACATGTTTCAATGTCGAAAATTTCATTATAAAACGAATCAATAATTTACTTGATTTTCTTTGAAATCAATAATCATACTTCATTTCATAAAACCATATTTCAAGACTCATATTTTAGAAGGCAATATCATAGAAAACATGTTTTTAATAAAGACTAGAAAACAAGGTCAAACAGAGTGAAAATCCAAAATTTCGAACACCAAAAATTATACAATTTTGCTCAGATTTCGTTAGCAGTAATACCACACCTTATAAAATATAACTTGAAGTTTGAAATACTTCAATTAAATTTAAAAGATAATAGTGTTTGTAGAATTACCTTTATGAGCAAATTCTTCAATCAAAAATCAGATTAGAAAACCAAAGAACTTCATTGATGCATTTGAACAAACACTATGTGTGCATCAAGTTCTAACTTCAAGGGATAAAGATTCAAGCTCCATTTTTGCATCACCATCAATAATACTCAACAAAGAAAGAGTAATAACCCTAAATTGATCTCAAGTACCCAATAAATAACCTTAAACATTTAATTAAAAGAATACCCAATTTATTTCATAACTACTAATCCCGTATTAGTACCATATCAGGACACCCTATTAGTATTTTGGTAGTAACTTCCTCATACAAACTCGTATAGAGGCGATTCAAGTGTCTACGCGACCGCGACTCAGAGCTCTACAATTCTTATGAAGACACCAAAACCCAGAAACGATCAGAACAGCCCCGAAAATAGTAAAACAGAAGCTTATTATTGCTTTTCATGACAGCCTGGCAGTATTTCACTATTTTGAACATAACTCTCTCATAAGAACTCATTTTGGGGCGATTCAAGTGCCCACGCGACCACGACTCCGAGCTCTACAAATCTCATGAAGACACCAAAACTCAAAAATAATCACAACTACCCTGAAAATAGCCAAAACAGAATGCTCAGTTTCTGAACTGAAATTTCAATATCCAAAATACTAAATTTTATACTAGAAACCAAATAACCCAAATAACTAATACTAACATAACCCAATTACTAATTGAATCTATATACTCAACTTAAATTCAAGTTGATGCTTATATTTGAATCAAAGACCCAAATGGAATCCACAAATTCTAAACTACTTTAAAACATTCAATTTATACTTAAATAGAATAGTTTATGGGTTACCTCAATCACATGGAAGGACCTTCCAACTTTTAATCTTGAACTTCAATAGCATATAATCATCAAAATAAACCCCAATTTAGCTTTTCTGAGATTAAATTGAAACCTTCAAACCCTAGACTTGGGAATTTCCAATTTATAAAAGTATTATTTACTTATAAGAGTCTAGAATTGGTGATGGAAGAATAGATAATTTTCAGATTTTAAGAAAGCTTTATTCACCAAAAGGAATGAAATAGGTTTTAGAACTTTCTTTTAGAAACTAAGGTAGAAGATGAGTAATAGGAGTATGTGATTATCCAGATTACAGGGTCATAACTGATAGGGTTTTTAACTTTGCGTGACTCATAGTTTGGATAAGTCATATAATGGGGGTGTTTGGCAATTGGCTGTTGGCTGTTGGCGGTTGGCTTTTTTAGTTGGCTTGTTTGACCAGCTGGAATAATATTGGCTGTTTTTGTTGGCTTTTAAGCTAGCTGTTTGTGGAGATGTTTAGTAAATTTGAATATTGATTGTTGGCTGTTTATTAGAGAAAAAGTGGGCCAACAAGCCAAAAGCAAACCCAAAAAGCTAGCTGAAGCAGCTTTTTCATTATGACTTAAAAGCCAGCTTTTCAGCTACTTTAAAAGTCATTTACCAAACACTTTTTTTGGTTGTTTGACCAACCAACAAGCCAAAAGTCAAAAGCCAACCAAAAAGTTGAGCCAAAAGCCATATACCAAACACCCCCAATGTAGTGGCGTTACATGAGTGTATAGCTTTTTACATACACCCATTCAATCTCAATTTTCATCGTATAACTTACTTTGTCCCAAATCTAATACGACTGATATCCTCAAATAATAAAATATTATTCTGAGTCCCAATAAAATAACATACTTAAAATTTAATAACCCAAATTAACTTAATTAATTACTATTAATTAAGTCGCTAAAATAGAAGTTGTCTCAACCGATTAATCTCAATCAAATTTAATTTGCTCGGTAAGATAACCCAATTTAAGAACTCTATTGTATTGTCAGTTTTGGAATTCTGAATTTGAACTTGTAATAGAAAATCTTACCTCACAGCATCAACGCCTTGGGTGGAGAGACACGAATCGAAGGCTCAAAGCTCGATATCTTCACAAATTACTCTAAAAAATTCGGCATCACAGCCGTTAAATACCCGGAAGAGAATATATACTCTTGACTCGACAAGAATGGACTAACCTCTATCACTGCAAAACTTTCCCCTGTTGCATAATGATTTAATTGTAATTTAACCGAACTTGAAAACAAGGGGTAAGCAAAGCAAGCAATCCATAATCACTAAAAACAAAGAACAAATTTTTTTTTGCAAAACTAAGATCTTAATTCCTACAATTATGACCTAGACACTTTTGGGGTGAAGCCTTATATGCTGCAGTTCACGTGATCAATTTGTCACCTAGTGTTCCTTTAGATGGTGATGTTCCTAATAGAGTTTGGTTTGGGAAGGATGTGTCCTATGATCACTTACGTGTCTTTGGGTGCAAGGCCTATGTTCATGTCCCAAAAGATGAAAGATCGAAGCTCGATTTCAAGACTCGTGAATGCATTTTTGTTGGCTATGGAGAAGATCAGTTTGGGTACAGGTTTTATGATCCTGTTGAAAAGAAGTTGGTTCGCAGCCGAGATGTAGTCTTTGCTGAAGAACAGTTCATCTCTGATATTGAGAAGGCTCATGTTTCTACGTCTCAGATTGGTGGTGATCTAGTTGATTTGAGTTCACATCCTTTGGTTCCTGCACCTATTCCTGCTGAGGTGCAAGATGATGATATTGAGGACAATATGCCTGAGGTTAATATTCCCGCTGATGATGATAATGTTGAAGAAGTTGATCATCAAGATCACCCTGAAGACCAGCCGCCTCCCGCTCCTGTTAGAAGATCCGAGAGAGGTCATATTACTTCTACTAGGTATCCTTCCACTGAGTATATTTGCTTAACCGATGAGGGAGAACCTGAATGTTTTGAGGAAGCCATGGAAAGTGATGACAGGGAGCTTTGGATGGAAGCAATGAAAGATGAAATAAGTTCATTGTACGAGAATCACACTTTTGACCTTGTGAAACTACCTAAGAGTAAAAAGGCTTTGAGAAATCGTTGGGTCTACAAGCTTAAGCAGGATGAAAATGCTAAGAAGCCCAAGTACAAAGCTAGAATAGTTGTGAAAGGCTGTAATCAGAAGAAGGGTGTAGACTTTGAAGAAATTTTTGCACCGGTTGTCAAAATGTCTTCTATTAGAGTTGTTTTGGGTCTTGCTGCTAGCCTTGACATGGAGATTGAGCAGCTTGATGTGAAGACTGCTTTCCTTCACGGTGACCTTCAGGAAGAAATTTATATGCAACAACCAGAGGGCTTCAAAGTTAAGGGAAAAGAAGATTATGTGTGCAAATTGAAGAAGAGCTTGTATGGTTTGAAACAAGCTCCAAGGCAATGGTATCGCAAGTTTGATTCTTTTATGGGGGAGCAAGGGTTCAAGAAGACTGCTATGGACCATTGCGTTTTTCAAAAGAGATTTGCTAACAATGATTTTATTATTTTGCTACTTTATGTTGATGACATGTTGATTGTTGGGCAGAATGTTGATCGTATTGTTAGCTTGAAGCAGCAGTTGAGCAAGAAGTTCTCTATGAAGGAACTTGGGCCCGCGAAAAACATTCTTGGCATGAAGATTGTTCGTGATCGAAAGGCTCGAAAATTGTGGTTATCACAGGAAGCATATATTCACTAAGTGCTTCAACGTTTCAACATGGACAAAGCAAAGCCAGTGAGTACACCTCTTGGTTTACATTTTAAGTTGAGTGCTCAACAAAGTCCTTCCACTGTTGAAGAGAAGGAAGCTATGCGACATATCCCTTATGCATCTGCCGTGGGTAGTTTAATGTACGCTATGGTTTGTACAAGGCCTGATATAGCACATGCAGTTGGTTTGGTTAGTAGGTTCTTGTCTAATCCTGGTAAAGAGCATTGGAATGCTGTAAAGTGGATTTTGAGATACTTACAAGGCACTGCAGATTTGAAGCTATGTTTTGGGAGTGATAAGCCTATCCTTGTGGGTTACTCAGACGCTGATATGGCTGGTGATATTGACTCGAGAAGGTCTACTTCAGGTTACTTGGTCACTTTTGCAGGAGGAGCTGTAGCTTGGCAGTCTAGACTACAAAAATGTGTTGCTTTGTCTACAACAGAGGTCGAGTTCATTGCTACGACTGAGGCATGTAAGGAATTGCTTTGGATGAAACGTTTTGTACGACAACTTGGTTTCACTCAAAAGAAGTATGTGTTGTTTTGTGACAATCAAAGTGCAATTCATCTTGCTAAGAATTCCACCTTTCATGCTAAGTCGAAACATATTGATGTGAGGTATCATTGGATTCGTGATGTTCTTGATGCGAAGTCACTTGCTTTGGTTACCTCAAAAAAAAAAAAGTCACTCGCTTTGGAGAAGATTCATACCAATGACAATGGTGCCGATATGATGACTAAGGCCTTACTTCGTGGGAAGCTTGAGATTTGTCGTGAGATTGCCGGGATGGCAATCACCTCCACATAGTCGTGAGGGGGAGTTTGTTGGGTTTTTGGGTCCCTTCCTATGTGGAGAAACCCATTTTATGTTAAGGATATATATCCTCTTATTTTCTAACCCATGTAGGGTCAAGTGTTTAGCTTCCTTGAGAAGCTTAGGGCATTGATATTTTGGTCTTCTATCATAAGACTCATATCCCCTTTTTTGAAAGTGAGAAAAGAGAGAAACACAAAAAGTGAAAGCAATCCCGTAGAGCACTTGCACAGTCCCACGAAATTGCCATTTCTCGGAGTTTCAACCGTTGGATCGTCCTATAATTTTACCAGCTTGTTGGGGACACATAGGGCTTCAGTTTGGACAGTTGGATCGTCGTTTTGAGCTTTGGTTCGTTGGTTATTGCTTCTGGACAGAAGCTGCTGTTTTGGTGATTTCTATCCTCTTTGTTTCTCAATTGTTGATTACTACGGTTGTTTGTTCTTGGGTAGTTTGAAGACCCTTTGGAGAACTTTGGATTGATTTGTGTAACCTCCTTTTCATCATAATAAGAGAAGTTTGGGTGGACTCCTAAAGTCCCGTGGTTTTTACTCTTCACACCGAAGAGGTTTTCCACGTAAAAATCTTGTGTCTTTGCCCTTGTTTATTACTTGCTTTTATCTTGTTTGATTGTTGATGTTATTGTGGTTTATTGGTGATATTTGAGTATGTTGAATTGGTGTTTTGGTGAATTAATTTATCCGGGTTATTTCCGCTATTTGTGTGTTATCAATTTGTGTAATTGGTAGCTATTGGAGGTGTTCTTACCTCATCAAGAAGAACAAGGATGTAAAAAAGGATTTATAGAAATTAAAATGGAGTAGCTTAGTGGTTGGGGTTGTTAAGATCATACTGATTGATGGCTAATAAGTAAACTTTTCATACATATTTTCCCTTACTTTCCAATTATTTAAGGACAACAAAAAAAATGTTGATCCTTATTTTTTTTAGTGAGCTACAACTTTGGTCTTATGCTAGTTATACAGGCCTTTTTCTAGTTGTAATGCATTATTATTGGTGTTCTATACATCTACAAAAAGCTTCTCTATGATGTGCATCACAAGCTTTGGGAGCTTCATATTGTTAGTAGTAACTAGTAAGTATATAGTATTGTGCGCACATTAATTAACATGGGATCCCAATTCAGATTATGCCATTATGGTGTTTGGTGACAAGGACTAACTTCATTCCTTTTGATGAGTTGATCCTAAATAAGTTTACAAGTAAACAACAGTGTCACAATTTTAATTTGGCTTACAAAATAGGAGTAACTGTCTTGCATGTACATCTTGCAGATTCAGCTTCCATTAACTTCAATTAAAGAGCTAATCTCTTTCACTTGTAATGCAATGCTTTCGAATTGAATTAATCCATTGTTAATGATTAATTTTGTGAGTATTTGTTTTTGCTTCTGTAAAAAAAATTTAAGCTGGGGTTTTGTTTGTGTTAAATGTTCAATATGTTACAGAATGAGCAATTTAACAAACAAAACTTTTCCAAAACTATTGCATAATTTCCCTAGTATTTATATGCTGGGGCTACCGTTGATTTTAGACCCTATATAAGCCACTAACACTGTTAATCAATAAAGACAACTACAAATACCGGTACACAACATGTAATCTCAATCTATGTCTAACTCTAACATCTTCGCTTATGAAATTCAAGAGCCACAACAGAAAACTAAACCGAATTTTCATACCTAATTCTCAAAATCATCACAAAAATAAAAATAAATGTAAATAAAGATTTCGAAACTCAATACTTGAATAAGTAAAACTGAAATTTATCATTGGTAGGAGGGTACCTTAATATGGAGGAAGAAGGAGATAATGGTGAAGGATGGATGCTGCGTGTAGTTGCTCAGGAGGGCGTCGCTGGCTTCAGGCCCCGCTAAGTCTACTGCGAATGTTCGGCTAAGTTGGTTGACCGGTGCTGGCGGCGACTGGTCGGTTGAGGCTTCGGCGATGAGACAAGGAACAGAGAAAGGGATTTGAGAACTGGGAAGAATATAAGAGAAGAGTACGAAAGAAACTTGCGTTGGTTAGTGAATTTATTCACGCTAAAAGGAAACAAGGAGGAGTAATTTTTTATTTATGAACAAATTAACACAAATTCTTTTGACGGACGGAGAGACCGTCTCTAATTGCACCACTTCATTATATATTTTCCAAAAATATTATAAGTAGATAATAAGAATAATGTGAGCAGACATTTACGATTATTGAAAGCGGGTATTAAGAATACGTAAGTAACCATTAAGGATAATATAAGTAGGCATTATAAATACGATAAATAGCATTAATCTTGGATGGATTAGACTTGAAATACGTCTCTCAAAGAGACTAGCCGACAAATTAATATAAATTTTTACTAATTTTACTAAAATTGAAGTATTAATTTTTAATTAACTATAAATAAATACTACATGAATAATACCAATTGTAGTTCTTAATTTTAGGAGGTGTTTGGTATGAGGATTGAAAATGAAATGGAAAGGAAACTTTTAAAAAAGGGTAAGGGTAATAGTAAGGGTTATTAACTTATTATTATTATTATTAGTTGTTTGGTATAGTCATGAAAGAGAAATAATAAAGCTAAAAAACCATTATTGAACAAATTAAACTCAAAAGCTCAAATCTTTGATTAATACTAAAAAAATATACTTCTACAGCTTTTCAACTCATTTAAAACTAATTATTACATATATTACTCATTTAAAACTAATTATTACATATATTCTCCAATTATCTCATGATTAATTGTTTTTTTTTTTGAAGAAATCTCATGATTAATTGTTGGTACTCTTTTAATTATTTCGGCCAATTATTAAAAAAAATCAATAAAAAATTAATTTTGTTAAAACTAACCTTGCGACCAAATCCAAAAAGAATCATCCAAAAATAATTAATTAATGTTGTAAAACTTTATTTTAATGACAAGAGCTTTGGGGATTTTTTTTCTTCTATGTTTTTTTTAGATATGTTGATTTGGAACTTTTTAGGGGTAAATGATGCGAGATAATCAAAATATTATGTATAGCGAGAAAAGGTTTAAGACAAAATCACCATTGAAGATCATGAGGGGAGAGTGAAGGAAAAAAATGAAAGAAAGAACAAATTAAAATGCTACCCTTGAGTATTGAGTAGTAACAAAGTAATGGAATTCATTACCCTCCTGTAATAGATTGGATTAACCAAATCTTATACCAAACAAAAAGTAATATAAAGGTGAAATAAATCCCTTTCTTACATCTAAAAAAACACATACCAAACACCTCCTTATTATCTCTAATTGATTTACATAATGACCCATTTCCCTCTAAATTACCTCCGCCAGTGTAAAATACATTTCATATTAGCAATGAAAATTAGAGGTTTCTCAATTTATGAATCTGATATGATACCCGACTAGGTAGATTATAATCAGTGCCCTCCAAGAATTCATTAACCAAAGGCCAAAGTGACTCTACAATTGTACATCGATATTAGAATTTTTTTAAAAGCTTTTTTTTTCAAAATATTTGGACTCATAAGAGCCTCCCTAAACTAATTGGAAAAATAAGCTTCTCCTTGCAAACCGCTATTTGAAATAGCGTTTTTATCAATCTGAATAATCGATTTTTTAATGGTATATAGTAAACCGCTACTCCAAGTAGCAGTTTTGTCCACATAATTATTTTTTTATTTTGGAGTAGCGGTTTTACCTGCTGTATTTTTTTGTTTTCCAAGTGCTAGAGAAAAAAAAAATTAATGGGCAAAACCGCTACATGAAGTAGCGGTTTGGTAGAAATGGGAAAATGTTTGCTGGAGAGTACAATAAAAAAAATAAATTATTTGCTCTGTAGGACAAAAAAAACTTATTTTTTCAATTAGTTTGGGGAAGCTCTCGTTAGTCCAAATATTTTGCAAAAAATGTTTAAAAATTAAAAAAAAGTTCACGATATTAGGTTGATATTAAGGTTTGATTATGTAGGGTAATTTAAAAGGAATTTATTGTAATATTGCTTTGGAAAAGCTTCTCCCTAGATAACTAGAAAAACCAGTTTCAGGTTTAAACGCAATAGAGGCAAATTTGGATGAAAATTTTGACTGATGAGTGTTTAAGAAATTTCAATTGAGACTGTTTAAGAACGAAACAAAACTTTGGAGAATCTTCAAGTTCTTTTATCAGGTATGTTTAGCCTAACTTTTGGAAATTAAATTTTGTTTTCAAAAAAATAACTCTGTAGAAAAACTGTTTCTAGAAAAACACTTTTTATAGGAAAACAAAAACAATTTGTGTGTTTGACGTTTTTTTGCCTATGTTTACTTAGAGTTAGTGTTGTTATATGTTGGAAAAACATATAGCATAGACTTAAAAGTAGCTGAGTTAAGTCAGAAAGCATCGATTTTAAGAAAAATACTCAAAAACATATAGCAAACACTAAAAAACAATCACTATAATGTTAAAAAAAATTCAAATACATTTAATTGATAACAAAATAAATCCCAAATTTGACAATTTACTATATAGAAAAACATATTTAAATGTGTTAATAAATTTAAGATCAAACAAATATGAAATTTTGATGTAATATGATTGCATAATAGTAGTACTTAAAATAATTAGAACGCTGGTTGTGATAACAAATGAATAATTATGCAATAGAGTAGGAAATTTCGATTTTTCGAGGAAGATACGGGGAAAGTTATAAAAAAAAAGTAATGAAAAAGATTTTCATAGTTAGTTAGAGAAAATATATGAATTTTTTGAACATAAATAAGAAAAGTATAGAGCTCTTTGAGAAGTTGGGAGGAGCAGTTACAATTTGTAGCTTCTCCTCTCGACCCTTGTAGAAGTTGTTTTTTGTTTTTTTCAAAATTGTTTCAACTTCTCAGAAACATAGTGTTTGACCAGATTTTAGCTTTTCTATTGCAAAAGTTGTTGTAAAAGCTTGGCCAAACACTATCTTAAAAACTCAGTATCAGAGGAGCGCGTTTTTGGTAACATTATTGTGTATCGTTTGTTTACAAACGATACAAATAATACATTATTGTATCTTTTGTTGAACTAAAAGATACAAATAAGGTTTATCTGTATCTTTTCTTAGAATAAACGATACAAATAACATTACTTGTATATTTTATTTCAATAAATGATACAAATAGGGGTTACTAATAGTGTTTTTATATTATGCTAATGTTTAAGAAAAATATAGTCAAGTGAAATCTTGTTTGAATCGTCTATTCGCATATTTTTACAATGTTAAATTTTAAATTTTTAGTTACGTGTAACTCAAAATATAAATGATCAAAATAATGGATTGTATTACGTAATAAAGTGAAATGGAACGGAGAAAGTACACGCTACACCTTAAACTTTTTATCTAATCGGTCAAAATTAAAAAGCTAATTTGACTTTTTTAATTGGTTTTTAACCTCTTAATCTATTTTTTTTATTAACAACCAATAATTAATACTTCTTCCTATTCACTTTATTTGTTCCACTTACTTTTTGTCACTATTCATCAATCCTTTTTATTGTATATTTTATTCGTAATCTATAAGTTAAAATATAGTCAAATAGGGTCGTTTTTTATTCAACTCAATGCAATAATTATTAATATTAATTTTTCATAATTTTTATTTAAGCATATCTAGAGATATTAAAAGTTAAAATATTACCTCTAAAAATGTAAAAAAGTAAATGAAACAAGTAAAATGAGCAGGAGAAAGTACATAAATCTACAAAATATACAATTGATTAATCTAAATAGCTTAAAAGTTAATACTTGTAAATATTCGAACAAGTCAACCAAAATAGCCAACAACAACGTCTAAACAATCATATAGAAGTATTAAACACTCATGAAGTGTAATTCACAAATTAACTGAGAAATCCCATCTCATTGTCTCGTACTTTCACATAATTTCTCCGTTTCATAATAGTACTTGTTATTGATAGAAATATTTTCTAACACACTATATCACACAAGTATTATGAAAGGGAGGAAGGAGTGGAAGACTTAGAATCAATTTATAGGTCAAGGATGAATAAAAGACAGACAGATATAGAGTGTGGTCCTTAGAAAAGCTAAAAAAAATGGACAACTCAATTTGCCAAATTATTAAAACATCTCCATCTCCTTTTTTAACTCCAAATCTCCTCAAAACATACTTGTATAAGCAAAGAGAACAACCCAACTCTACTTTCTCTCCTCAGTACAGATTCTCCCTTTTCTTACCTTTTCTCATTGTTACTGTCAAAGTTTCTACCTTTCTGCTCAAATTTATATTTGTTGCAAATTTTTTAAAGTAATTTCATTTTCTATCAATTTATAGAAAAAAAAAAATAAAAAAAATCAGATTCAATCTTTTCCCTCCTTTGTTTTCATTTGTTTCTTTCAAAGTTTCCACCTTTCTGCTGAAATTTGCTATCTTTTTAGTTATTTTTCATCCATTTACTGAAAAAATAGAGAATAAAACATATTAAGTCCCACCTCTCTATTGAAATTTTCTATTTTTTGTACTTTTGGGCAAAAATTTCATGTGGGTTGTGTCAATTTCTTGAAGAAAGGTAGTCAAAACAGCTTCAACCCATTCCCTACCTTTCAAAGTTTCTATCTTTCTGCTGAAATTTGCAAATTTTCTACATTTTTTTTTCTATTCTAGAGTAAAATTTCATGTGGGTTTTTTCAATTTATTGAAAACACATTTTAAATTGGTGGAGGAGGAAAAAGATGTATCCAAGGTTCATTCAACCTCATCATCATAATCAGCAACACCAGCAACAACTCCATGAATCTTTAGGTGTAATGGCGGGTCCCATTGATGAAATTCATCAAGTGGGTCCTACTACAACAACTTCTGCCGGTGACCCAAGACTTGTGTTGACTTCTGATCCAAAACCTCGTCTCAGGTGGACTGCTGACCTCCATGAACGTTTTGTTGATGCTGTTACTCAGCTTGGAGGACCCCACAGTCAGTTTTCTCTCTCCTTTGACTTTTCCTCTTGCTGGATCTGCTAATTTTTGGGGTGTGTATTTTATTATGGTATTTGGGTGTTGAATTTGAACAAAATAAGGTTTTTTTGGTTGGATTTTTGGAGGTTGGTAGTTTATGTTGATATTGTTGTGCATTTATGATTCTGGATAGTTGACCTATTTTTTGGTATTATGATGCTTTCTTTTCTTAATTTTGTTTTTTGCTCTTAATTATGAAATGGGTTTTTATTTTATGGAATATAAATGTGGGCAAAAATTTATTCTTTTTGTTTTTCTTGTGTTTTTTTTAAATAATATTATCCCCCTCCCTTAAATTTTGCCCCATAATAATACAAAAAGAAAAACTTTCACTTTGATTTTAGCAATGTAGCTAAGTATGTTGATGATCTAGAACAGATATATGTAGTAATTATATACTGGAATTTATGGCATTATATGATATGGTGAATTTATGATTGTACCAGAAATTCCTAGATAATGCATTTGCTTTTTGTGGAGTTGGCTCTATTTAGAGATTCTGGTGGAGTGTAAAAAGGGGGTTGTTGTTGCAAAAAAATGCATCATTACTCGCAAATTCTTGTATGAGACAGACTCACCATGAAACGCGCCTCAAACATGAAATGACCCAGTAATACAAATTATCAGTGTATGGACTTTTTGTTTTGAGGTCGTCTCACAAGACATGTCTCTCGCAAGAGTAGCTCATCATTATTAGAATGAGGGAATTCTTTGGGTGTGCTTTCTATATCTAGGTTTTAGTAAAAATGTTTTTGAGTATCATAGATTCACAGTTATGGCCTTCTCGATATGAACTATAGACAAAAGGATGAATTGAAGCTAGAAAGATTTGGAATGACTTAGTTTGATGATTCTTTAGTCTTTACAAAAGGATGAATTGAAGTTAGAAAGATTTAGAAGTGGATGTAATGGAAGTTGTTAATGCTTGCGTTTGTTGAATAATGTAGCTTATAGTGGGAAAAGTTAAAATCTTTCGTATTGAAGGTTATATGAATCCTTTCTGGTAATTGTGTTGTAGGTGATCATACATTTTAGGGAACTTGTGTTTTTGGCGAATGATGCTAATAACGTAGCTGAAGTTGATTGTTAAGACCTTCCTTTGACATATATTATTTCGAGGTTGCCACACGGTGATTTGAGCGATAATAAAGTGAATGTTCTTTCTAGAGTTATTTGCAAAGGAGTTCAAAAATGTACTTTTACTTAAGGACATTTGAACAATAAAGACATATGTCATCCATCACAACATCACTGAAAGTTTGTCGTATGAAGAAATCATAGGCTTTACTAGGATGACATGGGGTGAATGCTTAGGCATGACGGTGAAGTGGAAGATTGATTCTCTTTTCTTGAATAGAAATCCCTTGTTAGAGGATATGAATATAGACAAGGTTGATAGTTTCTCTAGTCTATAGGAGTTCACTCTATGTTTGGAAATTACGGACAAAATTGATAGTTTGGTTATGTATTTTTTTTCTCTAGTTTCTATATGGAAAATGCTCTAATTGATTTTCAAGTATACACAATCGTTAGTTTTAGTAAGCTTGCTCCCCATGGTTTGATATGTTATATTATTGTTGCCATGTTGAATATGTCAAGAAATCAACTCAACTAAAAGCTCAAGCTGATGGTTGGAATTCGAATATATGTTCTATACACTATCACGACCCCTCACACGAGTGTCATTTGGGCTTGAAGTGTGAATTCTAAACCTACCCTTCTCATACACGACACTAAATATTTCACTTGAAATTGAAGTGAGGGGTGGATGAGGTTCAAACACGTGACCTGTCGTCACGTTGGCTTCTAGTAGCATGTTAAGAAATAAGCTGATGGTTGAAATCCCAGAATGTGTTCTATACTCTATTAGAATATACAATATCTCTCTTGTTGACATGCAAATACACTTCATAAGATATGTTATTGTGGCTTGAAAATGTTCTTTATAGTTTCTGTTACCATTGGCAAGTTAAACCTTTATACCGAGCTTTCTGCCTTATTTATGTTCATCATGTCTGGAAATAAAATTTCTATGCAGAAGCTACACCAAAGGCTATAATGCGGACAATGGGTGTGAAGGGATTGACCCTTTTCCATTTGAAAAGTCACCTACAGGTACATTATATTGTCTTAAAATTATCTTCCCCGGTATCGACATTAATCAACTTGGGGGCATTTGAAATAGAATTGTTTTATCAACTTGCTGGTAAGTTTCTGTTTGGTAATTGTCTTTGTTGCATGACAGAAATACAGATTAGGTAAGCAATCCGGGAAAGATATGGGTGAGACTCCTAAAGATGGTGCGTGTCATTTCTGTTTTTTTTACTCTCGAAGATCGCTTCCTATGCAATATTCGATGCTATAAAATGAACTTCTTTGAATTTGTCTTCGTTTTATTGTTTGGTTTCAAATTATAATGAATTATATTAAAATGACTTGTTAAATCATGTGTGTTTGTTATTTAGTTTATACGAAGTTACAACTGATGTATGCTATCAAGGTCACTTGGATACAACCTCTTAGTTATCACTAACAAGGGTAAGGTTTCGTACATACCCCCCCCCAAAAAAAAAAAGAAAAAAAAAACGTCTATGTGAGACTCAGTTAATGAAATCGGGGTAATGGAATGTAATTGATCGTGATTAGCACTCGTTAGTCGTCACCACAATATGCAACTTCTTGTCATTCCTTCAATATGCAAGTAACTACCTTGGCAAAAGGTATCCTATCTGTAGGAGATGTCCTGCCTTGACGTTCGCAATAAATACTAGTTAAGTTTCATTTACTTGTCTCGCATCCGATCAGGTTCTATATATGAGACACGCAGTTCACGCATTCGATTTTGTTCGAAAGTAAAATATGGATTGATTACTAAATTTGAAAAATTAATTGCTTTTCATTACTGTTCATCAATGATGACCTAAGGGATGTCAGCTTCATACCATTTGGAGAGCCCTCGGACAAGTAATTCTTCGTCAAGCTTGCCAACACCCGACATGGATGAGTAAGAGTTTGTGAATCTTGTTCTTTGGTAAGTGACTATAATCTTTTACTTTTAACCCAAAATCGCTAACGTTCATGGTGAATTCGGCTTGCTTGAAGGGGTTTTAAAGTCAAGGAGGCGTTGAGAACTCAAATGGAGGTGCAAACTAAACTACATTTGCAGGTTGAGGTATGGAAAATTACACTCAATTTTAATCAATTTTTTTTCTGCATGACATCTATCAGTTATTTTTTGTGTGGAAGTTTTTATCATAGTTGTGAGAGACCGTCTTTCTATGAGACATCTTTCAGGTCCAATCCATTAGAGCTTATTGCCTACATTTACTCTATATTTTCCCTAATGGGCCAACCCAATTAGAGATGGTCTCTCATAGAGACCGTCTCTCACAAGAATTTGTGATTCTTAAATGAGATGGTTTTATGGCAAAACCATTTCTATTGGTTTGGGCCTGATCCAATATATACTTATAGTCTTAAAGTGATCACTTATGGCCTTAAATGATCACTTACAATTTTAAAATGACCCAATTATAACCTTAAAGTTATCATTTACAGTTTTAAATGATCAATTTTTTATAGTCTTAAAAGTGATCACTTATGGGCTTAAAGTGACCAATTGCAATTTTGAAAGTGATCAATTATAACCTTAAAATGATTACTTTAAGTCACTTTTTATTCTCTTAAGATAATCACTGTATAACCTTAAAGTGATCATTTAGAGAAATGCTTATAACCTTTCTCATGGTGAGATCGTCTCATACAAAACTTGTTTTTATTATTGTAAGCATTAACGAACAAAGGGGTGGAAGTTAAAAATGTGACCATTGTGTTCTTTCTAAAACAAATTCTTGTTGTCTAGATATTTTAATTTTTGACCCCGCTCGATATTGAGCCAAAACTTGTCCGGAAATTAGTGGTTCATAATTATGAACTATTTGTTTGACATCGTAACCCAATTCCGACCATTTTGACCTTTCTTCCTAATTCTTTCGGTTTAACGTTATCATTTTTTTGTCGAGATTTTCTATATTTCTAGTCAATATTTTTTGTGTTTTGATTCAATATTTCTTTGTTGAAGCCTTGAAGTTGATATATTAGTCCCTTTTAATAAGAAAATATTTTCTACAAAGACAAAAGATTATAAATGTTTTTTGAGAAAATTTTCATGATAAGAAAACTTTTTTGGACACTCCTTGATAGGACGATGTGAACCACCCGAAATTGACCCAAATGAAAACGACAAACCTAAACCCCGCCTACTCGACGGTTTTGATAGGCCCACTATTGTCTTTTCAAGTAGTAGTATTGTACCAAAGGCCATTGCAGGCTATCTCATGGTACTATCCTAAACCTACCCCAACTCTTGTTTGCTTTACTGCAGGCCGAGAAGCACTTACAGATACGACAAGACGCAGAACGAAGATATATGGCGATGCTTGAGAGAGCTTGTAAGATCCTCACAGACCAGCTTGTGGGGGTTTCTATTACCGAAGGCCACGGGCAACACACACTCCAAGGTCAGGCATCAGAAATTGTTTACACTTTACAAAATCACACACTGAGTAGTAGATTGAATAGTCCTACTGATGAAATGCCTGCTAGTCTAAATCCCCACCATAGGGATGATTGCTCTGCTGAAAGCTGCTTGACATGATATATATGCCTTTCGAGATTTTCAGAGTGAATTTCTAGCCGAAGCGCGAGAACGCAATGCTGGGCTGGGCTAGATTCTGCTAGTGTTCGGGATTTTTGTTGAAGCGACTGCGAATATTATGACATCTTCATCTATACATTGGCCGAAGTCGAAAGTTACACATGAATCTTGGCCAAAGTGCTTAAATGGTGCTTATTAGTATGCGTTCTTCGGTTAACTTAGTAAGTGACATAGTTGTTCTTCCCTGAAGAACATAGAATTTGTAGGGTAGATTTAAGTACTTGCTTGTACAATCATTTGTTAATGTTTCTAACATGAAGATGTTCCTCCACAATTTACAACATATTTTATTTAACTTTCCTCAATTTCACTCTCCATGGATTGTCATTCTTATGGTTATTAATTACTTTATCACTAATTCTTTATACCAATTCTTTATACCGTTTCACCATGAGACGACCTTAATCGGGTAAGCCTAAATTTCTTAAAAACAGCTGTTGCTATGTACAATTCAATTGTAATTGTTTTTTTTACTAATGGGATGCTTGTATGAGTTCGTTTTTTGATGAAACAATTTAGACTTGTTGTAAGTCGCTAATAATCATATGCAAATGCATTTGAGGTGACAATCAAAGAGTTTAGAGTAGTCATGTAGGCCTAACATCATTCTTGAATTGCTCTTTATTATAGGATCTAATTCAAAGAGGGGACATAAATATTCATCAAAAAGGACATAAATAATAGTTGCTTATACTCCAATAACTAAGTACCAAATTATGACCAATTGCAATAATGAAACCCAAAAGTTCCTCAATAACTTGACCATAACACAAATATCTAGTAGTATCTTATACTAACTATTAGATACTAATAGTATCTAAGATAAAATTAATATCCTTAACAGTATCAGATAAAAATATACAAAATCGATAAAAGTATTACATTGTAGACAAATGAAGGGCAGGGTCGGTCCTAGGCAAGGGCAAGAACGACTTGTGCCTAGGGCCACAAAAAAAATAGACAATTTTGCCTTCATATGCATCGAACTTGAAACCTCATGTGATTAAATTGTGCATTTAACCAAGTCAAATTATAAATAATGATAATTGTTACCTTATTTACTAATTATTGTATTATAAGTGCACGATTATCAACCAAAATGCGGATAATTAGGATCCATAAATAATTTTTTACCTTAAACCCCTGAAATCTCAGGGCGGGCCCCGATGGATATATGGGACGAAAAATATGTGTATGTGATGGATAAGTTAGACTTCATACCGCCACCTACCAACTATCCATATCCACCAAATATCAACTTCATATCCATACCGCGGTAGACACGGTAAAAAACTTTTATAATTATGTTCAACCTGCTTACTATTCATACTTATAGGATGCTAAATTGATGAAATTGTTCCCAGAAATGGTAAGGTCCCTTTATGACCTAGATGTGCTTGCTGAAGACACAATCCTCCATTGGTTTCGCAAGGGATCAAATCCCAAGGGCAGGTATTGTTTCCGAATCCATATCACTAAGTGTCTAGTTTTTCCCAATATTCTTCTAGATGTCTTGATGCTCTAATTATTAAATCTCGAAAAGTGATGCCTGACATTCTTCTGTATTAATGTTCTTAGGCAAACTTTTGTGAAGTCGTTTGAGCCCTTTGTGAAATGGTTGGAAGAGGCGGAGGAAGAAGATTGAACTTGGTGGTTGTTACTACAGGGGGTTCTTCTATATACCTTTCAAGTAGACCTGTCAAATCGGTTGGTCTTGTCGGGTTTTCGAGTCGGGTCAAAATTTGATATGTCTACTTTCAAGTTATCCCCTGTCTTTAAATTTGAAAGCTCGTGAAAAATCTCGATAATATATGCTGTGTTGTTTCTTTCCTGATAGGATTTTCAGTAAAACTTGAGAGAAATCAGTGAGTTTTTTCAGTTTTAGGAATTAGCGTGTAAGTGTTGCAGTAAGTATCATTAGTGCAAGCCAAGTGTTTGATGAAATGCGCAACTGAAATTCAGCAATGATCATTGTTTGATTGGATTGGTTTCTTTAGGAAGTGGGTTAATGTTCTCATTCAACACAGTGTTGAAAAAATTTCGATCAACTTTTATAAGAAAATTGCATATTGGAACTGATGTGAGCAAGTATAATTTATGTGCATTCCTTAATTCTTGTACAAAAATCAGAAATTGCCAATTGGGTTTGCAAATTCATGCTAAGATAGTTCAGTATGGTCATACAAACAATCTAATACTAAGCACTGCACTTGTTGATTTTTATGGTAAATGCTCTGCTGTTGAGGATGCTAGGAGGATATTTGATATGCTGAAACAGCATGATGAAGTGTCGTGGACGTCGATTATATACGGGTATTCACAATATGGTTGTGGAGTTGAAGCCAATAAGTTGTTTAAGAAGATGTTAGAAAGTGATATAAAGCCCAATTGCTTCACTTATGTAAGTATTATAGCTGCTTGTTCGAGAGGCGAAGAGCCTCTCGAACAAGGCAAACTAGTTCATGCCCATGTTATCAAGCTTGGATTTGTGAATCACAGTTTTGTGGTGTCCTCTTTGATAGATTATTACTCTAAATGCAGGAATGTAGATGGAGCTTCTATGATTTTCTATGAAGCAAAAACCAGGGATAATGTTGTCTACAGCTCAATGATTGCTTCTTACTGTCAGAACTTCTATGTTGAAAATGCAATAAGATTATATTTACAAATGAGAAATTGGGGTATAAATGTTACTGATACAACCATGAGCAGTATTCTGCACGCGGCTACAATGGTATCAAATGTTCAATTTGGTAGGCAGGTCCATGGGTTGATAACAAAACTAGGTTTCTTAACTAGTTTGTTTGTTTTGAGCTCTCTGATTGAGTTGTACTCCAAAAACGGATTCATTAATGAAGCTCAATATGTTTTCGACCAAACCATAGAGCGGAATAATGTTCTTTGGACATCTATGGTTTCTGGGTATGCTCGGAGTGGAAAAGCAATGGAGGCGCTTGAACTTTTTGATCAAATGATGGCAGCAGGATTTTTGCCTGATCATGTTTGTTTTACTGCAGTGCTTAGTGCTTGTAACCTTGCTGGTTTTCTTGATAGAGGTTTAGAACACTTCAATAAGATGATTAAGTATTATGATCTGTCTCCTACATTAGATGAATATGCTTGTTTGATTGATTTGTATGCAAGACAAGGACATTTAAGTAAGGCAGTTCAAGTAATGGATGATATGCCTTTTGAACCCAATTGTGTCATTCTGACTGCTGTATTGAATAGCTGCAAAACTTATGGTGCAGTGGAGTTGGGAAGAGAGGCTTTCAATCGGCTGTTTGCTGTTCAGCCGCACAATTCTGCTGCGTGTCTTACAATGGCTCGTTTATACGCAGAAGCTGGCTTATGGGACGAGGCTGCTAATATCAGAAATATGATGAAGCCAAAAGGAGTGGAAAAAGGCGCTGCGTGGAGTTGGGTTGATGCAGATGAACAATTGAATGTTTCATAGTCTGGTACAGTGTGCCTCCATATGTTGCTCGATGCTTGTCTTTTGGGATATTTTGGGCCTATTTGAACGCATTGTAAATTTAAAAAGCGAATTAGCCGGTGAATTATGGTGTAAATATTCTTAACAAAGGCAGAGGAAATTTGAAGTCTTGGAGCAAATTATCAACTTCACATATGAAGCAACTGATATAATTACCATTTACCAAGGTACAAGAATTTTATTGCACTTTGCATGTTTGATATAAATTAGCTACGAGGGATAAATCCAGGATACTAATATGTGTTCATTATTAGGTGTGGACTATTTAACCCTATGAGATGTGTCTCTCGACGAGACCATCTCATACAATAATGTGTGTTCGTTATTTTCTTCGAAAGTGATTATGAATGTATGACGAATTGATATGGACTAACAGAAAAGCAAATCAAGAATTGAACAAGGAACATGTAAGAGTAAGCTATGTTCCTAGGTACTACTTCCCTTAACGCATCTCCAAACTCAAAGTTTCTTGCACCTCAAAATAATTTTTCAATCCATATCTTCTATTCAAAGGTTTCCTTGTTTTTGGTATACTAATATATACTACTAGCCTGACAAGGTTCTTAAACCAAATTTTTAAAACTAAGATGATCAAATTCTCGAATCCAATCGAGCAATCACAACCTCCTATTGATTCGATTTCTACCATTGCAGCAATAGAATCCTCGATTCAAGATCTTACTAAGTTATGGAGGAGAAGACAAAATTATCAACAAAAAATGTTCAAATCCTCCAAGAGTAATCTAATTAGCAATAGTAATGTTGTTACAACATGGAGACTTTGCCTAGTGAATGTCCTAGAATCCCTTCAAGCTCAAATTATCATTATTTTTCTACTTGTATTTGATTTAGCATTGTCTATAGTTGAGCTTTCATATTCTATGACACAAGCTTCTTGCCAAAAAATGGAAGGGAAACTAGAAGCATGGTATCATTGGGTAGGAATTTCAATTTTAAGCCTATTGTGTTTGAGGGTATTGCTTTTAAGTGTAGGGTTAGGAAGGTCATTTTTCGAGAAGCCGGGTTATGTAGTTGATGGGGTGGTGGTGGTGGTGGCATTGGTGTTGGAGGTGGTGTTAGCGAGGGTTGGAGGCGGGTTCTTGTTGGTGGCGAGCTTGTGGCGAGTGGTTCGCGCGGTGGAGATTGTGTATGAGTTGAGTGATGATGCTATTCAAGCCAAGATTGAGGAGGTGGAATGTGAATTTGGTGTGTTAAGAGAGGAAAATAAGAGGTTTTTGGAAACAATTGAAGATGAGGCTAAAGTCATATTGATGCTTCAACAAGAGCTTGTTGATAATTTAATTTGATTTTCATAATTTGATTTTTCAATTGCTACTTTACAAATTAAATATGTTGGATATATAAAGTTATATTTTAGCTAAAAAGACGAAAATGTTATGCTATAATTACACTTTAATTTGAGCTGATTATACATTATTCTCTTTAATTTAGATATAGTCTTATGATGATCTTTTTCACTATTTTCCTTTATTATTGGATCGTTCTATATGTCTTTTTTATGTATTTTTTTTCATTTTCTACATATTTTTAACAAAATATTAATCATTGTCAGAACCACCTTGAACGTTTTGGGGTTCAGAGTGAAAATTGAAATATAAAATCTTGTTCAAACATGCATGTCTCATTATTTTTGATAAAATGCTAATTTGCTTAACTAACTATAATAATCAAAAGAATACAACATATAAACAATACCCATTATATAGTTGTATGGATCTAATGATATTTGCTATAAAAAGAATAACAAGTGATACTCACTGGTCACTAACTAGTTAAATTACGTATGATATATTCTTCTAGGTAAAACAATTATATTGTTTGAACTTAATAAAAAATTATATACATATACATATTAAAAAATATGAGTATATATATATATATATATATATATATATATATATATATATATATATATATATATATATATATATATATATATATATGTATATATATATATATATAGTATATATATATATATATATATAAGTATGATCAAGTGTTAAAATGAGAAGGGTGAGAAGGACTCTACACCCTTGATTTCACTACAATAAAAAATCTATGGTCATGATTGGCAAAAACACATAATTAAAAGTAACATGTCAGTAAAAGTAACTATGACATAAATTTTAAAGTTCTTTTTGTAACATAGATCCTTTGTATGTATAGTAACTAAAAACCAAACAAAATCCTTCTCATTTTAAAATCTTTCTTATTTGATCCTAAATCTATATATATATATATATTGACTTTTAATTGTTGATTTATTTTCTTTAATAAATAATCAATCATTACTAATTAATTTAATATCAAATGTTTCTTTAAATAGTTATTTATCTAACTAATTTTAAAATCAACAACAAATTAATAAATTTCTCTAAACAAAACAACCAACATCCAAACTCCATGGTAAAAGAATAAGTCTTATGTCTTTTTTTTTGATTTAGTCGTGGAATGATAATTTCATAGGAGGTTCTGAGCATGTTCAACATGTTCAATTGTAGACTTTATTATTAAATTATGTAGTATATCTATGTTAAGTATTCAAAGACACAATTATTAGAAAAATATCATAATTTTTGTAGTTACCGAACCTCCAAAAGAGTTTTTAATTTTTACTCTAGCCGTGGATAATCCTTACAAACAAGAGAGATAAATAAATGAATGTTTATTATAGATAATGAGAATCAAGCTTTTATTGCAAGGGTGAAAAGAAAATTTTCTCAATCAACCGACTATTCTACAATTTTATCTCATAACTTTTAAAAGAGTGGAACATCAAAAATACTCTAATGATCTAATCCCTCTTTCTTCAAGAGATTACAACATTTGATAATGACATAAGAATTAAAAAATTACTAGTACCACTAAATTATCAATTAAAGTACCATTAAAACTGAAAATAATAAAAGAACATGTATAAATAAAGATTAATAAAAAGTTGTAGAGACACTACATAAATAGAATTAAAACGAATATGAAAGATGTGATAAATTTAACTTACCCGTCCGTGCATTTAGTTTGTAACATTTTTTTATTTAGGTATTATTAAACTTTGCCACCCTTTTCATTTTATCGCCACCCTTTATATATTGAAATTTCAAAATTGCCCCTGATGACTTTTCAAACCTTTAATCTCTAACATTTCTTTAAAAACTTTCTCCGAACACTCATTGAACTAAAACAAGCTAAAACTAAATATTGAATTACAATGGCCAACGAAAATGAGCATCAATATGATTGCGGAATCGATATGATTGTGTTAAAATTTGAGATATATTCATTCTAATTGCTATAACTTTAAATAGAAAAATCGTATAATTATAATATTTGACTCATTATTACCTAGACTTCAAGATCTTTCCAATGATATATTATATGCCCAATTCCGATAACCGAGCGAGAAATGACGATTGTTTGAAGTTTATTTGTGCTGAAATTTGATACATGTTTATTCTTTTAGTCATAACTTTTTATAGAAAAATCGTATTAGTGCAAGTTTTGCAGCATTAGAAACTAGACTTCAAGAGCTTTCCAACGACATATTATATGCCCAATTCTGACAATCGAGCGAGAAATGACGACCGTTCAAAGTTTGCAGTAATTTCTAACGATCAGGCCATGGTCCAAAGTTCTAATGCTACAAATATTGTTGTAATGTGATTTTCGTATCAAAAGGTTCGGCCAAAGGGGGGATTATGTATCAAATTTCATACAAAACGTGTGATCAAATTTATTTTTCGATTTTAAAAATTATTTTCCTTACTAAAATTTATATTTATATTTTAATTAATTATTATTGAGAAATTTAGTTTAGAAATAATAATGGTTGATTTTATAATTAAAATTGAATTTAAGGGCATTTTAGTAATTTTATTAAAAAAGGGGTGTCGATAAAATAGAAAGGGTGGCGATTTTTAAAAATTGGGTTTTATTTTGGTTCGTCCCATTTAATTAACTTCATTTTTATTTTTAGACTAAGGTCACAACTTTCTTTTAATCTCATCTATACATTTTAACACTCCTTTAATACCACACAATTTATTCTCCCCTTGTTTATCTAAGTTTTCTTAAGAAACAACTATTTTTCTCTTTAGTTCAATTTATACAGGACAGAATAGTACCTAAAAGTCAAGAGTGGGTATCTAACATTCCAACTCCAGTCCATCTAACAAACAACGAGCCAAATTGTTCCGTCACTCTCACTATGTATCCAAACTTGTCGTACGCAAACAAGCATGGTTAATGGTTATAAACTTATAATAAGCTCAATATCTCCAAGAAAGTAGTCACAAGATATTATCAATGGCAGAAATGAGAAAAATGAAGCTGGGTTCACAAGGTTTGGAGGTATCAATTCAAGGACTTGGGTGTGCTGGCTTAGTTCGTCCTCCAAAACCAGAAAATGAGATGATTGCTGTCATTTGCCATGCTATCAATTCTGGTGTCACTTTTCTTGATACTGCTGATTTTTATGGCCCTTTTACTAGTGAAATTCTAGTAGGAAAGGTACCATTTTTCCCTATGATTTTGTTTGGTTATTGATTGATTGTAATTTGTAAATGCATTTGCTCAATTTCCTTCAATTGGTGGCTTGATTTGTTGTTGTATGCTGAAATTTATGGTTTTTTATTTGTGGGTTTTGTCGGAAAGGTCTAAATTTTGAATCTTTATTGGTTGTTTTGGATATGATTGTGAATTTGGATGATATCATGATATATATGGTCCTTTTATAGTTTTACTAGTGAAATTATAGTGGGCAAGGTACCTTTTCCCCCTCTAGATTTGTTTGCTCTATGATTAATTGTGAATGCAGCTAAATTTGCCAGGGATTTTTTGTCCGCAAACTCCTTTGATAAGGGTATGGTCTGTGCTTATGGATACTATGATAGGTAGTCTAGGAACTCGTTTGGTTGACACGAGAGGTGTTCAACGGGGCGGGGCGGGTCAAATTTAAATGGTCCGGGTCGGGGCGGTTTGTGTCAAATGTTAAACGGGGCGGGGCAAGTCAAGCCCGTTTAAATCCGACCCACTTTGACCCATTTTTTAAAAGTTAATAAAAACAATTTTTTAATTATATTCTATGACACGTTGGGTCGATCCACTTATGTTTATAATAATATCATTTAAAATTTTAAAAAAAAAGTGGCAAATTTTTTTTCGCAATTAATTCTTATAATTATCCGCCCGACCCGCCCCGTTATTGACTCGACCCGCTAATGACCCGTTAAAAATATGATCTGACCCTTGACCCGTTGGGTCGACCCGCCCTGTTGAACCCCTCTAGTTGACACTGACACATTGAAATAAATTTCTATGACAATTTGATAAGGGTATGGTCTGTTTTTGATATACATTTCCAAAAACTGTGATTTATTTCAACCTTTTCAAACTAATTTTACTTGAATGACCTTCTTAGGACTATTAAGCATCCACTTTATCAGTTTAGTCCACATCTCTCCTATCATAGTTACATGGAACGTGGAGTGTAGCCCGCGATCCGAAAATGTTTTCCCAATTGTCAAGGAACTAACTCAACCAAATGTTATGGTTGAGGCTCTCTTCATACCTAACGCCAAATATACTTTAAATGAGGTGGTTGAGATTGACCCGTGACCTCTTGTCACGTTGGCTTTAATACCATGTCAAGTAACCAATTCAATCAAAAGATCAAACTTATGGTTGAGGCCCCAAGATATGTTCTACACTCTAACACCAATCACCACAAAATGCGACCCAAATCGCTTTAAGGCCACGTCTCGGTATGAAAACTTTTTGAAAAGGTATTTGGCCTCATTTACAAATTAAAGAAAAAGGAGGAAAAATAAGATGAAACCTAGAAAACTAATGAAATTCCGCTCAAAAACAATTTCTTAAAGAACACAAATTATTTTAATTTAATTTTGTTTTCAAATATATGTTCTATAGATAATGTATCTAGTAGCCAATCGTTTCTGAGTCAAATTAGATTGCATTCCTTGTCCTGTTTTCATTCTCCGTTCCAAATCGAGTGTTGTACAATTTGAGAAATCTGTTGTTTGATTGCGATCTTGAATCAACATTTCAAGGTCTGAATAATTACTATATTGCTATACACTAGACCTCAACTCCTTGATAATGCAATAATTGGTGGGATTTGGAAGATTCAATTTTTATGCCTTTTGATTGTTTTGGATATAATTATGGTAAATGTGGGGAATTCGTGCAGTTTAATATTCATTTCATGAATTTTGTGAGACACTAAATTCACCCTCTACCTTATCATGGGCCTCAACCATAACCTTAAGCTTTTGGCGGAGTTGGTTCCTTGACATGATATCAGAAGCAAACGTGACAAATGGTCATGTGTTCAAATCTCATCCAACCTCATTTACAGTTTCATTCAGCGTCAGGTATGAGGAGACCTGTACGTGATGCATCCACACTTCTAGTTTAAAGGATTCTCGTGTAAGGGGAACAATTAGAATATATAGCATATTCTAGAGCCTCAACCATAAGCTTAAGGTTTTGGTTGAGTTGTTCTTTGACAGTTTGTCTTATTGGTAGATTATTTGGAGGAAAGGCTGTAAATTATTTGACAATCATGTAAATAAGTTCTCTTAGGTGTAATTGTTCCCCATTTAGCTTTAAAATCCATTTGTTCGATGTTATATGATCAGACAGCTTTTTTAGTGTTGTAATATTGTGTTGTTTATGATGAGTATTTTCTTTTCCTTTTTCATGGGAATTTGATGAATCAGGCTATAAAAGGAGGGATAAGAGAAAAGGTACAATTGGCAACCAAATTTGGGTTAAAATCTGTCGATGGAAAGATAATCGTGCAGGGCGATCCTGCCTACGTGAGGGCTGCTTGTGAGGCTAGCTTGAAGAGACTTGATGTTGATTACATTGATCTTTATTATCAACATCGTGTTGATACTCGTGTTCCAATTGAAGTCACGGTTAGTGTCTTAAGTATCAATAATTCACGAATCTATTTCAAATTTTCAATTGAAGTCTCTAATGCTTCCATCGTTTTTCTTCTATCCAATGTTCAGATGGGGGAACTCAAGAAACTAGTTGAAGAAGGGAAAATTAAGTATGTTGGTCTATCCGAAGCATGTGCAGCGACAATCAGGAGAGCTCATGCCATCCATCCCATAACCGCGGTGCAGATGGAGTGGTCTTTGTGGACTCGAGATTTAGAACAAGAAATAGTTCCTACCTGCAGGTACGCCTGTAGTCGCAACAGTGTTAGAGTATATAACATATCCTAGGGCCTCAACCTTAAGCTTAATCTGATGCTTAAGGCTCCAAGATATGTTATATACTTAAACACAGGTTGCCAACAAGTTTTCGTGAAAACATCCTGTTCTAGTTTTTGATGATTGGTGATTTTAGGACCCTCTTGCCTATATGTGTACTACTAGTTGTAAGAAGATAGTTAACATAATCTGTTGATGTTAAACAGAGAACTAGGGATTGGGATTGTTGCATATAGCCCTTTAGGCCGTGGATTCTTCTCGTTGGGGCCCAAGGTGGTTGAAAGCTTCCCTGAAGGTGACTACCGAAAGGTATGTACGTTCCTAACATTTGGTGTGCACTTCTTCGTTGCGTATGATGTTTGCCATCAAGAATCAATTAGTTTTAACCTTTTTTTTATCACAAGGGTAAGATTGCTGCATTTGGTTCCCTTTAGCTGGAGCCTAGATGGGAGCTACTTAATAGTATTGTCCAGTTGAGAAATTTCGGTTATACTCATTAATCAACTTCATATTTGTAGACTATACCGAGGTTCCAACCTGAAAACCTCGAGCATAACACTCATGTCTTTGAACGAGTGAGTGAAATGGCAGCGAGAAAAGGGTGCACAACATCGCAGCTTGCTCTTGCTTGGGTTCATCATCGAGGGGAGGATGTGTGTCCTATTCCGGGCACAAGCAAGATCAATAATCTGAACCAAAACATCGCAGCCTTGTCCGTGAAACTTACACCCGATGAAATGGCTGAACTCGAGTCTTATGGCTCAGCTGATAATGTGAAGGGTGATAGACTTTTGACTAAAACTTATTCATGGCTCGACTCCGATACTCCTCCTTTATCTTCCTCGCAAATATCTTGAGAATGATTCTTTGCGAGGATATGATAATGTTTTATTGATTCGAAAATACGCTGATGCTAAAATTTTTATTTACGAGATAATTTAAATTTCAAGATTCATACTTAAAATATCAAATTAAGGACCCTTTGTAATTACATTCAATAACATGTAATAGATCATAAGAAATTGTAAAGTCTCATTCATGTTTTATATATATATATATATATATATATATATATATATATATATATATATATATATATATATATATATATATATATATATATATATATATATATATATATATATATATATATATATATATATAAAAAATTTTAATTAAATTATTATAGAATACATGAAAATAGATTTTCTCTAATGATAATAATAATAATAATCTATTTGATAAAGTGTCTGGAAAGTCAATTTCAAATAATTTTATTAAATTGTATATACTCCCTCCGTTCTTTTAAGTTCTTCCACCTTACTATAGCGGGTAGTTTCAAAAGTTCTTTCACTTTTGGAAAGTTTTCATCTCACTTTTACCTTTTAACCCCACTTTTTTTACTTTACATTACTATTTAATTATGTTTTCTTTCATATTTCCAATACAATCATTATTTCACACTACTATTTAATTATTTTCTCTCTCATACTTCCAATATATAATTATAATTTTACACTACTATTTAATTAAAATAATATCTACTACAACCCAAAGGTTTTATCTACCTTAATATTTGTGAAAAACCCAAAGTGGAAGAACAAATAAGATCGAAGGAGTAGTAGTATTAATTTGTAAAATAATTCCATTTTGCTGGAAAAATTCGATAATATAACTATATAAGAGTATACACTAATTGAATTTAAAACAAAAAAATACAAAGAGAGTATTTGTATACTTCCTCAGGTCATAATTAAATGTAACATTTTCTATTAGACAATGAAGTCTAGAAAATCACATTTAATAATTTAAAACGGATAATAAAATGGGAAAAATTATAATCATATATGTCAATCTACTCGTGAAGTTAAGATTTTTCATGTAAAACCTCCTCTCTGCCGAAATAACCAATAAAATCTTGGAGTAAATCATCTTACATTGATATAAATAATTTAAAATAAATAAAAATTAGTGTAACAGAATTTAAAAATTAAAATTTAAGTATGAGGATATTTATGGCTTTACTAAATTAACAAGCTAGGTTAAAAACGTCGGGTAAACAACATGTTGCTCGCTATCGGGACTTCAATAGCTTAATTGTGTACCACTTTTACGTTTCGATGGCGAGCAATTATTTTTAGATTACAGGGTAAATTAACTGAAAGAGAAGATTAACTAAGAATCAAACTCATACCATTTTTCAGAAAAGTGATACTTACTTTCAAACCGAAATAAAACTCAATTTTGAAAGACAGAAACAAATTATTAGATCACCGTTTAGCAGCATAGAATACGCAAGATGACAAGGACTAAGATTAGTAATTGCAATCTAGTCATCACATTAAATGCTGAAAATTCAGGCTCAAGCATTAATAAGGATGACTATATAGCAATTTGAAGCTTTCATCCAAATTAATTTCCACCATTGTTATTGTGTGGGGCCCTTCTCTTCTTCAATTTTACGCTTGGTCCCTCTTTCACCACATGCATGCAGCTGTACGTACTTAACATTAAGGGTCCATTACCATTAATAAATTTACTCATATCACATCTTTATTCATCAATTATAACACCAAATTCAAATATCTACTCAAATTAGCTTAACTCATATAAGGTTTTTTTTTATTAGATTGATCACTTGATATGGTATCAGAGCAGGTTTCTCTTGCTTGGAAGACCTTTTTTGAGTATGGAGACTTTTTGACCGCACTCTCCTTTAGAGTATGAACTGCCGTCGTTGCTCCCTCCCCAAACCCTAATCATAGTTTTGTATGAGCGGGATACACTGAGTATGATGATGATGATGACGACGACTTAACATGGTATCAGAGCCAATATAACAAATTGTTACAAGTTTAAATCTCGTTCACCTTTTATTTTTAATTAGTCACTTGACATGGTATCAGAGTTAATATAACATATATATAGAGCCGGCCAACTTTGTTGTTTAAGTTTTTATATGAGAGTGGCGTTGATAAGAAATTTCGTCTAAACCTTATCCTTTTGTACGTACTTTCTATTTCAAAAACATAGATAAGAATACGTAAAATAAAACGTACATGAACCCACCACCTAAAAGGGCGAAACATTACCCTAAATGTAGGTTATATATATGTATATATATATATATATGTATATATATATATATATATATATATATATATATATATATATATATGTATATATATATATATATATATATATATATATATGTATATATATATATATATATGTATATATATATATATATGTATATATATATATATATATGTATATATGTATATTATATATGTATATATATATATATATATATATATATATATATATATATATAATGCACCATCATGATCATATTCAACTTTAGAATATGGATGGTAGCCTCAAAATCTCCTCGGCTACATGGCGAGACGTAGTAGATTCGTCCAAAAGCCATTTCTCTAAGAACGTTAATGGAGGATTACTTTGATCATGGTCGTTAATTTTATCCATGTTCTTGTCACATTCCTTTTCAACTTCTTCGTTAGTGTCGTCTTCATTGGAGTCGCCAATAGTTGTCACGACAACCTTATTATTAAGAAGGTTGTCGAATGACAATATTGACTTAAATTGATTTTCGGGATCTTCTCCAAAAAACGAGCCATTATGATTTGTGTCATTTTGATTATTATTATTATTATAGTTGTAGTCGTGGTTGTCACTAGTTATTAACTTGGTCTTGGAAGTTGGAGAATATTTCATCCAACTTTCAAGAAGCCTCGAGATATTCTCAGTACTCGAGGCATAACATGTTGATGCTGATGTTGATGTTGATGTTGATGATGATGGTTGAATCGGTATTACCATATTGTTATGATGAAAACTATGATCCTCGTTCATTGATTTGCTATTTGGAGATGATGATGACGAAGTTGTGGCATTTGAGGATTGTGGATCGGGTTGAAAAGTCGACTGAAACCTCTTAAGCTTTTTCTTTAAATGGGTATTCCAATAATTTTTGATATCGTTATCTGTTCTTTGAGGAAGATATGAAGCAATTGCTGCCCATCTAAACAAATACAAATTATACAAACAATTAGAAATATGAACTTTTTTTGTTCATTTCACGTAAAAACTCTTATAATTGAACCAAAAAAGTTGATTAAGGAAATGTTAATTACTTGTTACCCAATAAAGCTTGCAAATGGATAATCATGCCTTCTTCATGAGGAGTGAAGTTGCCCCGTTTGATTCCGGGTCGAAGGTAATTTGTCCATCTTAGCCTACAACTCTTGCTACATCTTTGTAACCCTTTCCAAAACAAATATATGTGATCAACATAGAATACCGAACATGACGTATTATGATTTTGAAAATCGTAAAAAAAAAATTGTTAAACAGAAAATCACATTAATTTTGAACACTCGTTAAACGAAATTATAAACAAAATGAAATTATTCTAATCTTATATTAGGGGAGAAATGGGAAGGGTAGTTGAACTAATTACTAGTAATCATCTATAATCTTTTTTCATATAAAAGTCTCAAAATAAACGAAATTAAATTAGCTGAAAGCCACAAAATAAAAAACAAAATGATTACGTACGAACAAACATCATATACAAACAATAGCTCAAAGCATCCCACCCACTAGCAAGATCTGTATATATGTATACTAATTTAACAACAAACTAAAAAACCAATCACATTATTCCCTAACTCATATTCGCATAACATTATATATGTATACTAATTTAGCTCTCATCCCACCAACTAGCAAGAACCACAGTAATCTAGCAAGTAGTTGTTAAAGACCCAACTCAACCAAAAACTTAAATTTTTGTTTGACATAATTCCTAAATATGGTATCAGAGCCAACATGATAAGAGTTGTTTGATTCGAATTTCAACCGCTCTCATATAAAGTGGAATATTAAGCGTCAGGTATGAGGAGCTAGGCATGAGGAGGGTCTGTATTGTATCTACACTTTTAGCTCAAAGGACTCTTGTATGAAGGGGCGACTAAGCGTATTAGACTATATAATATATCCAAGGGCCTCAACCATCAATTTAAGTTTTTGGTTGAATACGATCCTTGCCAGTATCAACAAATAAAACTAAGTTCTAATCACATTCATTCCCAATTCTCATACTCTCATATAACATGATGATCAAGTACTAACAAACATAACTCGCTATATATATAATTAAAAACCCTAAAATTAAGATATAGTAGTTTATATAATCAAATTAATATATGTATGTATATATGTATATATAATAAATAGAATATAATACCGGTATTGGTAGGAACAGATCTCCAATTGCCAGGGCCATGTTCTTGGATATAAGAGACAAGGATGATATCTTCTTCAGGGGTCCATGGACCTTTCTTGATGCCATCTTTATCACAACAAGGAGGTCTACCCATACTATACTTAGGGAACGACGATGATATGGTATGATATGATATATGATTATTTCTTGTTTTTTTTAAGTGTTATATTTGTTGTGTAAATGGTAGATAATTAAGTGTATGAATAAAGTTCATGAAAAAGTGGTATCAACTACCAGCTACAAAGTGGCCTTTAAAGTGTAGTGAAACTTTAATTTCTCGTTGATCTACCCGTGCTGACTAACTTTGGCCTTTTCTAGCCTTTTTATTTATTATAGTCTCCTTATTATAGGGAGTCAATCAATGAATCATAATAAAGTCAAATGGGAAACTTTTTTTTAATCATTCTAGGAAAATTTACCTAAAATAATTCAACCTATTTGTGATTTTCCTATAATAATCTTACCTATTGATTAACCATGAATAATCCCAAGTATTTTCCTAGAGTAAACCCGGTGATCGGATGACTTGCTATAGCAAGTTTTAATTTTTTTTATAAAAAAAGATAAATTAAAATAAAATGTTAAAAAAAATTTATGATTTTTTTTATGTAAATTTCAAAATTTTTCTCTAATTTTAAATTAATTGTCAATTTACTTTTTTGGTGAAGTACCTACTATAGCAGGTCATCGGATTACCTAAGTTTACTCTAGGCAAATACCCCTTAAAGTTGGGATTATTCATGGTTAATCAATAGGTGAGATTATTGTAGAAAAATCACAAATATGTTGGATTATTCTATGTAAATTTTCCTTCTTTATATTGCCAAGTTATACTTGTAATTATTAGAGTTGTTATGTTCAGAGGTGTTTATTTGGGTATTTTATCTTGATGTTTTATAAGTTGTATATTGTTTGGTTTTGTGTTAGGAGGTCTAATAGGAGCGAAAACGATCAGACAAGGTGCTTAAGAAAGATTGAAAATTGTTGCTTTAACGAGCACTAATGAACATGACTATTTTGCAAGTAATGAGATGATTTAACTATGAAATAAATGCATACAATACTACGATGATTTAATGAGGTTCACCAAATAATATTGGCTACAACCTTCTTAATTCCTAGACTGTTTTTTTAAATTTTTATTTATATTTAGAGGATATGAGAGTTTGAATGCTCAAAACAAATATGAAAGGATAACATCTTAAGGAGATGTAAGGAAGCAAGCATACTAGAGTAGAGAATTGCATTTGTTAGTGATAAGTGCATTTATTTGCACTTATTTATGCTATTTCTACACTCCGTGAGCGAAGTTATAATGATATTTAGGGATTATGGTAGTGGATTGTTGCAATTTTTGTCTCGTGTGCTTATTTTGTAGGTTTATGACGTTATGAGGCGAAATTGAGGCTTTTCACTAGTCTACGGAGTTATTAGAGGGTGAAGGCTTGGAGAAATAGCCTAAGACCCCTAGCATGATGGAGAAACGAGCCAAAACAAGTCCAGGAGGAAAGCAACGAGTCGCCACAACCATAGCAGCGACTCGTCGCATACTTGCTAATCCCAATATCAATCCAGAGAGAAAGCAACGACTCGCCACAGACTATGCAACGAGTCGTTGCAAATTCACTGATCTCTTTTCAACACTCCAGAACCAAAGCGACGACTCGTCGCCCATCATGTGGCGACTCGTCGCTCAAGAAGAAACTGCCAGTATTCAGACAGAAGAGAAGCGCCGACTCGTCGCCCATCATGTGGCGACTCGTCGCTCAGCATTTTTACGGAAATTCAACCGTTTCTTCTCTTAATTTTTGGAACCACTATTTAAGTGGAATTTAACCTAATTTTAGAGGATTCAGTTTTTCTTTGCTTAAAAACTCTAGAATTCCTTTGTACTCCATAGATTTAGTTTAAGCCTTTCTTTGAGAATTTCAATATTGTACTCTTGGATTTCAATTGCAATTTACATTACCGTTCTTCAATTCTCCATTGTCAAGGTATTTTCTTTATTATTCAAGTTTTTAAATTATGTTTTATTTCTTGTTTCATGATAGTTTATTAGTCTTAGAAATCTCCATAGCCATGATTAGTGAGTAGATTTGTATGCTAGGGCATAGGATTTGAACCCTAATATGTATGTGATTGTTAAATGAGGATTGATGATTGTGATGTTGAATTGGTTTGATTAAATTGTTATGTTTGATCATTCAAGTTAAAGTCTTTTAATTTCTCTTAAAACCAAAATCACGAAAGTTGAGGGATGAGAATATTATTAGTCTTGGATGATAAATCAAGTTAATATGTCTTCTTAATCAAAATTACGAAAGTTGAGATTGAGTAATATGTTTTCTTGTGATGTTAATCGATCAAAATACGAAAGTTGAGATTGAGAGAACCCATTTAATTTGTCCTAATTTGATTACCATCCCGAAAAGGAGTGACTAAGTTAGATCGCTAAATCAATTCAACGGAACCAATTGCAATCCTTAGCGAAATTATCACATGCTATTAGTGGGGAATTCCTATGTCCTAGTCCTTTTATTATCTTGAATTCATCATTTTTCTTAAGTATTATCACGTAGTTATAGTAACAACCAATCAAATCTTTGTTTCTCAAGTGATTAACTAATCAACTCTTGTATTAATCCTGTCTCCCCGTGATCCGACCCGTAATTGTGCTACGACACCCGTGCGCTTGCGGTATTAAAATAAAACCCTAACAGTTAGTAACTAGTAAGTGAGGGATATGAAGGCTCAAGCTCTTAGCTTGAGTCACTTTTCAATTAATAGAGTAAAGAGGTTTAGGCAAAGGTTGGTAATGGAAACAAATTTCTCAAAACGATGCAAATTGTAATTTGTAATGTAGCTTGCTCGTTCGAGCATCTAATATGCTCGTTTAAACATGTCTAAGCGAGTTGCTACTTACTTTCTTATTATTTCTTCCACTTAGCTCCTTTGTCTCTCTTTCTCCCAAAGCATTTTTACCTTGAGCATCAAGGGATTAAAACAATCCCATTCACTCCATACTTGTACCTTGCCAAGTCTTGGAGTGACTCTTTACCAATCAAAACAAAGCCCAAGGTTTGGCTTAAATATTTGTTACACCAACTTTTATTTAGGGGTCTAAAGTTCATCTATAAAAAAGTGTCATGTAACACTATGACTAAGAAAAGTTGATATTCAAATACATTAAATCAAATTCAATTAATGATATTTTTGGTTGAATTAACTTTATATTTTGTGCAATACTCCAATTTAATTGGGTTAGGTCTTTTCTATTTCTTGGAAAAACCAAACAAAATATTTTACCAATTTTTTTAATATATTTTTATATTATATTGTTATATTCAAAATTGTACTGACCCAACGAGCTATAAAGTATAATTAAAAAAACTATATTATGAACTTTTAAAAAATGGGTCAAAGTGAATCGTATTTAAACGGGCTTTGACTCGCCCCGTTTAACATTTAACATAACCTGCCCGACCCAGTCCATTTAAATTTTGCCTCAACCCGGCCCATTAACACCTCTATTTTGTAGCCATATTTATTGTATTCAATGTTTATTTATGTAAATTTTTCAATTTTTTGTAGGCAAATAAATTCTCACAGGAAGCATGGGCATGCCTCCCCCCCTTTCTTTTTTATCTACCAAGGTGATCTATCAACAATAATATCATCTTCTTTGAGACCTAACACAATTCTGAGCTCTGAATTCTCAGTTCTTATGCCAATAAAAGTGTTTTTTTATTTGAATTATTTATTTATTTATTTCTAGAGTCGGGGACTCCTTTTGGCCTGCTCTCCTTTATGGGTATGAGTTGCCGCCATCCTTCACTCTCCAGACCTTGTCCAAAGTTTTCTATGAGCGGGATACACCGGATAGGATGATGATTTATTTATTTATTTATGTTATATACTCCTTTCAATCAATTTAGTTATCGTCCCAATTTATTAGAGGGTGATGAATAATGCCGAAAAATAAATAAGACAACAAAATTGAATTGGAGAGAGTATATGTTAGAAATAATTATTTATTTTTTAGGTTGATGTTGGCTAGAGCCGTAATCAATATCAATTTAAAAGTGTGAATATAAAATTAAAGAGATTAAATGTAAAATTAAAATAAGAGAATCAACAACACAAGATTTATCTGCGTTTACTCAATATTCAAATGTGACAATAATGGAATTTTTAAACTTAACAACAATGAAGAAATACAATAGAGAATAGAGTGCTTTCTCATGTTTGTGTGTGTTGCTTAAGGGTATTTTAGAGATTAATAATATTGCAATCAGCTGGTCTTGGACGAGACGGCCTTATAATGAGACCGTCAATTTGGGTCGGCCCAATTCGCGTGTGTAACAACCTGGGCATTTTTTTCATTTTCAGAGCATTTTTCAATTTTGAATTTAAAGGTATCAATTAACAAAATTCATACCTTTAAGGTCAAAATTAATAAATGCCCAGAAAAATAAAATGTTATTACATGCGTGAATTACACCAGTCCGAATTGACAGTCTCATAATAAAATCGTCTCGTCTAAGTTTTTGTCTATTGCAATTGGGAATAATTAGAAGCCAATTGGGCCAATGTGAATGTCTTAGAAGTCTCAAATTAAATTTCAAACCCGAATTAAAATCCCAGTGACATTTGGGCCGAGCCCATTTAGTTTAATCAATGTCATCCATGTTTTATTTGGGCTGATTTTACTTAAACTTACCTCATACTTTCACAATCCTGATTTGAAAGAATTTATGAACTAATATAGCACTCTTAAATTCAAAAAATAAAAAAATAAAAAATAAATGTAAGACCCTTAACCGTATAACTAGAAATAGTGATGATCATGGGCTTAAAATCCCATTAAACTCGCCTTTATTTTAAGGATTTGATTTCAATTTCTAGTCGATTTCAAGTCCAAAACAATGAATGTATCAGGGTCTAGGGTCTCAGATTCAAACCCAACTCATATCCGTTCTTTGGTCTCATTTAAGACCCTGATCAGCTAGAACCATTCCTGACTCGTCAGACCCATTCTATACCCTACTTATTTACAACCCAAAATCAATTTTAAGTTCGTATGAAACCTTTTTGTATATCTATTTGGACTTAATTTAGACTCATATACAACCTATTAACTCATTTTGCTACTAATAAAACCTTTATAATCTTAAAAGTTTTTAAGTCATTAATCATTATATCCGATGTATCTCGCATTCTCGCTCATAGAAAACTATAGTTAGGATCTGGGGAGGAAAGAAAGACGACAACTCATATCCATAGAAAAGGGTGCGGTCAACGAGTCCCTCGACTTGAAAAGATTAAAATTTTTTAACTATAAATAATTAAATCAAGACCTATTTTAAAACCTAAACCATGACTTCCATTTAAATCAAGACCTATTTGATAACAATGAGATCTATTTTTGGTCCCTCGTGGAACACGTGCACATAACAATCTTATTAACTTCACAATTTACAAAACCACCTTTAACAAGAATCAATCATTAGCACTATTTTCTAAAATCACTTCCATTTCTCCACGTATTCTTTGTTTTTAGATAAATGGCAGCCAATATTGTTAAGAAAGTGAAGTTGGGTTCAGAAGGTCTAGAAGTATCTGTACAAGGTTTAGGATGTATGGGAATGTCTGCTTTTTGTGGTTCTCCTGAAACAGAGGAAGCCATGATTGAACTTATCCACTATGCTATCAACTCTGGTATCACCTTCCTTGACACTTCCGATGTTTATGGACCTTATATCAATGAGATTCTTCTTAGTAAGGTACTACTTCCACTCATATCCTCCTTTTGCAGGACTCGACTCTTACTGTTTGGGGTAAAATCGACTGCTTTTCTCTAGTCCTCTCTATGAAGGGAGTACGGGTATGGATTGTCCGATACCTTACCTCGTTTAGACCCTGCTTTCGGGTGGGATATTGGCTATGATGATGATACACTACAACAAATTTTAGCTTTTTGCGACATTGTATTTAGTGGCACTAAAAAAATGCCACAGATTTATATTTTTAGTGTAATAATTATTGATTTTTATTTTTAAATTTCACCGTAAAGTGATTTAGCGACACTTAATTTGGTCTTTAGTGGCATATGTAATTGTCACTATAGTCTAATGACATTTGTGTCGCTAAATCCTATGTCAAGACTTATTACTAACAGGGCAAGCCTTAGATATTTTGAAATTCAGGGCGAAATAGCACATTGAGGTGCTATTTTTTAAAAAAATTTATCACCGGCCCATACTACAACCATTAATTTTGCTTTTTTGACATGGGACTCTGGGCAACGGTCCTTTTTGCCCACCCCTAGGGCCGATCCTAATTACTAATATAACATGGTTTTTTTAATGGAACATTTACCAACTACAGCCTCTAAGTTTACTCAATTTCAAATAAATAGCCGCGAACTTCGTTTATTACCAACTACAGCCTCCAATTTACTAAACATGACATCGAGACAGCCAAAACAGCCAAAAAAAAGGGTAAAAAATGGGGTTAAAATGGGGTGTTTTGGCTGTCTTGATGTCATGTTTGTTAAGTGGGAGGCTAGTTGGTAATAAACGAAATTCGCGGCTGTTTATTTGAAATTGAGTAAATTTAAAGGCTGTAATTGGTAAATGATTTTTTTAATTAATAAACTTACATTGTGAATCAGGCTCTAAAAGGAGGGATGAGAGAAAAAGTACAATTGGCAACAAAATTTGGAATTACAAGGAAGGATGGTAAGTATGACGTGCGTGGTGATCCTGCCTATGTAAGGGCAGCATGCGAGGCAAGCTTGAAAAGGCTTGATGTTGATTACATTGACCTTTACTATCTACATCGTATTGATATTCGAGTTCCCATTGAAGTGACCGTGAGTATTTTTTTAATATTAGCACGTGGTCTTATTTATTTTTAGGTCTCACAGTGTGAAAGATAAAAAGTATCTATAAACTTAGATAAATTCTTGCATGAGACGGTTTCACTGTGAGACATGTCTGTCTTATATTTGAGTTAAATAGCCCAATAATAAAAACTTTTAGCTTATGGGCTTCTTATTTTAAAGTTGTCTCACAATGAGACGATTTCATACAAGACGGACTGAAAAACATTAGGCGTAACAATGATATCATTTCCATTTTCTTTTGTATTGTTAATATTTTTACTATTTTATAGAAATGTGCTAATAACTCATACTCCCTCCGATTTTATTTAATTGTCACATTTTTTTTTTGTCAATCTTTTTTTTTACCTAAATACCCCATGTTCACACTAATAATGTCCAAAATACCCCCACTTTTACTACTTACAATACCTCCACTAGCAATTTTACAATTAATATAATCATTTAAAATATCTAAACTATTCACTTTTTATTGGACCCCACACCACCCTTAATAACCGTGCCCAAGCAAATGAGACGTTTAAATAGAATTAGAGGGAGTATTATACGGCAAAAATGTAAATTATCTAAATTATATTCAAGTCAATTTATTTAATAGAATTTTTTTTTTTGAGATAGTAATTTTAAGAATCTTAATTATTGTATTTGTACGTGATGTGTAGATGGGGGAGCTTAAAAAATTAGTAGAAGAAGGGAAGATAAAATACATTGGTTTATCAGAAGCATGTGCTGCAACAATCAGGCGAGCACACGCCGTCCATCCGATAACCGCTGTACAAATGGAATGGTCGTTGTGGTCGCGAGATATAGAGGACCAAATTGTACCTACGTGTCGGTAAATACTAAACTTTGTTTTTGTCTTTTTGAATTTTTGTGTGACAATTTCTTTTTGTTAAATAGTTCAAACTCTAATTAATGGATTACGTTTCAATCAATTACAAACGCATGATGTTAGAGTATATCTGTATATAATATATTTTGAGACATTAACAATTAACTTAAGTTTTTGGTTGAGTTGGTTCCTTGACATGATATCAGAGCCAACATGATAAAAGGTCGTGGGTTTGCATTTCAAATGACTTTCGTTTAAATTGAACTATCTAGCGCCTTATATGAAAAAAGCATGTGTTGCGTCCAAAAATCTAGCCCAAAAGGCTCTCATGAGAGGGCGTGTTAGATTATATAATATATCCTAGAGTCTCAATAATCAGCTAAACTTTAGGTTATGTTGGTTCCTTGACACATTTTATAACTAAAAATGAGCATATGAAGAACAAATGTGAACCTTTTAATTAATATTGACTAGCTTTTTTAATAAGCTCAATTTAAGATTGTCTTATAGTAACGCGGTAAATTAATTATTTATCCATTTTTACTCATCTCTAACACATTTTGTTGGTGTTGGATAGAGAACATGGAATTGGGATTGTTCCATACAGCCCATTAGGACGTGGATTCTTTGCTTCGGGGCCCAAAGTCCTTGAAGCCTTTCTGGAAGGTGATTACCGCAAGGTGGGTCTCCTTTTATTTATCAGAAGATACTCTTGTGAGAGACCGTTTATTAACAAAATGATCTCAAAACAAGATGTCCACATTCTTATTTTCTCTTTAATTTGTATTAATTAGGTGTTTTAACCTATATATCTAACAAGTCTTCTCTTTAAAGACCGTCTATAGTATAGACACCTCTCAAGAGCCCAACCCATATCTCTCTTTTAACTTACAAAATCACTAATCGGTTTTTTTTTTAAATTTATAAATTGGGTCAGCCCAAACTTGAGACATCTATTGTATAGATGGTTTCAAGTAAAAAATTGTGTATATCTAATGCGTTTCTCGAAGACACCGTCTCTCATAACAATTTGTGTTTATTTTTTATTTATTAGTAGTATATATTATAGTTTTATGGTGCAAATTAAAAAAATTATTTGGTATTTATTTTCAATTATCAAGCTACCAACCTTTCTACTTTTTTCCACCTTAGCTAAATCACTTTAAATCTTGTCAAAATGGTCAAATAGACCGAGTTTACTTTTGGTTATGCCAATTTTAATGTGGTCGTTATTAGGCCAATTTATTTTCAGCGTGAACATGTTTGGATTAACCTAACGGGGTTAATGATTTTAAACTTTCATGTGAAGATCTTGAGCTTTTAACTTTTATGTGGTAGATAAAATGTTAAATTTTTCGTTATATTAAATACTCATTTCGACCGGATTATAAAACATGTAGCCAATTAAAATGATTGCGACGTCTAATTTTAGCTCTCGTCTGTAGTCTCTAGCCATAAAAAAATCTCTCACATCAATCTTACTCAAATGTTAAATTTCAAAACTGTCGCAGAGTCTGCCACGATTCCAAGCAGAAAACATGGAACATAACAAACACATATTCGAAAGTGTAAGTGAAATGGCAGCAAGAAAAGGGTGCACCACGTCACAACTAGCTCTAGCATGGGTTCATCATCAAGGAGACGACGTCGTACCGATTCCAGGAACATGTAAACTCAACAATCTGAACCAAAATATTACAGCCTTATCAGTCAAACTTAGTCCCCAAGAAATGGATGAACTTGAGTCTTATGCCTCAGCTGATAAAGTAAAGGGTTATAGATCATGGAACCCTACTTATACTTGGGAGAACTCGGACACTCCCCCGTTGTCTGCTTGGCAGATTTAACATGTTCGACCGCACATGACCTAAAAGATTAACGAAATTAAATGGTTGTAATCACTGGTGGATCTAGGAAAAAGTAAGTGGCGTCAAATTGGGTTTTGAATACAATACATGCACTAATCAATTCAACAAAAGTATATTTTTATATATACTAGCTAGCTACTTGATTTTATTTTGGTTTTAGTTGATGTCAACTGACCTTTTATGACTACATATTAGATTCGCCAATGGTTATAATCATTGTATAGATTAAGATTTCCTCTGTTACTCTGGAATATTAGCGCAGTTTCACTTAAAATCTCTCATATTTTTTTTGGTAATTAATAATGCATTGAATAAAAGAGTTATTGCTTGATATTTAATGCCCTTTAAATTCAGAGCAATTGTCCTTTTTGATTTTTTGCCATTATAGGTCAATCACTTTTAATTTGTATTTTATTTTTAATCTAGATGTTAAAATATTGTCAGGTAGATCTTATTTTATTAATATAAATTTTTTAGGTGTTGTGCGAATGATTAATAGTGGACACTTTTACTATCAAATGGTAAATTTCCTTATTGAGTTCTCTCAAATCAAAGAGTTGATTTATACTTTTCACCCTATCCCTATGTATGTATATCTAAGATGATTAAATCCTCTATTATTTAGAATTAGGGGTGAACAAAAATATGCAATTTGATTTAAAAAAAATGGATAATTTATTTAATTTTTTGAAAAACGCATAATTTTGGATTGGATCTCTGGTTCTTAAAACAGATATCAAATTTGAATATGGAGTGGGATGGTTACAAAATTGGAAATTTCGTTTTTTTTTTAAATAATACATGATTCATTAATAAAGAGTCATACGACATTTACATCAGAGATAAAAATTAGCAAGTACATAGCAACTAAAACAAAATATAATTCAAAAATAACAAAACTACGATCGTTGTGTATGAGATCTGACAATTTTGAATATCCTCTTCCACATCGCTGTTTGATACAGCCTTCTACGAGGGGGTCTTTCGATCTGTTGTAGTCTTGAGATAGAATTGAATTTGATGTAGTTGATGATAATTGCAATTTTGGTGTCTGCTGCATCATCACATTAATCTCTACCAACAAATCAACTAATTAAAGACCAAAATTCATAACTTCAAACTCTCACAAGGAGAGACTTCAAAACCCAATATATGGGTAGAATCAACCCAATGAATGGGTAGAACAACTCTCTTACAGGGAGAGGACAAAAATTTATTCTAATCATATTAAAAAAACTTAAAAGGGAGAAATTAGGGCTTACCATCAATCTTTAAATATTGATGATAGCCCCAAACCAACTAAAGGTATTAGGATTTTTTTTAGAGAGAAGAGAGAAAAAATTGGGGCGGCTGGAAATTCCGTTTTCTAAGTTTGTATTATATGTATATAAACTATTTTAAAAAAATTTGTTTGGCATGTTGAATATATACTGATAGAATTTAGAAAATGGACTTGGGCAACCCAAACAAGGAGGAGAAGAAGTATTCCACTCATAAACCCAAAGAAGGTTCACTACTAAAACCAATTGGTAATAGTAGGAGTTACTCCTTGAATATATAAAGTGATGCATACTCTTCTCTTTTTCCGATGTGAGACAACTCACATGTGGGTAACATATGGGCACTTCAACACTCCCCCTCACATGTGAGTGTCCTTTAGAATTTTAGCCAACCAGAAGGGTTACAAACCTATTGGGAATGAACATCCAATTAAAGACCCCTTAACCAGTGGTAAGATTAAATGCCCAATATAAAGGCCCAACAACAAACCGGGCTCTGATACCATGATAGAATTTAGAAAATGGGCCTGGTCAACCCAAACAAGGAGGAGAAGACGTAGTCCACTCATAAACCCAAAGAAGGTTCACTACTAAAACCAATTGGTAATAGTAGGAGTTACTCCTTGAATATATAAAGTGATGCATACTCTTCTCTTTCTCCGATGTGGGACAACTCACATGTGGGTAACACATGGGCACTTCAACATATACTATTAGTTACGATTTTCAACTGCAATTAAGTTGCATAACCAATGTTAATTAAATCAGACTCTTTAAAATTCAATCATATTCCAAAAATGATTTTTTTCAAACTTAATTTCTATAGTTTTTTAAAAAAAAGCCAAAAAAATTATAGAAATTTAAAATATTTTGAACAATACTCTTATAATTTATTTAATTCCCACTAATTAATTGAGTTTTGGCTCTATCCTTGGCGTGTATCACGAATGAATTGCTTTCTCTATCAAGATTTATTTTGGAGATCATGGGGTTCTTGACTTCTTATCTGATAGAAGGAATTCAAGGAAATTAAATGCTTGTAAACATAGTCAAAGATTATTATTTTCATTGTCTCTCTAGAATACTATTTTCTTTCTTTTCATTTGTTCTCAGGGTCGGCCCTAAGAGTGGATAAGAAGGGCCGTCACCCAGGGGCCCATGTCAAAAAAGGAAAATTACTGGTTGTAGAAGATTCATATAAGTTATAAATTACAAAGGAAAAGCGCTCAAATGTGCTATTTCGCCCAAGGCCCCAAAATATCTAGGGTCGGCCATGTTTGTTCTTTCCATTTACTTGTTGTATAGATCCTAATGCAAAACTTAAAATTCAAATAATTTTAATTTTGAATTTTTAAAAAATCTAAAAAGTTGATATTTGGAAAATATATAATGAGACAAATGTATTAAGAGTCTACATAAATATGTTTTTTCATTTAGATTGATGATAATTCATACTCAAATTTTGACAATAAAATTCGTAAATTTTATTTGAGAAGAACATATGAAAATAGAGGGAGTATTATTTGACTTACAAATCTCATATTTTTTAGTTAAATGGTGCTATTATACATAGAAACAAAGACATATAGTAGAATGTATGATTTTATTGAACAAAAGAGTTGAATCATGTTTTATACTCATTTCAATCCAAGAGTAATTCATTGTCCCATTTGTTTTTTTTTTTTTCCACAATTTATCAATCACTCTTAATTTGTATTTTATTTGTAATTTAAATGTTAAAAATATAGTCAAACAGATTTTGTTTCATTCGCCTAAAAATAAATTTTAATGATATAAATTTTTGTAGTTTTTTTTTATTTTGCCACGATAAATTTTTTTAAAAATTGTAATAATACATATAATAGTATAGTGTAAAAATCAAATGAGATAATTAATATAAAGCGAAGGAAGTAAAAAGGATTTGAAATACCTATTCCAACTTAAAATAATTTTTTAAAAACTTTAAATAATAAATTAGATAAAAAGAATAAAATGAGCTTACATATTTTTGTGTAAAAAAGATAAATTTCTAAAAAAGGCCAGATAATTAAGTAGGAAATTAAAATATCTTGATGATCAATACCTTGGCGTGTATCACGATTCACGAATGAATTTGCTTGAATTTTAGTCTATCATGAGTAATTGAGTATTAAAAGACCTATCATAAATAAACCAAAATCAACGACTTAGTAACAGTTTGAAACTAGTATTACAAATAATGGAAATATGAAATAGGAGTATTAATTACATTGATCCATGAAAATTTATGATGTGAAGATAAATTTTGAACGAAAATAATATATACAGTTCTAAGGGCAATATGACCAGTATATAAGATAGAATATTGTATTTTATTTATTATTTAATATTATTTTTGCTTTGAAAACATAAAAATTTAATTATATTTAGTTTAGCAATTATTTTTTCCTGGAAAGTTAAAAATTATATAAATTATTAATTATTTTTCGATTTTAAAATTAGATTCTCTTAAAATTTAAAATTGTTGATAATAAAGAAAATATGGTATTACTTTTTCAGCAGTCTTATTTGAGAATGTACAATGCTAGGGACTATAAATATTATTACCCATTTATTTTGAGTAATAATAATGAAAATTTTAAATCCAGTGTCTAAGAACTAAGATTACATATATAACAAGGACAACCCTAATAAATATAGCAGGACAATTAATTAATTTATTTATTTATTTATTTATTTATTTTTTTATTGTAACTTATAGCAGGACAAAGTTGGGTGAAAGCTTAGTGGGAATAATGTTTAAAGCATTAATTGAGATTTTTACAAATTAGATTGAGTTTTGGTATATATTTTATTTTTAGAAAAAATTATCAACAATATTTCAACATTCAACATTGTTATGATTTTCTTATATAATCTTACATATTGATTAGCCATTGGTGATCTAAATTTTAGGAGATAATTGCCTAAAGTAACACGGTAATAATTAGATGACTTACTATAACAAATTTTATTTTAAAAAAGATAAATTAAAAATCAAAAAATATGTAATTTTTTTTATTTTTTACTCTCTCCGTTTCCTAATGTTTTTCCCATTTAAATATTCTATTTTGAAGAGAGATATTTGATTATGACTTTAAGACATATATAGATGATTAAATATATCAATTTGAGATCTCGTTAGATTCATCTTAATGTATATTTTTTTATCATATATTTTTTATAATTTTTTATAATGCGTACTTAGAGAAAATTGAGGCTCGAAAGTTGCTTTGAAAACTGTACAAAAAGTAACGGAGGGAGTATTATTTAGAACTTTTTACGTAAGTTTTAAAAATTTTTCTCCAATTTTACATTAATTTTCAGTTTACTTCTATGGTATAAATTACTTATAATAGCAAGTCATTTGATTACTCGAGTTTACTCTAGATAAATTACCTTTAAAATTTAAATTATTCGAAAAATTACGAAAAAGTTAGATTATTCATTCCAAACACCGCACCAAATGGCGTCAACAGTAAGAATTTCTTAATCTTAACTTTTTTTTCTTTCCAAAATTAAGTTTGATACTTATTTTTTCTTTCTCTCAATTTGTTTTTAGTTAAGATCTTAGCATGTATTGATCGATGATTATTTTCTCCGTTCCACTATATTTGATACATTTGACGTTTTACGAAATCCAATGTGTTATTTTGATTATTTATGATTTAAATTATATAAATCTAAAAATTATAAAAAGTTAATATTATTAATGTATGCGATTAGACGATTCAAACAAGAACCTACTTGACTATACGCAATGTATAAAAAAAGCGTGAACAACGCGCAGTGTAAAAACCCCTTATGTAACGAGTATTTCAGAATGGGAAAAATATTACCTTGTAGGGCATGCTTGTATTGAGTGTAAATATTTAAGGGAGTAAAAAAAGTCAAACTAGTGAAATGAAAGCAAATAGAAATGCATTTGAAGTAGTTGAGATAGTTGTGAAGAAGGTAAAATGAGTATAAAATAAAAATAATGAAGGAAAATAAAGATAATTTCCCCTATTATAGAGGTAATACATTCCCCCACCCTCTCCTAGAATAAATATTTACCCCACAAAATTGAGAACTCTCTTCATTTTTCATTACTTTACAACAATTCTTCCACCTCTACAACAATCAAATTTCACTAATTTCTCATTTATCAACTTCATTTTCTTACTTTGACTTTTTTACTCCCTTAAATATTTACACTCAATACAAGCATGCCCGTAGAAGTACATGCTAATATTTTTACGACATGTTTCCATTATAAAGAAAATGTTGGAAAAGAAAGGAGAGGAATAAAGGGGATTGTATTTTCCTTATTTTAATAGTAATAAACGGAGGAAAATAGAGGGAAATTAATTAAAAAGATAACCGAGAAACTTTTTCACAATATTAACCAACAAACCTTCCAACGTAGGAAGGATTTTGAGAGAAAACTCATAAATCTTCTCATATGGAGTAATTAATTTGATAATAAATTGTGAGAAACCAACTCATTCAAAAGCTTAAATTGATGGTTGAAGCCCTAAGATATGTTTTATATATATATATATATATATATATATATATATATATATATATATATATATATATATATATATATATATATATATATATATACCTCATAAGGATCCAGGAATCAAAAGGCATGGGTAGACTAGACGTTCATGATTCACCAACGCTTTTGAAATAAATTACGCACACTTTTGTTTATAAAATGAGCATCCCAAAAGCATTTCATTGCTCCAAATTACAAGTTATAAATTACAATGAGATTAAAAGTCTAACATAGTGAAATTACAAGTTACAATATATATATATATATATATATATATATATATATATATATATATATATATATATATATATATATATATATATATATATATATATATATATATATATATATATATATATATATATATATATATATATATATATATATATATATATATATATATATATATATATATATATATATATTCATTTAATAATTTGCATTATTTTTGCAGAAAGAGGAGAATATAGTGGAATATGGACCCTATGGAAATCAACTCCAAGCAAAACTATTCTCAATGAAAATTGATGGAGATGAAGTTATAAAAGAAGTGATAATAAGGCATGGATATTGCGTTGATGCAATTGGTTTTGTTGTAGCTGGTAAGACTGTCTTAAGTGGCGGCTTACGTGGACAGGAATCTAAGGTTCAATATATATTATTCCATTTTTTTAATATTAAATAAATAAATCTAAAATTGATTATTTAAATTAATTTAATTTAATGACACTCGGACAAAAATTTAGGTAGACAACACTTAAATAGCTATAATAATTTTTGATATTTTATGAATGTTCGTCTAGCTTGCACTCACTTAATTTAATTTTTTACTATTTATAATTCATTAATATTTGATCTTCATAAACTTTTTAGTTATTTGGTTTTGTAGTTATCGCTATTTAGCATTATTTTTATTGTTATATAAATAATATTCTACATTTTTTTGTTATTGTAGAATATGATATATATTAGGATGTCAGATATACAATTTTTGGTTTTTACTTCACACTTAAATGATGATTTATATTACAATGTTGATTATGACAACTTTTATCTTATGAACTTATTTTTTAACTAATTATGGTAACGCAAATTCTTGTGAGAGACGGTCTCTTTGAGAGACCATCTTTGATTGGGTAGGTCCATAAAAGAAAATATAAAACAAGAGTAAGAATTAAGTTCTAATGGATTGGGCCTTGGCTGTTATGGTAATTTTTTAATATTTCTAATATCATAGTAAAAAATAATTTTCAACAATAGAAACAAGCCTATTAGACATTTGGTGGAAAATCAATGAAGAAGGAGAAAAAATTAAATAATTGAATAAAAAAATTATTAAAAAAATAAAAATAAGAACAGATTTAATATGACAGACTCAAAAGAAAATAAAGTAAAATTTATGGAACCGAGGGAGTAAAACATAATATAATAACAGGTGCTCTCTTGAGCGACCGTCTTTTGTAAAGACGATTCTCAAAAGTCCAGCCCAAATCTATATTTAGAGTTGTAACAATATATACTTAGAAATAGACTGGGCTTTTGAGAGACGTCTTTACAAAAGACGGTCTCAAGTAATGAGGATATTTCTCCTCTTAGCGTTTAATTAATTAGCTAATTTCGCTAACCTAATTAACACTTAATTAATTTGTTTGTTTGTGTTTTTTTTTTCAATTTATTGAATGTAACAAATCCAGATAGTGCTGAATGATGGAGAATACATAACAAAAATAAGTGGAACTTCTGGAGAATATTTGAATGCTAATAACAATCGTTTGATCTCCTCTTTGATGATACATACAAATTTTCGTCCGGCTGGATATGGACCTTATGGATCTCAAAAAGACAGCAAAAATATAAATGTTTTTTCATCTCCAGACAATTTGGAGGGTCGTTTTGCTGGTTTCTTTGGAAGTGCTCCTGACCCTGGCTACGTCTTTTCTCTTGGCATCTATGTTGAAAAGGTAACACGTGTCCAAGGGCCCTTTGAACTAAAAACGTTGACGTAATATATTGTTGGGATGAGTTATCCGACATCGACAAATTGAAAAGGGTGTGCACACTTTATAAGTTATTGGAGTCTTTGTTCCCATAGCCATAGGTTTTGGAATAATATATACTCCTTGGCTCATGAAGTGTACGTGTGCATTTCGTGTCTTCCCGTTAATATGCTGACATTTATAATAAGTCCAGCCTAATTTAACATATATATTCTATTATTTATGGTGCTAAATATTTCACTTAAAATAAGGGATATTTTGTCACGTTGACATTTGATACTATATCAAAAAACCAATTCAACCTAAAAGCTGAAGTCGATGGTTAAAGTTACAATAGCACAAAAATAAATTGAATTTTTAATCACACATTTTTAAATAAGACGGTTTCCGATGAGATTATTATTATAGGGTTGATGCAATATTCACTTATTGTCTTACTATTGATTAATTGTTCGAACTTGTCTATGGTCTTAAAGCAAAACCCAATTGAATTTTTATAATCACTTATTTTAAATCATGCCTTATTAGTTAAGCCATATTATCGTCACCTAGTTACTAGGCTTTGATTGTAAACTATACTGAGAAAAATAGTAGATAAGGTGAATACTAAATCTAAGATGAATTTTCTGAAAAAGTAATACTTGGAATATCCAACTGAAACGACATTCGATTTTCTACATATTTTACTAATTAAAATAAGATTATTGGTGGATTTGTTATTAAAAAAGCTAATCTAAAACTTATTTTTATTTGCAGGCATGACTCACTGAGTGATTTGAAGGCATCAAATCAAATCTAATTAACATGGTTATGTTGTGTTGTGGTGTGGCCTTTAATTTGTTTCAATGCATTTGTAATTTCCTTTTATGCTTGTTTTTCCTTCAATAAGCCATTCCATTCCGGATGTACTAATTTGAGTTGTTTTATTTGTTATTCTCGTAATAATCTTTCTATTTATATTATAAATTTTAGACATAATTATCTTATGTATCCTTATTTGTATAATGCTTATGGTACTCATATATTTTCCACTAATTTTATTTTGATATTTTTATATTGCTTATGAATTATGATCCCCATATATTTCTCAATAAATTTATTTAAATATTTTTTTTAATAGTTGTGATCTAACTCTATATTTTTTCCACTAGCTTTACTTTAATATTTGTATAATATTTATTACTTTATTTATATCACTACAAGTTGATAATCAAGGTCTGAATGAGTATTTATCAAAATAGGGAATTTCATTAAGCCGATTTAAGAAAAAAAATATGCATTACACCATCAAAGCAAGATTAAATTAAACACTTAATTGTTTACTCAAAAAAAAATAAAATAAAATTAAACACTTAATTGAAGTATTAATTTAATCATCATATCATCATACAATACTATAAAAGTCTTGGAAAATTCTAAGTGTCACCATTTAAAGAGGCATGGAAATATTTATCAAATTTAGAATCTAATATTTTTGTTTAAGTTTGAAACTAAATTAGGTAAAGTATTTGTATGATATACTATAGCAATTGTATTTTGTTAACTTAGAATTTAATATGTTCAATTGAATGAATATGTATCAGGTAAATAATTAAAATAAACATCAGTAATTATGTTTTGATTTAAAAAATGATGAATTTGATAAATTTAAGAATTATAGTATACAGTACTTGCATTATTATTTGAAATTGTTTTTATATATATTTCGCACTAACAAATTCGTGCATTACACGAGTTTCTATACTAGTATGCTTTAATTAACAAAAAAATAAATGATTAATTTAGAAAGAAAGATGTCATAATACAGCTCTCCACAACTATGTTCTAGCAACCTCACTAGGTAGTTTTGTAATTTTCAACATGTGTTTGCATTTCTTCTAGCTCAATTTTTTTAGTTTTAAATCTTCTCCATAATAGCTAAAAAAAGCATCAGCGTGATCTTTTTTGTCTCCTTAACACGTAAATTTTAAATCTCTTCCTATATATTTCAAAAAAAAAAGAATCAATTTAAATATTAGGGGTGAGCATCATTCTTAAAAATTGATATATACTTAATTATTAAAAAAGCAACTACAAATTCTTACAACTTTTTTGACAAGTCCTCGTACATATATGAGTCAATATATTATTTTTCCGCGTTTCCTTCTAAAAATTCTCATTCATTTATTAAGTATATATATTCACAAATCCAATTACAAACCTCAAATAATACATTAAAAAAACATATTGACAGTTTGAATCAAAATAAGAATCAAATTCCACCGATGGGTAGAAAGACTAAATGATCAAATTAATTAAATGCTCTGATACCATATTAGACAACTAATCCTTTACAACGCATTATTATTCGTGACAATATATGTGGAGAAAATATAATGTTCTACCATACATCTAAAATTGTATAATTTTAACTTCCATCTAATCTTCATCTTGATTTTCATCTTCAATCTCTCCATTTTCATCTTCAATTTTAACCTCTCCACCTTCAAATAAAAATATTTCCGTAGGTAGTTTTTGATAAAATATTATCTTATGTAATTTTGACGAATAATGGTACATGCATGGTATCCTAAGGAAAAGAGAAAACTAAAGAGGCGACGCCACAACGAGAATCAAACCCAAGTTAATTACCTCCAGAAAAAGTGAAAATGCTTCAATAAATTCAAACCATATTTTTTGTACTTTGTAGTAGTTTGTACTTCCTCTGTTCTGATTTACTTGCTATCATTGCATGGGCACAAAGATTAAAAAGTTACTGTGCAATGATGAGCAGTAGGTGGAAAGTTGCTTTTTTGGAATTTTTTAATATTATTTGTTGAAAAATGAAAAAGAAAAATAGGAGTAATTAGATATAGAGTAGGATAAAAATAGGAGTAGGTATAACTTTAAATGATTGGTTTTTTACTAAAAAAGCAAATGTAACAAGTAATATGAAATTTTCCAAAATGGAAAATGTAGCGAGTATTATGGAAGTGCTATGATTTTAAAATTAAGTGCAATAATTAAACAATTGTCCTAGCTAGACAGTATTTAAAATCTAGAATACAATTTTTTCAACTAGTAATTTAAGTTTTGGTACCATCCAAAACGTGTGTCACGAATGAGTTGCATTTAGTCTTTGTCCTTTGTATTATAATTATTTTGTCACCATTCATTGTGTGTATCACGAAGTTACATTTCAATGTATAATAAATATGAGAAGAAGGCATGGAATTGTTAGTTGAGTATGAAAACTCGTTGAAAACTCGTTGGATCTAGATTTTAGATATGTTATTACATTTTAACTTCTTTTCAACAAAACTTATATTTTTAAACATTCATATTAATAATACAATCTTTCATTCATCTGCGGTGAATAATTTTAATTTTTAATTATATTTTAATAAACTAATTTTTGTCTTTAGTTTACTGTCAGCATGTTTATAGGTTATGTTGATAGCAAACTATAACAAAGATTGAATTATAATTAAATAAAAGGTTATGCTGATAGCAAACTAAGAGTAAATGTATTACTAAAAAATAATGCACAAGCGAAATTATTCACAGTGGATGAGTAAAAGGTTAGTTTAATTATTAATATTAATATTTCCTTTATTTTTTAATTGAGGGTACGCTACAGAAATACAAAGGTAAAGGGACGATAGAGTTAATCTTTATAACAGGTGGTGAGAATTAAACTCAATATCATAAGGGTGAAAGAAAAAATTCCCAATCACTGTATTAGACTAACCATATTTTCACCTTGATCATCGAAACTTAATGTACCTTTTTGTATGAAGGTCATTAAAAATTGTTTACATGCTTATTATATTGAATTTTTAGAAAGTATTTTAAAATAAAATTCAAGCATCACGTCTAATAGTGCTTATTTTGAAACAATGCCTAATAATTAAGTGTTGGAATTAAGCAGATCAGACGGAGCCAAACTATATAAAATAGTTTGAGACCTTATATATATATATATATATATATATATATATATATATATATATATATATATATATATATATATATATATATATATATATATATAATATATATATATATATATATATATATATATATATATATATATATATATATATATATAATATATATATATATATATATATATATATATATATATATATATATATATATATATATATATTATATTATATTATATTTTTTATTTTTGAGTCTAAATGGAAGTCATTAAACTAAAAAAGAAATGTAAATAAATAAAAACTATTATTTACAATAGTTTAGACTACTTTGTATAGTCGGTCACTTTGCACTTACTTAAAACCATCCTATAAATTAAGTCAAATTTTGACATGATTGAGCTAGAGATATTAATTTTCGAGCGAAGATGAGATCAACCAAGTTTCTCGACAATCTGTTGAATCTTGTTTCGTTAATTTAAAGTTAGTTCGCTTGACTTGAGTTTATTTATCCGTGTACTACTAATCTGATTTATGATATTGTATTAAAAAATCAACTAAAAAAACACGTCAAGTGTTATTTCACTAGTGATGAGAATTCACACCATACCTTGAAAATAAGGGCATGAAATAAAGATCTCCTTCAAATAAATAAATATCTCAATTAATGACATTTAAGTTAATAAATTTTGATCATCACAAATTAAAATCTCTACCAAATAATTCTCCAAGAAATCAACAAATAAATTGTCTTTATTGTGTTCCCATTGTATGAGATTCATTATTATTATCATACCCAGTGTATTCCGATCACATAAAATTAAAATCAGGTCTGAAGCATTATATGAGATCGATGAATTATATATAGCTCCATTCTTCTATACATAGGAGTATTATCGTCCTCCATAGCTGCACTTCACAAATATTATAAATAATCAGTATTACTATCTTCATCTAACCCACCAAATGGAGTCAAGAGTATGAATTTCTTAGTATTTAACTATTTTTTCCTTAAATTAGTTTGAATTTTTGATGTAAAAAAAGATTGGTGTACTCCTCCTTGTTTTATATATATATATATATATATATATATATATATATATATATATATATATATATATATATATATATATATATATATATATAGGTTTGACCAGCTAATTCACCAAACACTATTTTTAGCTGGTTTGACCACCCAACCCTCTATTTATATCCAAATAAGCAAAAATTACTCAATAAGCTAATTTGACAAACACCGTATAATAATTTGTTTTGCATTAAATTTAATTTGCATTTTTTTTGCAGAAATTGATTTTCGAACAATACGGACCATATGGAAATCAATATCAAAAGGAAATTCAACGGTTCTCCATGAAAATTGAAGGAAATGAAATTATAAAAGAAGTGATTATAAGACATGGAAAATGTATCGACGCAATTGGGTTCGTCGCTGGTGGTTTAACTGTCACAAGTGGTGCCTTAATCAATAATGAATCCAAGGTTAAATATTATTATCCTTTTAATTTTCCAAAATTTTAATATTAATAATTTTTTTTTATAGTCGATGATATAAAAATGTTAGTTAAAAATTTTGTACGTATTTATAATATGTTGCTTTATTTTCAAAAAAAATAAATAAGATCTGGTTTTGTGGTTATGTGTGTTAACAAGAGGATAAAAATTCAAACTTCTTTGACCTTGTAATATTTTATGTAGATAATACTCCTTCCTATTCATAGAGAATGAAATATTTTTTTATTGGGTCAATTCACTGAAAATGTCTCATTTCTATTTTTGTCATTTTTTTGTACTCTTTTACCCTTATTACAACAACACAACAACACATAAATATCAATACCCTTTATGGAAAAAGAGACTTTTCAATCCACTTTTAAGTGGTCTCCCACCACTCCTTAGTTTTGGTGCAAAACCCAAATGCATCATTCTCTATGAATAGGAGGGAGTAACATATGCCCTCTTTAACTTACGATCTAAGATCTGCTATTAGTTACGGAGCTTCAATCATCAGCTTAAGTGAAATATTTAGCACCATAAATAAGGAGAATATATGTTGCATCCGATCCAACCATTAATTAGTTTAAATATTAATATGTATTTTTTTGTTCCAATATTTATGATATGCAAGATTAAGCTGAGAAAAGGAGAATTCATAACAAAAATAAGTGGAACTTCTGGAGAGTATACATACGCTGGTCATGATCGTGTGATTTGTACACTGAAGATATATACAAATTTTAATCGAAAAGGATATGGACCATTTGGAACTGGAGAGGATACAAAAAATATCACTGCCTTTTCATCTCCAGATGAATTAGAAGGTCGCTTTGTGGGATTTTTTGGAAATGCTCCTGGCTTCATCTATTCTCTTGGAATCTATGCTGAAAGGGTAACAATTTACAATTTGTAAAAGTAAATATGTATTTAATAATTTAAACAGGGGCTCTCCGTCTTTTGTAAAGACGACTCTCAAAAGTCCAACCTAAATCCATATTTAGAGTTGTAACAATATATATTTAGAATTTGACTTGGCTTTTGAGAACCGTCTTTACCAAAGACGGTCTCAAGTAAGAATTTGTGTAATTTAAAATGTTCTTATTCTATAACATAGTATCATTTTTTGTATATACAGTAACAAAACAGAATCAAACAAAAATCCTTCTCATTTTTAAAATTCTTCTTATTTGATCATATATATATATATATATATATATATATATATATATATATATATATAGGGGAGGGATCCAATAAGAAGGGGTGTGAAAATAGGAAGGATAGGAAGGAGTAACTACCGTTGATTGATTAAGATCTAACGGTCGAAAAACATTTGTCAAAGCAGCAGATCCAGTAACACATATTTATGAAGAAAGCATCACACATTAATTTAAAAAGCATCACACTTTCAAGTAACACATGTTTATACAGAAAGTATCACATAATAATTAAGAAAGCATCACACCCCTATCCTTCCTGTTCTCAAACGCGTGCAAGATGGACCATTGATCTAAGATCTAATGGATGAAATTCCTTCCTATCCTTCCTATTTTCACACCCCTTCTTATTTGATCCTAAACCTATATATATATATATATATATATATATATATATATATATATATATATATATATATATATATATATATATATATATATAAAGGCGATCTACTATTGGGCCTTCGCACGGTCTCGTATGCATTTAAAAAAAGAAAAAGAAAGAAAACGCGTCATTTTCAGATTCTATGAAATTCTCTCTGGCTTTCGTTCTCACTCTCCTAAAAGATAAAACTCCAAAAACCCTAAAACTTGCAATCCGGCCGCCATTGCCACCGGTTCCACAACATGCCGTCGCTGCCGTCTTTCTCCTGCCATTGTCGCAGCCTGCCAGCAATAGTGAGCTACCCCTGTCCGACTACGAGTTGTACTCGAAATTCAGAATTTTGATTTTGAAGATATCTTAAATCTTAATCTTATTCTTGACTAATCCTCCATCATTTTTTCCTTCTCAACATGAAAAGAAAGAAAGTGAAACTAATTTAAAAGGTTTTATTTTTGAATTTTCATCTCTGTTTTTGATTTGATGGTTTTATTGATTGTTTGATTGAGTTTATTGTTTGTTTGATTCATTTATATTGGTGAGTTTTGCTGATTTTGGGTTTTTCATCATGATTTTAATTTTTCTCTGATTTTGATTTTGTGTTTTTTTCATCTGGGTTTTGGTTTTCATTTCTTGCTTTTAACTTTTCACTTTGTTCATTTCAAATTTGGTTGTTGGGTTTAGTTTTTTCTATGATGATAAGGACTGTTGCATAAAGATAGGTGATGTGGCATTTACTTTTTCCTGTTATCCTAATTTACCTTATAATTTCAAAAGCCTGTTCTTTAGGGGCTGTTGGTTTCCCCGATAACTTTTCATTTGATATTTTGCTTCTGTTTTGCTTATTCCTGTTATCCTAATTTCACTGTTAGTATTTGATGCTAGATATACTTTTGTATATTTCATAGGTGTATTTGATTCAGGTGTTACTCATTGATGTTTTATCATTTTTTATGTTAATGTGAGTATGATGCATTGTAATTTCAGGTAGAACATGATGTATCTTGTATCCCAGAATTTGTGTGGTTAAAATTATTTTGATGTTCAGGTTGAATTTGTTTTTTGGTTGATTATGGAGTTTAGGGTTTTTCGAGTATTGGGATTTGAAATTGTAAAATTTTAGCGGTTAATTTTACAAATAAAACTTCGTCGAAATTTCGTTTGTTTAGATCCTGGATCCGCCACTATATATATATATATATATATATATATATATATATATATATATATATATATATATATATATATTCATAATGTTAACCCTCTCTTTTATAAATACTTTACCACATCTTCTATGTATATTAATGATCCAATTTTTGAATTCTCAGGCAACAAAATCTTAAACGCAATGCTTGGAGGTTATAAAAATCATTAGGGAAATGATTCATATGCGATCTTATTTGTTTTGTGTAATGACTTTAATGCATGTTTCTCCTTGAATAAGCCATCCACATGACCACATCTACTATGAATATTGGATGGCCCTTAGCTTCAAATATGTTTTGTTGTAACTTGTAACCATCAACATGAGTTTATCATGTAATAAAATATATTTAGTACTTTATGGTTGTTACTAATTTTCTACTATTTTCTCATTTAGCAATGGTTTCATAATCTAATATAATCTCATCCGCTAATTTGTTCTTTGATTTATTCGTAACCAATCATGTGTTTATCTTACTTGTTATTTTTTTATTTTATCTATCAACTTCACACTAATTTAAATGGGTCAAAAATCACTCTGTTAAAACCAAAAAAATATAAAAAAAAATATATTCTTTTGAGTACGTCAATTCAAACCGTTAAAATAACAAATTACAAATAAAAACATCAACACAAATTGTTATGAAAGATGGTATCTTATAAAGACAATCCCTAATTTAATTAACCCATTATAATAGTTTAATTAAAGTAAACTTTTATAAACTGAGTCTAAGAGACGGTCTCTCAGTAGAACAACTGAAACATCAAATATACATACTATGTGCATGCAAATGCAATCACCACCAACAAGGTTATTAGGATCGGGATTCTACCTAGGATCGTTGAGGGGTAGGATCGAAATCGGTAGAATCGAATCGTAGGATCGTGTAATCCTACAAGTATGCCTCAATGTGCTTTGAATTACTGATTTTCATTTATATTTGTTACCTTTTAAGTTTTAAGGTGTAAAGTAAAAACTATTTTGACTTCATCTATTAAGTTTTGAACAAATAGTACTTTTAATAATCATATTTAAACTACAAATTAAGAAAAACTTGAATTTTATAAAGGTATAAATATAGTTATTTTAATTATATATTTATACATAAGTAAAATCTGTATTATATGAAAATATTTCTCAATTGAAAGTACCCATGTAGGATCGGATCGTAAAATCGTAGGATCGTAGAATCGTGTTATGATCCTATCACCTAAAATTTTGAGCTAAGTAGGATCGCACGATTCTACCAGATTAAGATCCTACCTACGATCCGAATCGGTGGCCCATTTTTAGATCGTAAGATCGTAGAATCGTAGATCAAAATTGATAGAAGTTTTGGGCGCACGCGGAATTTATAGTTGGACCCAAATAATTATTATATTACATTGACTGAATACACTCTTCACTTGTGTTGTTATGTGTGCTTATGTCTCACTTATCTTTCACACTTCTCATTATAAGAGGTAAGGTGTACATCTCTTATGCACATCATTGGTATTTATAGTGATCAAGCTTTTAAAATATCTTAGATATTTTAATTTTTTAATAACATATCCTAGAAACTTCTTCGCATATATATTTTTATTTTTTAATTCTTTAGTTTAGATATTTATCTAAATGTTTCCCAGATATTTTGTAGAGTACAAATTGTACAAAATACTAGATATGTAACTAGATTTTTCTAGATTAGGGACCACCAGTATGAATGACTTCACCACTTACGCATTATGAATTTTATATCTATCCTAAATGGATCTAAAATGAATGACTTCACCACTTACGCATACCATTCCTTGACTATAATATTAATTCCTAAACCCCACCAAATCTTCACTATTTATACACTCTCCAGTCTCCATTACCAACTAGCTTCCAATAAAACAGAGAAAAACAGAGAAATGGCAGGCATTGTTTAGAGAATGAAGTTGGGTAGTCAAGGTTTAGAAGTTTCTGGTCAAGGTCTAGGATGTATGGGAATGTCTGCTTTTTATGGTCCTCCAAAACCTCAGGAGGAAATGATACAACTAATTCACCATGCTGTTAATTCTGGTATCACTTTTCTTGATACTTCAGACATGTATGGACCTCATACCAATGAAATTCTTCTTGGAAAGGTTATTTACTTATTACCCATCTCAAATTTTGGTTTTTATTTACTTTTCTTATCTAAAGTTTCAATCTTGAATTTTTAGGGTTTATGCTTATTTTTGGGTTTTGATCATGTTTTGTGGGTAGTTATTGAATACTACAGGTTTGATTGATTTGTCGATTATGTGCTACAAATCTGATTGCTTTTTGGGTTTTAGAAGTCTGCGATTGTCATTGAAATTTGGAACTTTTTGTTGGTAGTGTTCAAATTAAAATGTGATAGAGAAAAATAAATTTAAAAATTGATTACATACTAATAAGTGTGTAATACTTAATCCTACTCACCACATTTTTTATGACTACTTGCAATATCATTAATGCTTACTAAATAAGCGTGTAATACTTACAATATCTTAAATGTCTACTTACAATATTCTTACTGCTCACGAATAAGTTACTCCACATTTTCCTTTCTAAGCCGGTCTAGTCAGATATGCTCTCTCAAATAGATCGTCTCTCATAAGAATTTGCGAATACGTAACTGCTAACTGGTAAAAAAATAAAGCGGCTCATCTTGTATAAGACCCTTATTATAAAATGAATTCATATAATTAACAGAGTTTTAAAATTAATCACATCAAAAATATAATTAATCAATTTAACAAAAATCATCATCATCATGATCATCCTATCCAGTGTATTTCGCTCATATGAACAGGGTATGGAGAGGAAAGAACGATGACAATTCATACCAATAAGAAAAGCGCGACTGAAAAATTTAACACAAATCAGGCTAATAAAAATAATTTCATCATGACTTTGTCACATTTCTGTTATGTAAAATAAAATATAGTGAGAAACAAACAAAATGAACCTAAGGGACGATAGATTATTATTTTGCTTATTTGTCCTATTTTTTTACTGATAATATAACTCATTTGTTCACGCTACAAAATACTCCTTTGCTAAAGGTTTCCCACACTTGATTTATTAGTCTATAATATTTATTTTATTTTCATCCACACATTTTAATTTAAATACTTCATTATTTTTAATTTTATGCTTATTATTTTCTTAATGCTATAATTTGCATTGGTTAAGGCTCTCAAAGGAGGGATTAGAGAAAAGGTACAATTGGCCACCAAATTTGGAATTACAAACGTTGAGGGTAAGATTGAGGTGCACGGAGATCCTGCCTATGTGAGAGCCGCTTGTGAAGCTAGTTTGAAAAGACTTGAAGTCGAATACATCGATCTTTATTATCAGCATCGGGTTGACACTCGTATTCCTATTGAAGTCACGGTGAGTGTACCTCCTACATATCTATAGTGATCGATAACATAATCATGCTAACAAAGCTATTAATAAATAATTATCATGATCTATTTACGAAATAAATTAATTTTTAATTTTATAATATTTGTATATATTATTCATGTTTGTACAATTATATGATCATTAAATATGAAAAAGTTATTTTTTAATTGTGTTTATATATTGTAATTGATAGATGGGAGAACTTAAAAAGCTTGTAGAGGAGGGAAAGATTAAGTACATTGGTTTATCAGAAGCATCTGCATCCACAATCAGGCGAGCACACTCTGTCCATCCCATTACTGCCATACAAATGGAATGGTCTTTATGGTCACGAGATATTGAGGAAGAAATAGTGCCTACTTGCAGGTACGTCTCGTTAGAATTTAAAAAATAGTCTTGTGTAATACTCTAGATTTAGCTTTAAAAGAGATTGATAGACTACTCATATCAACAAGGTGCATTTTTTTTTCATAGGAGTTCATTTGCTAAGAACTACACAATTAAGCGTGCTTGGTGGGGAGCAATCTTAGGATGGGTGACCACCTGGGAAGTTATCTTGGGCGCGCACGAGTGAGACCAAAGTGCGCTGAAAAGACTTGTGTTGATCTGTGGGTCTAGTCTACAATCTCCATGAGTAGTCACCGGTGATCTGTTGGGCCGGGGTGTTATAGAGCAACTCAAATAAGAAGGATAAAAAACAACAATATCAACAAAATAAGGATTTATAAAAACTCATCTAAACTTAATAAAAATATACTAAATTACTTGGCCTTTTTGTCAATAATTCATTATCATCATCATCCTACCCAATACGTATCCCGCTTATAGAAAACTATGGATAGGGTCTGGAGAGGGAAAGACGGCAGCAACTTATACTCATAACAGAGAGCAAGACCAAAAGGAGTCCTTCGGCTTGAGAAAGATTTTTGTCAATAAACCATATCAACTAAAAGATTAAGATTAAAATGCATCACATATTCTTTTTATTCTCGTTTTACTTGAATTTGAGGAGAATTTGAGATTCAAACCAATGACTATATTATTATGTATTGGCTCTGATGCCATAATAAAAATTTATCAAATAAAAAGTTTAAGATTATAATTGAGGTGTCGTTATAACTCTAATAAATTTTATAGGATAAAAAAATTGCGCTTATATTATATATACGTGTTTGTAATGTTCAATAATAAACCTTACTATTCAAGGAAATGCTATGAACAGAGAACTTGGAATTGGGATTGTTCCATATAGCCCATTAGGTCGTGGATTCTTTGCAATGGGGCCTAAGATGGTTGAATCCTTTCAAGGTGATCATCGAGAGGTAAACTTTGTCCTTTATAATTTATCACAAATTCTTATTTGAGAACGTCTTTTGTAAAGACGGCTCTTAAAAACTCAGTCTATTTCTAAATATATATTGTTACAACTCTAAATATAGATTTGCACTGGACTTTTGAGAGTCATCTTTATAAAAGACGGTCTCTCAAGAGAGCACCTAATAATTTATATATTGTCAAAACATGGTGTTATTTATTTATTTATATATTTATTTATTTATTTCAATGTTAGAGTATTCTATAGTTTTACCACATTTAAGCATAATGTACAAACAGGTACTCTCTTGAGAGACCGTCTTTTGTAAAGACGGCTCTCAAGAGTCCAACCCATATTCATATTTAGTTAATAACTTTTATTAAAAAAAAAAACTACTGTCTCTTGATAGTTGATTCCATTCACGCATGCAGTTTTTTTTTCTGGAATATGAAAAGTCATATATTAACTGTCTCTTTCCCAAACAAGATAAAACTTCCATTATGAAGATATCAGATTTTTATCTCCCTTCTTCAACTTTTAACTATACTCTCCTTCTACAACTTGAAGATTGTCTAACAATGGAAAATTTAATGCTTGAATTCGATAGTGGTTCTTTTGGGGTTATAATGTAATATATTTGGGGTTATAAAACATATATTTGGGGTTATAACGTAATATATTTGGAATTATAAAAACATATATTTAGGGTTATAACATAATGTATTTGGTGTTATAACAACATAAATTGGGATAATAACATAATATATTTGGGGTTATAACGTAATATATTTTGGGTTATAACATAATATTTTTGGGTTTAAAACAACGTATATTTGGATTTATAACATAATATGTTTTGTGTTATAACAACATATATATATATATGAGGTTTTACCGTAATATATTTGGTGTTAAAACAACATATATTTGGGGTTATACATCGAACTGTTTAGGTTATAGAATGTATAACAAGGGGTGTTAAAAAACCCCAAATATATTATGTTATAACTTATAACCACAAATATATTATCTTATAACCACAATTGTTTTTATTACGCTTCCCAACAAGTAGCCATTGTTGTCTTCTTCCACATCACTGTTTTCCACCATAGATGAAGCTTAATTTTAAAAAAAATTCAGAATAAGCACAATTGCTTTTATTACCTTCCCCAAACAGTTGACATTATTTTCTTCTTCAACATCTCTATTTCCACCATTGATGAAGCTTAAAAAATGAAAATGACTGCTTTAAAAACGAAAATGGTGAAGATGAAACATTACATAACTTTGATGGTCTTATAAATGTTGAAAAAGATAAACAAAGGATTAACACACAATAATGGAGATAAACACACCGAAATGGAACCTTGAGAAATGCAAATGGAGACTGAAAAAGTTTGAGGGAGAAGTTGGTGAAGATGAAAATTGAGAAGTTTTTGTCAGGAAAGAGTGAGAGAGTATAAATTTTATTTTAATGGGGAAATAAGAAAAGGTTTCATTTTATTTTATTTTACTTTTATTTTTTTATTTGGGCTGGCCCAAAATTGAGAATTCTCTTGTAGAGACCGTCTCACGTAAGAGTTTGTGATGTACAAATTAAGATAGAAACAATTGGGCCAGACCCAACTTTTCTAAGACAATGAAGGCCCAAAAGTTTTCATGGACCGGTAGTACTAATAGTTTACAATATAAACATCACAAATTCTTGTGAGAGACCATCTCTTATTGAGTTGGCCCAAAAAAAAGTGAAGTAAAAGTAGAAAATAAACTTTGATGGACTGGGCCTAAAAAGACGTCTCTCAAAGTGACGGCCTCTCAAGACACTAGCTGTATAAACATTGCAGTTAAACAATTTCATGCTTTCACCCAGCCTTTTTGGCCCAAAAATTTGAATATACGCGATCTTAACTCTTGTTCATCATAACCAAAAAACTACAACGAGAAGTTCTTACATTGTCTCTAGACTTTTTGACCCATTTATTTCTTAGTTAAACAACCAACAATTAAGTATAGAATTTTATTAAACATCTCCATTACAACCTTCTAGACGCGTTTAAAATAAACCCAATGACCCTATATATTCCTGACCTTTGGAACTGAATCCGACTTAACTTGATTTCAATATGAACTTAAAATAATGTAAAAATCAATATAGACACAAGTTCCGATTATGAATTGACCTGAAGTTGACCCAATGACTCAAATGAACACCTCTACATGCATCTTAAACAGTTAGCTTAACAGCTAGCAAGTCAACTAATACTTTCAACCCCTCAACGTGTCTATATCTGTGACCAATACTCCCTTTGTCTCTCTATCCCTCTTAATTTGCACATCTTTTCATTTTAATATGTCCCACTCATCTTGCATTATTTTCCTATTTCGCAATGACCTCACTTTCTTTCTTTAAATCTCATCCACAAACTTATTGCATCTCTCTATCTTAACCACTTATTTCTATCCTTCACTTGGCTTTTCGTCTTATCATCCAACCCAATTTCACTTTTCACTAAATTTCACCTGTTGCAGAATCTCCCAAGGTTCAAGCCAGAAAACATGGAGCATAACAAACAAATATATGAAAGAGTGAGTGAAATGGCAGCAAGAAAAGGGTGCACCACGTCACAACTAGCTCTAGCATGGGTTCATCATCAAGGAAACGACGTCGTACCGATTCCAGGAACAAGCAAACTAAACAATCTAAACCAAAATATTGCAGCCTTATCAGTCAAACTTACTCCTCAAGAAATGGCTGAACTTGAGTCTTATGCCTCAGCTGATAAAATTAAGGGTCATAGAGCATGGAACAAAATTTTTTCTTGGGAAAACTCGGAAACTCCCCTATTATCTTCTTCCAAAAAATAGGCATTTTTTTTCTTTTGAATTTGCTACACAATATTTATAAATAAATGTTGCAAGTTTAATTAATGAGACGAAAAAAGTATATGAGATAAAGTAATTTTATATATGTACTTATACTATGTACTTCAAATGAGCAATGTCAGAACTATCTTTCTATAGTTTTTAGGAAGAGAAGCCAAAATAACTAAAGCTTGCTAGCTCCTCATTAAAGGTGTTCAACACATATCGAATAACCTAATATTAATCTTGACCTTATAATCGAACGCGAGCTGACCAAACTCTAAAATGAATTTATAATAAACTAAAAATCAATGTGAACACAAGACTTGAATTTTAACCGAGTCTAAATACATGTTCTGAAATCAACCCGATAACCCAAATAAACACCTCTACTCCTCATACAACGACTTAATTTTTATCTGCATTCAACAATTAACACATAAGTTGGCTGATCAAATATTTTTTTTAATTAATTTTTGCCTTTTAAACCTGTTTTTTTCTAATAAAAAACTTGTTCAAATAACTAGTTTTACTAAATATCACCATAACACTTATAGCTAACTTAATACTCCCTCCTATTACCTCAAGTTGTCCCATTTTCTTTTATGGGCAATTCACTCAAGTTGTCTCATTTCCTATTTTGTTTATCTTTTTTTACCTAAATACCCCTACTTTTCCAATTCCCAATACCTAACTATCACCTTTACAATTACTTTAATCAATTAAAATACCCCACTATCACCTTTTTTGTAGACCTCATTCCACTATTAATATCCGTGCCAAATTCAAATAGAGCAACTTGAGTGAATAGAAGAGAGTAATAGCTAAAATAAAGTAATAATTTTAGCGAATAACTCCGAGCCAATTATATTGATACACCATATTTAACATACCCTTGGCTTTGACATTTCAGTGGCGGCTGGACGTACGTTAGTTAAATATTTATCCTACATATGACATCACCAATTACGTAGACTCCACTTGACAAAACATAAAGATCATGAACTACTCCCTCCGTCTCATATAGTTTGAAGCAAAGAAAATAGTTTGAAGCAAAGAAAAAGGTAGATAATAGTAATAAACGAAGGGAAAAAATAAATTGTGTGGTTGAAATTAAAAGAGAGTTAAAATGTATGGATAAGATTAAAAGAAAATAGTGGGCTATAGTCCAAAAATAAAAATGATGCAAATTAAGTGAGACAGACCAAACTAAAAAATGCTGCAAATTAAATAGGACAAAGGGAGTATTTTTAAGTAATATAAATAGCACTAGTTTTACAATCATGGAGTATTTTAATTCCCATTTCCTCAAAATAATGGGAGGTGTAGTAAAGAGGATTAAACTGGGTTCGCAGGGTCTAGAAGTTTCTAGACAAGGTCTTGGTTGTATGGCAATGTCTTCTTTCTATGGCCCACCCAAACCTGAGGAAGATATGATAGCTCTTATTCATCATGCTATTAGCTCTGGCATTACCTTTCTTGATACCTCTGATGTTTATGGACCTCATACCAATGAGATCCTACTTGCCAAGGTAACCATTAAAACTTAACTTGCATTGTTTTATAAGTAATATTTCAGTTATTTTTTCTCCAATTATGTAGTTCAGTAGTCATGTGCTTAACTGAAAAATCTAATACTACAAGTTCAATCTATGTTAGAAGCTACTTATGCGAATACTATTTTTAATTATAAGAACTACCTCAATTTGCACCTCTTTATGAGCTCAAGTTTGTTTTATATAGAAGTATTTTTTTGGAAACTTTGAGGCCGAAAAGAAGTGGTCAAACTAAATTAAGCAAACGCTAGCAATGTAAAATAATGTCAATTAATATTTGTGATTAATTCATAACTTAAAGGCTCTTGTGTAATGCAAACTAAGAAAGAACAATGGAAAATAACTCAAATGAGATACCACGTCGGAGATCAGAAAGAATTTGACTAACACATATAGTTGATAGGCTACTCCTCTTAATACAAATTGATTTTAGGATGGAATCTCTTTGGATTTGTGCGTAGACAACTCCCCTCTTGTGTAGCCCGGCGTGTACAAATCTAAATTTAATTATAATGGTATCCGAGCTAATGCAGTTTCGAACAAAATAAAAACAGTAGGTCTGAAAAGAATGACGTTCTCACCCTAATTGAATATGAAGTGAGTGCACCTGGAACTTTTACGATTATATACTGATATTGAGAATAAGTCCAACTCAATTTAACAAAAGGATACGTATAATTAGCTTTAATTTTCGTTTGACAAATATGTTGTGATTTGTTTAGGCATTGAAAGGAGGATGGAGAAATAAAGTAGAATTGGCCACAAAATTTGGAGTGAATAATTCGAAAGAAGATGGAAAATCAGAAATTCGAGGTGATCCACAATATATTCGGTCTTGCGTTGAGGGAAGTTTGAAGCGCCTTGATGTTGATTTTATCGACCTCTATTATCAACATCGCATTGATACCAAAATTCCCATTGAAGTCACGGTTAGTTTCTCTTTTGAATTTTATATATGTACGTGTGTGTTTGATAAATAATTTTTTGGTCATTTCGGAAAATTTATCTAAAATAATTTAATTTATTTCTGATTTTTTTACAATAATTTCACCTATTGATTAACCATGAATAATCCCAACTTTAGGAGGTATTTTCCTAGAGTTAACTTAGGTAATCCGATAACCTGCTATAGTAGGTAGTTCACCAAAAATGTAAACTGAAGATGAATTTAAAATTAAAGAAAAATTTTAAAATTTTACATAAAAAATTCTAAATAATAAAAAAACATAAATATTTTTTGAACATTATTTTGACATTTTATTTTAATTTATCTTTTTTTTTTAAAAATAAAACTGGCTATAGCAAGTTATCCGATCATCGGATTTACTCTAGAAAATTACCCGTCAAATTAGGATTATTCATGGTAAATCGATAGGTGAGATTATTGCAGGAAAACCACGAATAAGTTTTATTCTTGGTAAATTTTCCTTTTTTTTCTTTAATAAATAACCACCGATCAAATACTCTACTAAATTTCACCAATTAAACTTCTTGAGATCGACTTATATACATAGGCGGATCCAAGATTCAAAAGTATGGGTAGCACCATTCATGATTCACCAACATGTTAGAAATAAATTACGGCTGAGAGTTTTGTTTATAAAATGAGCATTTTAAAAATATTTCGTTGCTCCAAATTATAAGTTAATAATTTACAATGAGATTAAAGTCTAATTATACTCACTTTCTTTCCTCACACATTTGACAAATAAACTAGCAATACTAATTTTTGCAAATTTCTATAGAATAATTATACAATATAATATATTTTTCACAATTTTGCTAACTTTTAATTTGGAAACAAAAGATAATAATTTGTCACTTACAATCTTATAGTGATAAAAAATTTAGATAATATTAAAAATAACATTATTTAACATCATACATAACTTATAAAAAAGTATATTTGAAATCCAAATAAATTAAATATTAGCTATAATATATGCTGTTAATAACCAATAATTTACAATTTATTTTTCTTTTGTTTTTTAAAATAAAAAGCGTGCGATTATCTAATTCACAATTATTATATAATCTCTATTGCTAAACCCTAAAATAATCATTAAAAGAATAAGCCTACAAAAAAAATTAAAGATTTTAATTTTAAAGTGATGAAATACAAAATTAATTAAATAAGAGATCAAAATTTTAAAGATAAACTTACAATAAAAACCGAAGAATGGTGGTCCAGTGGACGCAGCGACAACCAGTTGCCGACACGCAAAATGAAAGCTAGGGAGGTGGTCGCCTAGCCGGACTTATAGTCAGAGGGCAGCTGGGCAAGAATTTGAGATGAAATTGGGGAAGGGTAGTTGGATTGCCTGGGAAGTGGGTTATGGGCAGGGCCGTAGGGTATAGCTGTGAGAACAGTATATTGTTGGAGTGGAGTAGTACATGGTAATAATTTTTTCAAAAGGAAAAGTATTAATTTTTTTTAAAAGAAGTATGGGTAGCCTATGCTACCATTTGTTACCACATAGGTCCGCCTATGCTTATATATGCAAGACTTATAATCTACTAAAAAAAGCCATTAGTATACCAACGTTACAAACCAGTCAACTGAAACAACCAACGACCAATAGCCAAACATCCCATTAAAATTTTTTATAATGAAACGATTTCATTTCTTTGTCGCAAATATTATTATCTAAATATTTAGAAATACAACTATATTTTATATATCATTTTACCAAAAAAAAATTATGTTATATCTTAGATGGGTGAACTTAAGAAATTAGTTGAAGAGGGCAAAATCAAATACATTGGTCTATCTGAAGCATGTGCATCAACTATTAGAAGAGCACACGCAATTCATCCTCTAACTGCTGTTCAATTGGAATGGTCACTTTGGACTAGAGATATAGAGGAAGAAATTGTTCCTACTTGCAAGTGAGCCTTCTTCTCACTTTTTATTGTTATTTTTAATTTAGGGAACTTGACATTTCATATTCTTGGCTTGAGCAATTTTCCTGAGAGACCGTTTTTCTGAGAGACGTCTCTCAGGCTCAATCCATTAAAGTTTATTACCTACATTTACTTTACATTTTCCCTAAAGGGCCAACCCATTAGATATGGTCTCTTCGTCTCTCACAAGAAAAAATGTAATTTTAATCCAATTGAAAAAATGATTTATAGATTGCAAAGCTTAAAGTTGATTTTCGGTATATGACTTACTTTTTTTTTCTCTAATAAATAATCAACAATCAACAACTAAATTTTATCAATTAAACATACATCTTGACAATTGATATATATATATACAACAGATTTACAAGTTATAACACAAAAACAATTACTAACAGCTCGACTAACCAGTCAACTAAAAAACTAACAATCAATAGGCAAAATCTCATAAAAATATTTCATGATAAAACAATTTCATTTGTTTGTTGCAATATTATTATATAAATATATTCAACTATATGTTATTTATTTCACTTTACCAAAAAAATATCTTAGATGGGTACGTGTTGTTGGAAATACTTCACTTGTGAGACAAGATCCCACATCGATAAAATAGTGGGTTGTTGACTTGCATATATAGTTGGTGAGCTACTCTTCCTACTACCATATGGTTTTGGGAAATAATGAAACTCACCAAGTGTATGTACAAGTCAATGCTCTTGACCAGTGGGTTTGTGGGTTCGAGCCCACGGGTTTTCCGTGTCCACACGAGTGGGCCACGGTAAAATTATGTGACGAATTGTCACGGCCTAATAAGTGTAGTACAATTTTATTCAACCAATGTTTTCACTTTTTATTGTTAATTTGTTATGTTTAATTTAGGGAACTTGGCATTGGAATTGTCTCTTATAGTCCTCTTGGAAGGGGATTTCTTTCTTCAGGGCCTAAGATGGCACAAAACTTTGCTATAAATGATTTCCGGCAGGTATGAGTATGATTTTGATTTCAAGGTTACCTAACATGGTTTTAGGGTCAATCAGATATAACTTGTTTGTTTTTTTACAATGCAAGGGTCGGGTTATTATGTACATTCGACCTCAATACTCCTCTTTGGTTGGAGTCAATTATATACATTGGGATATTGAAATGTTGTATTATATGAGTACTTTGTAGAATTCGAGTATTTTTATTTCCGAGTTAGTAGAAAATAACCTCTTTTAATAGTTAGGTTATGTACATTAACCCCAACACTAAGGTCAGTCCTAGATATTTTGTGGCCCTGGGCGAAATTGTACAATAGGGCCTTTTTTTGTCATTTATAATCTATGTAGACCTTTTACAACTTTTAATTTTGCTTTTTTGACACGGGGCCTTGGGCGACGGCTCCTTTTGCGCACCCTTAGGGCCGACCTTGCCCAACACTTTCCTAGGTTTTTTCGAGCTAACAGACTCTATGGGTTTCCATCTTTCATCCGTCCACATACTATGATTTTATTTATCTATAAGCGGAATATACTGGATATAATGATGATGAACCCCAATACTAGGTATAAAATTAGACTAATTAAATTGGGTTTTGTGTGTTTTAGCACATGCCAAGGTTCCAAGCGGAAAACGTTGAGCACAACAAGCACATATTTGAGAGGATTAGTAAAATAGCAAACAAAAAAGGATGCACTGAAGCACAGCTAGCACTTGCATGGATCCATCACCAAGGTGATTATGTGTGTCCCATCCCAGGAACCACCATGATTGAGAACCTAAATCAGAACATTGGAGCTTTGTCCGTAGAGCTCACACGCCACGAAATGTCCGAGCTCGAATCGCTTGCTTCGGAAGGCAATGTTAAGGGAGACGCCCATGGCCCTATGAATTGTGCTTGGAAAAATTCCGAAACTCCGCCTTTCTCTTCATGGAAATCTGAATGAGCAAAAGAATTTATGTGGACGACCATTAAAATTGATTTGATGACGTGAATGAGAAAAAAAAATTATGTGGATGACCATAACTGATTGTTTGATGGTTCATGTAGCCGACTCTAATTTTTTAGGGTTTAGACTCTCGCATTATTTTTGTTGTTGTATGTTTATAAAATATGTATGCATGTTTTAGTTGAATTGTTTTTGTGTTGTTCCCATAATTAGTAGCGAGTGCTTTAATTAATATATATTGTGTGGTTCAAATTATACTCCTACATATTATTGACTTGTTATGATTATGAAATTGGTTTCTAATTAATTAGTTGGGCTTAATTTAGTTAGTATTTGTTGTAAAGTTTGGCCTGTGGTCCCTCGTGGATCTCAGACATTGTTTTTGCTAATTTTGCTGATTGTTCTTAATAATATAGTAAAGTAATAAAAAAAGTTCTTGAAGTCACAGTTTAATATAAAAAACACAGTTTAACATAGAATGAACAGTATTTACAAATCTAGAGTATAGAGCCTATAGACATTATAAAAACATTTTTTAAGGTTTGCGCTTATTTATTCACCAAATGGGCTTTTTTATGTAAGTTTTGTTATCTAGAAAAATAATAAAATTATCCACAACGAATTTTAAAAGTACATTTTTAAATAAAGTGATGGATCAAGAAAATAATCAAGTGTTGATAACATTTTTGAATAAAAATAAAATTACATATAACAATGTTTTATTTATGGTAATTATCCACAACGAATTTTAAAATTTTGTGAGCAACGCATAATTTTATCATTTCACAATTTTTTATGTATTCTCCAATAAGCACTTAAGTTTGAATATCAACTATAAAATTATGAAACATTCAAATCTAGTTGAATTAAAATTCACGATTATACCGCAAATACCTATTCATTTTAAACAAATTATCAATCAACAACAGAAAAGGAAGAATTTTAAACAAAATGAAAAAACCTAATTTAAGACTATTATAATGCAATTAGCTAGCCAATTGGTGGAGATTGTAGATAAAATGAAAAGATTACTTGAATGTTTATATTAAACATAGAGAATACATAAAAACCATTATCAAAAATAGAATGAGCCAAATTTAATAAAAAGATTTAAAGCAAAAACTGTTGGAAATTTCGTTGCACCAAGTTTGATTACCTATATGTGCACATGCCAGCAAATGAGGACACTTACATTATTTTTCTAAAAAACTAAGCGAATTCAGTTGATTCACGTGTCAGCAAAAGAGGGCACTTATACATTTTTCTTAAAAACAAAGTTTAAAAAGAGATACCGAGAATCAAACTTAAAATCAACAATATAAAAATATGTTGTACTCTCACTAAACCAATCATGGTGCAAAATTTCTTTAAACAATGTACATATAAAAACTCGTTGAAATAACTTTATACTATGTTACTCCCTTTGTTCTCTAATGTTCTTTCCGTTTGGAATATTCTATCTCAAGGGGAGAGAAATTTGTTTAATATTTTTGTCACACAATTAGAAGATAAAATATATTTATATAAGATCACGTTAGATTCGTTTTAATGTATATTTTTTTATTATGTATTTTTTATAATTTTTCGTTATGTGTATTTAGAAATATTAATATTGAGGTTTAAAATTTACCTTGAAAACTGTGCAAAACATAAACGAAAAGAACTAATGTCATGTTTGGAAATAATAATTTCATTTGAAAATTTGAAATTGGCTCAAACTTATTGTTCGGCAAATCAAAAAAATTTCAAATTTGGAGTTGGATCTAATTTCATCTTTGTTTTTAAAGTAGTTAAAGTTGAGAATTGAAGAATGACTACGTAAACTTTGTCATTCTCAAATTCTTCATTTATGATTTTATTATTGAAATTTATAATTTGAAATGAAATACTTGTTTCCAAACACTACATAAAGAAAATCGGAGGGATTATAATTTAATAGGGTTGAATTGAAAATATTATTTTTGTATCAATTTCGGTCCTCTCATCATCATCATCATCCTACCCAGTATATCCCGCTCATAGAAAACTATGGGCAGGGTCTGGGGAGGGAAGAACGGCGGCAACTCATACCCGTAAAAGAGAGCACGGCCAAAAAAAGAGTCCCCGGCTCGAGGAAGATAAAGATACGTACCTGCCACGTTAGGCGAAAAACAAAGCCTAATTTGAATCTGAATCCGCCATTATATTAATATTGTAGTCCTAACAATATATATAAATATATACTCCTATAAGATTATCAGTCATTCCCTTTTCGTACTTATCTTCTTCTCCCCATCTCTTCAATGGATAATCACAATCTTGGTTCCACTTCTTCCTCTGGTATAATCACATTATCATTTATAATTATATTTTATAGATAATAATGTCATTAATTTCATATATTTGTCGACTTTATTTTCATTAATTTTATATATTTAATTTTCAGAAGAAGAAGCAGAAGTATTTCATCCGTATCAAAAAGACGGTCCAAGAAGAGCGTATGAATATACTCAATTAACCGACGTATTCGAAGATTCAGACAAAACTGTATATTACGTTCGCGTAGACATGCCAGGAGTTCCAGAAGGTTCCATAAAAGTTTTCAGGAACAGTAAACGTAAAATGATAAGTTTCCAAGGAAGAGCCCCTATATTATGGTCTAATTGCGAAGCTTCTAGCAGATTCTACGCTGGATATGTTCTCTTTGAAAAAGATCCGAAAGAAATTACAATTGGTTATGAAATTGTGAATGGTTGTTTTCGTATGTTGTTCACTGATTGTGTGGCTGAACTCCATTTTCTTGATACTAAAAATGATGATCAAACATATGATCATCATCATCATCATCCAGGTTAGCTTCATTCTTGATTCTTGCTTTAATTAACTAATTAATTTTAATTAAAGATAATTGTTTAATTTTATAAATTGGTTTGATGTTGTTAAAATTATATACCGGTGTTCAACGGGACGGGTCGACCCAATGAGTCGTCGAGGACCGGGTCGATGTGTCCTATACTCCTATTTGACATGCCCTGCCTCGACCTGCAGGCCCATTTAATTAAGTTTTGACCCCACCCGCCCCGGCCCAGTCCATTGAACATCTCTAGTCTCTATACTATTCACTATATGTGTCCTATTTGACTTTACACAAATTTTAAGAAAGTCAAATGGAATCATATGAGTAAGAGAGAAATGGAAGTGTTTTCAAATTAAGGGGTAAAGTGGGATTACTGATAAAGGTGCAATGTAAGGTAAGTTGTTTAAGGTAAATGAGACGTTTAAGTTGGGGTATTATTAGCTAGGATATCTCAATTTGTGTTAATTATTGGTTTATTCTCGACTGGAATGCGCTTTGTACGCATAGTAGTGTAAATTTATTTTACTTATACCTTTTGTTGCAGCTGATCAAGTTTTAGAAGATTTTGGGAGTCTACGTAATTGCACTACGATCATTGAACATGCTCCTGAGGAAGCAAGTGGTAAGTTCTTGTAGTAATTCTACTTCATAATTAAAAAACTTATTTCAGCTTAATAAATTTATAAAATGGATTAAATGATAAAAATAGGTATTTTACTTTCACAATTATAAATGATATATTCTCCGATAAATTAACAAAATTAACAAAATTGAGACTATTTAAAACTAAACAGTCCGTTTCAATTATAGTCATATTTGACTTCTTTTTGTTTTTAGGTCTTCTTGTTTAACTTAGATGAGTCTAAATTTCTAGATACGACCAATTAATTTATATTTTATTTTAATTTGAATAAATTAATAAATTTACTATCTTTCATTTAACAATAATAACTATATTATTAAGTCTCAACTCTTTTGAGATTAAAACTTTAAAATTATTAGTTTTCGCATTTATTTTATATGAAATGTTTACCATATGTTTCTACTTTATATAATAAAAAATTCTACTTCTATGAGATCATAACTATTTAAAATAATATTATAGGCCCTAATCATTAAATATTAAAGATTAACTAATAAATTTATATTATAATATTATTAGCTATAAAATATTTGGCCCCTTTTACTAACTAATAAATTTATATTATAATATTACTACTTTTTATTTTTCATAATTTTACATTCAACTTTTGTAGTGTGCGAGTTTATATTTTTGTTATCTTAATTTTAATAGTAGTTTTTTGAAAACTTAATTGCCAACTCAAAAACACTCCCACATCATTTATTAAATATAATTTTTATTATAATTTAAGTTTACTTCAGCCTATATGATTTTAAAATATTTCATAGTTTAACTAGTTTTTACATAGTAAATAATTATTTATATCGACTATTAAAAATCTTGACTTCGTCCCTAATTGTATAGGGATAAAACTAACGGGAGGAATGCGTGTAGACGTGAATCCATTTCAGTTAAGTGGGGTGAAAGGAGTATACGAACACAAAATCCTTAAAATTGATAACGAGTTGTATTTGTATATGCGAGTGGATGTTCCAACGGTTCAGCGGTGCGTTATCAAAGAGATTGCAAATAGATGTCTTTTATTTAATGCTGATGCGATTGTTTACGACTCCTTCTGCGATGCGCGACTACGATGTTTCATGGGTTTGTTGGTTGCTAAGTGCAATTGTTGTCAGTACGAGCTCGTTCAACACGATTATAGAGATGGTGTTATACGATTCTTGGCTCGTAAGATCGATGATAGAGTCGCCGACAGTACTATCCCGTCGTGCAACATTCATTTTTGTGAACCTCCCGAAACTTGTTCTATTCGGGGTCTCGTTGTGCGAAAAGATTAGGAGTAGCTAGGAAATGTTTGCACATTGTGTGTAGTTTGTGAAATGACTTGATGATATACTTTGAGACAATTTCATAATAAAACAATTATATTTTTAGTCGCAATATTATTATCTAAATATATTCAACTATAAGTAGGGATAGGCATGGGTCGGATCTGGGTCGGATCCAACAAGACCCAGATCCAGACCCTAATTTTTTTATTAGACCCAGTCCCGAACCTAGATCCGTAGGGTCTAAAAATTTTGGACCCGGACCCAGACCCTTAGGGTCTGGCGGGTCTAGGGTCTGGATCTGGGTCCAACACATTTTTTTTTCTCAATTTTCTTAAAAGTATATTATGAACTGCAATTTTCGACCATTTGCGTAAAATTATATAAAAATTTTCGACTAACGAGGATCTTTTGATACTTTATACTAATTGTGCGAAACATATGAAGTTTTTCAACATTCAAGTTCTTATAACGAAATATTTATCAAGTGTATAATTTTTAAAGTATTGATACAATGACCTAATTTTAAATTACATGAACCGATAAAGTTCAAAATAACGCAATGTTAAAAAATATAACAAAATTTCAAATCAAACAATTAAATACACATAATACCTAATATATAATTTTTTTTAAAAAAAAGATGTAAATGGGTCCATGGGTCGGATCTGAGTCGAATCTGGGTCTCAGATGAGAAGACCCAAACCCGGACTCGGACCCTAAGATCATGGACCCAGATTCGACCCGGATCCATAGGGTCCAAAAAAGGTGGACCCAGACCCTTAAAATTAGGGTCGGGTTCGGTCTAGACCCTTAGGGTCCAAGTCCCGTGCCCGTCCCTAACTACAAGTGCTGTAAATGGGCTATAACAATGGTTAAGAACGACGAATAAGAGTTCATCTAAGCGACCATTAAAACTAATTTGATGCGACGCTTATAGAGCTATGAATTGTGCTTGGTAACATTCGGATATTCTGCCTTTGCATTCATGGAAATCTGAATGAGAAAAAGAACTTTTGTGGACGATTATTAGAACGGATTTGATGGTTTATGTAACCGACTCTAATTTTTTAGGATTAATGCTCCGCCTAGTTTTTGTTATTGTGTATATATGTATGTATGGAAGTGTTACATAAGTTAGTACCTATTATGATATAAAGTTTGCTGGTATTACATAAAGTTTTGTGGTCAAAATATAATTAGAAATCATTTTTGAAATTCTATGTTTGGAAGTGTTATACAAGTTATTACCTATTATTATATCTTGTTGCACTTCTTTTGAATTAAGAAAAAACCTAAGTTAGATTATGATCTTGTTGCACTTCTTTTGAATTAAGAAAAAACCTAAGTTAGATTATGCTTGATAGAGTATGCAGTTATTTCCTATATTTTTAATTGTTTTGGCATAACGATCCAGAACTGAAAAAGTTTTGGGAGCGTCAAAAAAATAAGTGTTGCTCGATGGGACTCTATCGATGATCTTACGAGCCAAAAACCTTTGAACACCTTCTCTAAAATCGTATCGATCAAGCTCGTAAAGACAACAATCGCAATTAACAATAAACTTACCCGTGAAGCTTTGTAGTCACTACAACATAATTTGCTTTTAGTGGGATATATTTAGCGACATTTAATTTAAATGTCGCTATTTCAAATTTCTTATAGTGTATATAGAGGATTTAGTGACATTTATTAGACCATTTAACAGCATATTAAAAAGTCACACTAAAGCTTTTTAGCAACATAGGATCTAGTGACATTTCTCACAAATGCCACTATAGACTATAGTGACAATTACAAATGTCACTAAAGACCAAATTAAGTGTCGTTAAATCACTTTATGGTGGAACTTAAAATAAAAATCAATAATTATTACACTAAAAATATGAATTAGTAGCATTTTTTTAATGCCACTAAATCCAATGTCGCAAAAAGCTAAATTTGTTGTAGTGAGTTCGTCATCGTAGGGGGTGTCGTAGTCAGCAATAAACACCATTATGAGTCTTAAGGGTTTTGTGTTCGTATACTCCTTTCACCCTACTTGAAATGGATTCACGTCTACACACGTTCCTCCCTTTAGTTTTACAGGTCTTCTCTTGAGAGACCGTCTATAGTATAGACGTCTCTCAAAAGCCCAGTCCATATCTCCCTTTTAACTTACAAAATCACCAATCAGTTTTTTTTATTTTATAAATTGGGTCAGCCCCAAAACTTGAGACGTCTATTATATAGACGGTCTAAAGTAAGAATTTGTGTTAGTTTTATCCATGTACAACCAGGGACGAAGTCAGGATTTTTAATTAAAGGGACCAAATAGTTAGCAACTAAGTTATTAATGTTTCATCCCTGGCCTCTAAGATCTGAGGGTCGACTTTGTTGGTACTGGGAATATAAATGTTCGTATATACATTCTTGGTCGCCAAGAGATTGAAGTACTTTTATTTTTGTCGTCATTTTTTACTTTGCTATATTTATTAAGTATTATAAATTCTATCATTCTATTTAATTTTTATTCATACATTTTCTCTTATAATTTTTTCTTTTACTTATATTCTTTTACTTATATATTTTCTTTCACTTATTCTAACCGTTTTTTTAATATGCATGCAGTATGTAAAAAAAACGAGATGGATCAATCCAATGGGTCAAGGATCGAAATGACCTAATGGGCCAAGGGCCTGGTCACATTTTAAGGAGTCATTATCGGATCTGGTTAATAACGGATCTCCTTTTATATAAAATGGCGACAACCTTGCGATGACTTAACTACAACTTATCGATGACAAAACGTTTTCTATTTTTAGACGATAAAATGGAGACGGCCTAGCCATCGCTCTAGGCCGTCGTCTATTTTTTTAATATTTATTTATTTTTGAAAATTTTATCTAGGGCTAGACTTTGGCGTCGGGTTTAGTTTAGCGTCAAACTTTTTAGTAATGAGATAAAAGACTGTCGCCCCCTATCCCCCGAGCGATTTAGCATCCCAAGTGGGACGCTAAGAAGTCATCATCGCTATATGTCCATGTTTAATTAATTATTATATCTTTTTTTTAAGATAATTAATTATTATATCTTGTTGCAATTCTCTTTAATTAATTATTTTAAAAAACTATTTATCTGAAATAAAAGTTTTTTATATTTTCTCCTATTGCAATTAACCATTTGATTTTACACATTTATTGATGTATTATTTCAATCTTAAATATCTTTGATTAAGTTAGGTTAAAATCACAAAAAGTTAAAATTATTAAAATTTATATTAATATGAATCAAACAAATTAAATAACACTCGACTATATTTTACTTAAAAATTAAAAATAAAATACAAACTAAGAATGATCATGATGAGTATTAATGCCAAAAAATAAATGTCTTAAAATACAAACTAAGAATGATCATGGTGAGTATTAATGCCAAAAAATAAAAGAGACATTGCTCAGAAATAGGGAAAATATTATATAGCTAATTATATATTGACTATTTGCTCCGCCATGCTCAAAACTCTAGATTCGCCCTTAACTTATGATCGTAACCATAATGCAAAAATACAATTTCAATCATTGTCACGATAACGTTTGTGAAACGGATTTCATGGTCAATGATGGCTATCTTCGGTTTACAATACGATCGCGATACGGTGATGCAGCCTTGTTTTTACGCTAAGATTGTAATTCCAAAAAGAGTAATACGTAGATAGACCATATGACATAATATGGGACTATGACCATAGAATCTTTATGTCCAAACAATATGACTTACGCATCAAACAATGTGCTTAGCATATTAAGTCATGCTATTTAACATGTCATTTTACTTTCATTAGGCTAACAAATCAAAACACTTTTTACTTAAATGAACTCTACGTACAGATCATTAATCAGTATTATTTATAATATTTTCGGACTCTGAGACCCCGAATCGACTTGGGCTTGGGCGGTTCACCACTTGTCGAAGGTCGCTCACAATAATGAATATTCGTAGATGGGATAGTACTACGACCCGTGACTTTGGAAATCCTACGAGCCAAGAACCTTATAACGCCGTCTCTAAAATCATGTAGAACTATCTCGTATAGGCAACATTTGCAATTCACAAACAACGAACCCATGTAACATCTTGTACGATCATCAGACGAGTCTCTTTCAATACCATCGGACAACTCTTTTCCAACATTATTGGCCATAAATATGAATGTCTTGTTTTCGATCTCTTTGATTAGGCACCTCCTCCAGCTAACCGTTGGAACATCGACTCGTACATACAAGTAGTCCACATTGTCAACCTTAATAATCTTGTCTTCATACGCTCCTTTTAGCCCTCTTGCCAAATATTTATTGATGTGTTCATGCCTCCCTCCCCTCAGTTTTATCCCTATACAAGCCATTTATTTTAACACAAATAATTAGATACAATCGTACAAATATTTATCTATGTATGTACAATGATCAAACCGATTCGATTGTAATCAGGGCGGACTTATAAAGGTGTCTAGGGTTGCCTAGACAACTAACCCCTTACAAAATTATAAAAATGTTTGCTTTTGCCTTGGATCAAATTAAACCTATAACCTCTTAGACTGAGCCAAAAATGAGTTTCTTGCAACATCAAGCAAATATAAATATATATATATGTTCAATGCTTATTAATGGTTTGGTTTATGGTGCTTTAAAGTACTAATTTTAAAAATTGTGCAAACCTCATCTCCAAATTTATGGATATGTCGTCCATAATCGTAATTCTATAGTGGTTGGCTTTAACACCATGCACACTATAATCAATTGAATTAAGTTTGAAAATTTTAATGATAACTTTTTGTATAATATATTTATTAATTATTTTATGTCAGTGAATTTATCTTAATTAAATAATGAACAAATCAGAATAAATGACAATTTGGGAATAAATGACAGCATTTGTTGACTTTAAAATTAAAAAGTCAACTACTATAGAAGTACTCTAATTGGTTATCCTACAAAATATATATATTATCCTACAAAATATATATAGGCCAATATCATATTAAATGACTTAAGTCATGACCTAAGAATATCGGAGCCATTTTTATAACAGGTGATCTCTTGAGAGACCGTCTTTTGTAAAGATGACTCTCAAAAGTCCAGCCTAAATCTATATTTAGAGTTGTAACAATATATATTTATAATTAGATTGAGCTTTTAAGAGCCGTCTTTACAAAAGACGGTCTCAAGTAAGAATTTGGTTTTTTATAAATACATAATTAATTGTGAAAGTAGAACTACAACAAAATCTTACTAGAAGGATCTTGAGGATCATGTTCAATGAAAGTAGTGTGAATATGCTCTAGCCCTTCAACAACTTCAACTACAAAAATTCAAAAACAATAAATTAAACTTACCATATATTACTATCTTGAAAATCTTTGTTAATATATACTTCCTCCTATTTAACTTATAAGTCCCATTGATTTTTTTTACTATTCACTTATCACTCTAAATTTGTGTTTTATTTTTAATCTGTAAGTTAAAACATAGTCATGTGAAATCTTGTTTGGTTCGTTTCAATACAAAGATTATTGATATCTATTTATCATAATTTTTAATAAAAAACAATTAGAGGCACTAAAGGTTAAAATGTTGTCTCGATAAGTGTGAAAAATCAAATGGGACTAATAGGTTGAATAGGAGGTAGTATTAATTAAATAATTAAATAAAACCCCAAGAATCATAAAAAAAAAAAAGAAAAGAAAAATACCTGTTTGATCATCTTGATGATGATTATTATGATCATGATCACGATCACGATCACAATCAACATATTCTTGATATTCATGCCAACTTAATGTACAAAGATAGAAAGGGGACAAGAACATGGTTAAACAACCATTAACAATGGAGTCATCAATATCCAAAACCTTAACATCAATATCTTCATCAAAACCAACACAACCAACGTATGTTCTAGTACAAGATTCAAACCGTTCCCATAAAACCGGGGCTATTCCCCTGAACCGGACCGCTTTCCCTACAGAATCTTTAAAAATTATAATAGAACCTTCTGGAACTCCTGGCATGTCGATTCGAACATAGATGGTATTGTCACCCTGGGTTCTTTCCAGATTAAATTGTAATTCACCGGATACTGTGGGACCCTTTTTTTTGTACGGATGAGGCTTTTCTTCCGGACGTTCTGGAATTAAGAATAAGTTAGTTATTAATTAATTACATGTTAGTTAGTTATTTAACGGAATTTTAATGATTTTGAAGAGATTAAGGATTTAGTAATCAAACCAAAGTCTGGAGAATGTCGGCTGGGAGGATTGATAGCCATTGCACTATTGCAGTGAACTTTGAAAGAATAATATTTGAAGAAGCCGGCAAATTAAGCATTGGCAACGTCCCTTATATACAAGTACACAATAATTATTGTGAGAGACGCAAGGCCGGCCTTGGGTTTTTAAAGGCCCGGGGCGAAAGATTATTTATAGTCCCTAAACTATTGTATACATAGAAAAGTTCAAACCTTAGCGCAAGTTGAAAAATTAAAATTTTTGAAGGGCTCTGGGCGTAGGCACGTCTTGTCTTTGTTTAGGGTCAGCCCTGGAGAGGCAGTCTCTCCGATGGACGCATTAGATATATAGACTAAATAGCCCAATTAATACAAATTAAAGAGATAATAAATATGTGAATTTCTTGTTTTGAGATCTTTTGATGTACGGTTTCTCATAAGAGTTGGTGATACAAGTATTACGACCTTGACACTTGTAAATTTTGTTCTTTCTATGAATTGATACCTTAATTAGAAGGGTTATAGCGAATTGCGGTTGGTCCATATACTATTTTAGCGTAAACCAATTTAATAATAACAAGTGTTTTTCTGATAAATATACTTTATTTATTACTTGCTAACTACTACATTAAAATACTTATTATTTTAATACATTTAAGATTTGTCCACGCAGTTTATATAAGACTTTTTCGACGGAGAATTGATAGTGTTGAAGGTACCGAGAATCGGACATTTATCACATGAGCGGAAATGAAAGCACGTAACCAATAGGTCAACATATGATTCTCAATTTTGACAGATTTTTTAGGGAAATTTCATGTGGTAAACCCAAGTTTTTTGTTTTTCTAAAAATATTTTTGAAAATCCGCTTTGTGACCTTGAGCTTTCAACTTTTTCATGTGGTAGATAAAATGTTAAGTTTTTGGCTAAATTAAATACTTATTTGATTGGATTTCGAAGTATGCAGTCAATTAGGCTGATCGGAACGTTTGTTTTTTGAAGTAAAAATTATTATATTGGGTAAAAATAACGTAAAGTTAACCAAAAAAAACTTCCCTTTTGTATACCACGTGAAAAAACCGGAAAATTCAGGGTTACTGCATGTTATATATTTCTACGGTTGCTCTCACATTATATATGTTTCAGTCCTAACGTGATCATTTTATTCGACCAAATATTGGGAAGGAAAAGTATATTTTTAATTCTTGCAAAAACTGTTTAGAACAATCCAACATAAGACATTATTATCATAATTTCAACTTTTAATCAACCATGAAGCTAACTGAGTAAACCTAAATGGGAGGCACTTAATTGACAAAGGACCTTATTCAAATAGTATAGTAAATGGTAACATAAGACATTATTATCATAATTTCAACTTTTAATCAACCATGAAGCTAACCGAGTAAACCTAAATGGGAGGCACATAATTTCAAGCTCATTAGGAGTTGATTACAAAAATTAAAGTTCTACGTAAAACTCTTGTATAAATTTGACAAAGCAGATAACAATGCAATTTCATTGAGGTCGTTTCCATGAGGACAAAGGTGGGGTTTCCGAGTCCATCCATGTAGGAGAAAGGCCTCCGTATCGATCACCCTTAACATTGTCGTCTGATGCAAGGGATTCTAGTTCAGCCATATCTTCGGGAGTTAGCTTTACTGATAAGGCTCCAATGTTTTGGTTTAAATTCTCGATCTTAGTAGTTCCGGGAATAGGACATACATCATCTCCCTGGTGATGGACCCATGCAAGGGCTAACTGCGCGGGGGTGCATCCTTTTCTGGCTGCGATTTCACTGACTCGCTCAAATATGTGTTTGTTATGCTCAACGTTTTCCGGCTTAAACCTTGGCAAATTCTGGCCGGGAGGAAAATGCACAAGTTTATAAGACAACAAAAGACTATAAGAACAGTCTAGTTCCATCTAAATTTGGCCATAGCAGAAATATGCTAGCCAACATTATTTGTGATCACAATCATCCTATCCAAAACCAATCCAAAGGACATATCACATGGGGATGAAACAAGAGCCCTTCAATGTTTCAACCCATAATTTTCTAATTGACTTGCAAATTGTGAATCGAAAAAAGCGAATCATTGTCATTTTTGGCCTATATTTGTACCATTTTGAGCGAATAGTGAATTCAAAAGGCGAAGTAACTAGCAAATCACGTTTCAATTGGCTCATATACAGCATATTGTGAATAATTTAAATAATTTGTTGAGATGTATGTATGAGAACGGTAGATATAAACAAACCTGACGGTAGTCGGCCTCTGTAAAGTTCTCTGTTATCTTGGGCCCTGTAGAGAGAAAACCTCTTCCTAGAGGACTGTATGCCACAATCCCAATCCCAAGTTCCCTACATGAAGAAAGAACCAAGTCAGAACTCTCATGAGTAAAGGTGTTCAAAACAGACTCGATGACCCGATATTTATCCGACCCCAGCCGAACCTAACTTGAGCGGATCCTTCAAAATTAATTTAAAGTATTGTAAAAATCAATGTGGACACAAAACTCGATTTTGATCCGACCCAAAACACTTGACCCGAAATTGACCAAATCCCAAGTTCCCATGTTTTGACATCTCACCTGCAGGTAGGAATTATGTCTTTCTCCACATCTCTTGTCCATAAGGACCATTCCAACTGGACTGCTGATACGGGGTGAACTGCGTGTGCTCTTCTGATAGTTGAAGCCGATGCTTCAGATAGACCTATGTACTTTATTTTACCCTCCTCCACAAGATTCTTTAGTTCTCCCATCTAAGGTAACATTTCAACTTATTAAAGGAGATTAGGAATATGAACTAGTCTTGCACTTCTATCGCTTTACATCTATTACCCCAATGACGTTAAATGACCCTAGCCATCTAAGGGGATTCAAAGGGTCAGATCTACCAGTCCTTACTTTTGTTAGTGACAACAAAGAGGTTGATAACAAAGCATGAATCAAAATTTCATTATCGAAAGAGAAAAATCAAAGCGAGTGAATGGAGCAAATGGACACACCGTGACTTCGATGGGAACTTTAGTATCAGGGCGGTGTTGATAATAGAGATCAATGCAGTCAATATCGAGTCGTTTCAAGCTTCCCTCACAAGCAGCCCTTACATATGCAGGATCACCATGAATTGATCCTTTTCTATCGGTATATTTGACACCAAATTTGGTAGCTAATTGAACTTTCTCCCTCCACCCTCCTCTCAAGGCCTGATCAATCAGATCATCAAAACTCAGATTCTTCATGTTAGAAAATATATCATATCCCGAGGCCTCAACCACCAACTAAAGCTTTTGGTTGAATTGGTTCCTTGGCATGGTATCAGAGCCAGTATGACAAGAGGTCACAGCAACCACCCTTCATTTAAAGTGGAATATTTTGCACCAGGTATGAGGGGACCTGTATTGCATCTATACTTCTGGTCCAAAGAGCTTTTGTGTAAGGTGTGTGTTAGAGAATATAACATATCCTAGAGCTTCAACCATCGGCTTAAACTTTTGATTAAATTGGTTTCTTGACACTTCATTATCATCATCAAAACCCATATCATGAGTGGCAAATTCAGCTAGATGTAACACAAGATAACAAACCCCAAAGTTCTATATGTTGGGGTTGTTTCAAAGTTAAGTTAGGTTACTTTATTTTATAATGAGTGATTCAAATAGTAAGATTTTGCTCACTTAATATATGTATTAAATTGTAATCATAAAATAATTTAATTATCACAATATTAATATGTAATCACTTTTTAAATTTATTTTTCTCTATCACATTTTAATTTGAACACTACCAACAAAAAATTCCTAATTTCAATGACAATCACAGACTCCTAAAACCCAAAAAGCAATCAGATTTGTAGCACATAATCAACAAATCAATCAAACCTGTAATATTCAATAACTACCCACAAAACATGATCAAAACCCAAAAATAAGCATAAACCCTAAAAAATTCAAGATTGAAACTTTAGATAAGAAAAGTAAATAAAAACCAAAATTTGAGATGGGTAATAAGTAAATAACCTTTCCAAGAAGAATTTCATTGGTATGAGGTCCATACATGTCTGAAGTATCAAGAAAAGTGATACCAGAATTAACAGCATGGTGAATTAGTTGTATCATTTCCTCCTGAGGTTTTGGAGGACCATAAAAAGCAGACATTCCCATACATCCTAGACCTTGAGCCGAAACTTCTAGACCTTGACTACCCAATTTCATCCTTTTCATTCTTGCTGCCATTTTTGTGCTTGAATCACTCTCTGTTTTCCTCTCAATTGATTAGTCGGTAATTTGATCATTGGATAATAGATCGACTAAATAGGAGTAAATGTAGAAAAAAAATGCGTAATGGGTGAGGTCATACACTCATACTCCGCAATTTTGAAAATTCTCTTGCTTTGACTTCTTTCCCATTTTAACAATACTCCCACCATCACATCAACGATCGGTATAAATATCGGCTAGTCTTTTGAGATATCGTCTTTTTCAAAAACATATTTAAAGTCCACCTCATTTAATATTAATGCCTAACATATTAGTATGAAAAGTGATACTTACTTCAATTAAGACAAAACTCAATTTCTAAGAAAAATATAGGACTGACTAAAAAAAAAAGGAGAACTATATAGGCGATAATTGAATCCAACATATTAGTATGAAAAGTGATACTTACTTCAGACATGTATGGACCTCATACCAAAGAAAAGTAAAACTCATTTTTCAGACAAATACTTCCAATTCTATCATTTTCCTTTGACAAACAAATTCTAGCAATATGATTTACATGAATTATAAATCACAAATTCTTGTGAGAGACGGTCTCTTTGAGAGACCATCTCTAATTGGGTTGACCCATTAAGAAAAATATAGAGTAAATGTAGGCAATAAGCTTTAATGAATTGGGCCTGAGAAACGTCTAAGACGGTCTTTCAAGAGACTAGCTGTAAATAAATAATTTAACTATTTTTATGTCCTATTATTTTACAATATTTAAGTGTTGTCAAATAATATTGTTGATATCTCATTTGCAATGTAAAAGATTGTTAATATGAATTTTTTTTATAATTTATTTATGTATAATAAGATGTGTAAATATTAAATTAGTAACATAAATAATACACAAAATCAAATGATATACCCAATAGGTAGGCATAAACACAACATGTCATTTTAGGTACTTTGTCATCAAAATAGGCATAAACACAACAACCCAAGTAAATTTTAGGTACTTTCATTAAGCCAAAAACATGTCATTTTTGTTGTCACCAACTACATAGTTTGCTTATTGCATCAAGCAAAATCAGTACGCACTTTAATTCCTCTAATTGAATTAGGTATCGAAATTTTCCAACTTGTAGAAAATGGCTTGCAATAATGAACATTACTAGACGGGATAGTACTACCCGCGACATAGCTAGTCATACGAGCCAACAACCTTAGAACACCATCTCTGATGTCGTGCAAAACAATCTCGTAGAGGCAACATTCGCAATTGGATTTCAACATACCCGTGAAACATCTAGTACCAAAATCGAATTTGCATTCTTGTGTAACAGAATCAGCAGTAAATGATATACTCTTGTTCTCTATTTCTTTTATAATGCACTGATCAATGTGAACCGTCGGAATATCCACTCGCACATACAAATACAACTCATTACCAATCTTAAGGAGTTTGTCTTCGTATACTCCTCCCATCCCACTTATCTGAAATGGATTCACATCAACATGCTTTGCTCCTTTCAATTTTATCCCTATACAAGACACGTGTTTCATCAATAAAACAATATGAACTATTAGATACACAACAACAAAAAAAACAGAATTTTAGACGCTAAATATAATCACAATTAACTTTTTTGACTGTTTAGCTGTTTAGGTCGTAAATCTTATTTGACACTAACTTTTAGAGGGTATTCTATGTGTAAATTATTTAGTGTTATCGACTCTTAATAATGTGCATAATGTGTTGAGACCGTAACCATCAACTATGTAATTTACAATTTTACAAATGGTGTATGTCGTTCTACTTCCTACATAATACTCCCCCCGTTTCTTTTTATTTTTCCTATTTATTTTTCACACAGTTTTTGATGCAGATTTTGAATTTCATTATCTCTAAATACACATAACAGAAATTATAAAAAATACTAAAAAGTATAAATTAAAAAGAATCTAACAAGATCTCACATAGATATATTTTATCTTCTAAATATATGCCAAAAATATTAATTCAATTTTTCTCCGTGAGGTGAAATATTTTAAATAGGAAAAACATTAGAGAACGAAGGAAGTAACATTAATTAAGTATTAAGCCCTTTTAAACATTGTATTCCAGACAAATGTCTACCTTACCTAGAATCAGACCAATTTTGACCCAACAACCAAATCCTAAAGCCTTTCTGAGGATTGACCACCCAACCATAACAATCTTGACCCATTTTGTAAATTTATCAAAAAAAGATGAAATTAGATCAATAAATAGTGCAAGAACTTACCAGAAGCTTCCTGAGGATCATGTTCAATGAACATAGTGCAAATCTCTCCCCTCTTATCCACTAATCCAAAAATATAAAAACACAAAAATCTTTAATTAATCTTTAATCAATCAAATTAAGCGACCAAGAATGAATAATTACAAAACATTTTTGCCTAGGGCCTAGAATAAAAAAGGTCTCAATATCTAAATATTTCAATTTATGATTAGTTTTTTTTTTATCAATTAAAAAGTATATCACATGTCTGCATTTATAATGATATTTATAATATATATATATTATTCGTCTCTATTGTTTTTCCAAATACATCAACCCTTTAGAGGGCGTATTTTTTCTGGTTTGCCTAGGGCCCATGAAATGCCAAGAACGACACTCACCTGGCTTATCAGGATCATGATGAGGATGATGATGAGGATGACGTAGTACATTCTGACGATGGCCCACATGATGGAGTGTGCCGTCACAATTAGGGATGACAATACGAAAACAACCATTAACAATAGAGTACTGAAGATTAATGTTAGCAGGATCTGTATTAATAGCAATAAAACCAGCGTAAACTCTGTCGGAACATTCTAGATTGGGCCATAAAACAGGGGCTCTTCCATAGAAGGTTACACAATTGACATCAGAATGTTTATTAATCTTGATAGAACCTTCTGGAACTCCTGGCATGTCTATAGAAACAAACAATGCTGAGTATTTTTTACCGTTATTATCTGTTTGGGAAATTTGTCTTATATGAAATGATCCACTTGGACCTCTTTCTTGGTATGGATGAACCAATCCTCCTGAAATGGTTAATTAGATAAAGATTATTGATTAATTATAAAGATTATTGATTAATTATAAAGATGATTAAGTAAAGTAATAATTATTATACCATGGGTAAATCCGTACGAGGAAGAAGTCATTGTAGTGAAATGAGAAAGTGTTGAATATTTGAATTAGGTATGTAGAAAGGCGGTTATAATTATGGCGTAACGACTCTTATAGGCGGAAGCGGAAGGAGAGGGGAGGAGAGGCGGATCAAAAATGGTACTCCCTATTATCTTATTTGTTTTTACATGTGTTTTTCACAAATATTAACGTAGATAAAAACTTTAGGTTGTAGTGAGTATTATTTTAATTAAATAGTAGTACGAAGTAATAATTGTATTAAAAGTATGAGAAAAGTATGAGAGAGAAAATAGTTAAATATTGCAATCTATAACATTGAGGCTCTCGACAGTTATGGGAAGCGTGGCTTTCATGTGCAAACTGTGGTGGATAATTGTCGAGCTCTTAATTCCGAGTTTTTGTCGCTTTCATTTAGTTTTTGTTTTCGTAGGTGCAATGGGGTTGCCCATAGACTTGCGAAATGGGCCGCTTGTGGCTTTTGCGATGAGGTTTGGGATATAGCCCCGCAGTAGCGGACCTAGGATTTAAAACATGGGGTTACGAGTTTAATAAAAGTGTCTTATTTTCATCAACAAGTGCATAACTTGAACGATTACAACATAATTAAGGAAACTCAACATAAATTTGATACTTTATAAGTTAATTAAAATGATAATTTTTAATATTATTCACGAATAACAATCAATGAAATCATACGTAAATACAAATACAAATTCTAATTTTGAATTGAAATTATAATAATTTAAAGCAAATTAAAATTAAACCCATATCAAATCATACTCAAATTCACAATACAATAGTTAATTAAATTCTTAAAAAAATTCTAAATTCTAATTCAATTTTAATAATTTACCTAATATAATTATGGGGGATTGGATTGTGGGGCTGTGGACTATGGGCAACAATAGTGCATGGCGGCAGTAGTGTCGACAACAGCGGCTGTGGGCCGGCTACGAGCAAGCGACAAGCCGACAACAATGGTGCTTGACAACTTGAGAATTCTAAAACAAAGATTGGAAAGAAGAAGAGTCGAAAATGCGAGAATTAAGGAAACTAATAGTCATTAATTTCCTTCATTTGATAGTCATTAAAGATAATTGCTCTTTTAAAGTATTAAGGATGTTAAAGTTTTAAATCAACAAATGTGGACGTTGAGTCTAGTGGTATGGAAATGGGGTTGATTAGCCATATTTGGCAATAAGTCAAGGGTTCAAGACTTGCATATTACTTTCTTGATTTTTTTAATGGGGTTGCACATCACCAAAGCTAGGTCCCTCACTGTAGCCCCGACCTGGTTAATGAATGCTCTGTATTTTGATTCCGATTTTTCTAATGCTTAATTATTTTTAAGTTAGATTATACTCCCCCCGTTATCATATATTCTTCTCACTTTCTCTATTTGAAAATTTTTAAAAGTTCTTCTCATTTCGAATTTTTCTATTTTGGGAACCAATGAAATAGAAGGAAATTATTACCCTTACACTCTAATCTATAGAAATTAATTTACATTTTAATTCCCAATGCATTTACTTTACATGCACCCAATGAAATTTAATGATATTATTACACTTACACTTTAATTAATAGAATCTTTATTTTTTTATATTATTTTACTCAACTCTCATAGTATCTATTGTGTAATTGTAATTTATCTTGATTTCTTCCCATATTCCAAATGGGAAGAACAAATGAAAACGGAGTGAGTAGTTAGTAATTATTTTTCTAAAAAAATACTCCCTCCATTTCTTTTTTATTGTCCACTTTCCTTATTTGGTCAATTCACTCTAATTGTCCACTTTCTATTTTTGGCAAAGATTTTTTACCTAACTACCCCAACTTATATTATTTAAAATACCTCACCTACCACCTTTTTAATTATTATAATCACTTAATTATCCCAACTACCACCTTTACAATTATATTTATTATAATCACTTAAAAGACACCACTACCATTTTTCTTAATTTACGTGCCTAGTAAAAAGTGGACAACACTGTTGCGGTGGAATGATGATAGTGATGAGATCATAGGTATCTTAATTCTTAACAGTCCAAAAGTAGTCAACGCATCAAAATATTTAAAATGTCTCTAACACTCTATGAGACTATGACCTCACTCGTTACGCAATTCTCTGTATTTACTCCTATTTAATCGATTGATCCAACGATCAAATCACCAACCCATCAATTTGTTTGCACATCTTCAACACTTCACTCACAAAACATAATAAGAAATAGAGTGTAAATCAAGCACAAAAATGGCAGCAAGTGTTAGGAGAATCAAATTGGGTACTCAAGGTTTAGAAGTTTCTGCTCAAGGTCTTGGATGTATGGGAATGTCTGCCTTTTATGGCCCTCCTAAATCTGAGGAACAAATGATCCCACTTATTCACCATGCTTTTAGTTCTGGTATCACTTTTCTTGATACTTCAGATGTTTATGGACCCCATACCAATGAAATTCTTATTGGCAAGGTAAATTACTTATGACCCATCTCAATTTCTGGGATTTTCTATTTCTTTTTACTTTTTATAAGATTTCAATCTTGACTTTTTTTAGGGTTTATGCTAGTTTTTAGGGTTTTTTGTATAATTTTTCTGTTGATCTTTTGTGGGTAGTTATTGAACTTAGCAAGCTTTGAGTTTGTTGACGATTGTGTGCTACATACTTGATTGCTTTTAGTTTTAGGGTTAAAGTGTGTTGATTGAACTGATTGTATGATGGCTATTTTTGGGTATGTGATGAATTTTGGTATTTCCCTAATTTCATGGTTATTTGTGCTGGATTTTACATGGTGAATTTTGGTATTTGATTAGGGTCTTCTGTTTAGTTCTCATTGTGATTGGAATTCGAAATTTTTTGTTGATCAAATATTGGGTTTGTTTACTTCATTTCTGAGTTATGATGATGTGAATTGGGCAGGCCTTCAAAGGAGGCTGGAGGGAGAAAGTGGAATTGGCTACTAAATTTGGTATCAAATATTCAGATGGGAAAGGATCAGTTCATGGTGATCCTGCATATGTTAGGGCTGCTTGTGAGGGAAGCTTGAAACGACTCGATATTGACTGCATTGATCTCTATTATCAACATCGTATCGATACTAAAGTTCCCATTGAAATCACGGTGTGTCTGTTTGCTCCATGCAGTTTATCTTTGTGTAATGAAATTTTGATCTTTGCTATCTATAAAATTTCATTCTTATATCTATAGTTGTTGTCCTATAGCTAATTGGTTATAAATGGGAAAAATGGTTTATAGTTGATTAAGAATGATACAATAAAGCATAGTACTTTTAGTTGGTGTTTGTGAGTTTGACAAAACTAAACCCTATTGGAACAATAACTTACATGTGATCCCACATCGAAGAATCAAAAGACTTTGACTAACATATTAGTTTGATGAGCTACTCCATTCCTCCTATTACGAATTTGTTTTAGGATGAAGCCTGATCGAACTTGTGTGCAATTAACTCTCCTCTTGTATCGAGTTGTTCTGTACAAGCCCAATAACAAATTTATCACAACCAAGAACTATACTACTCAGACTCATAAGGATAAGAGGATGCATTATGCAACAGCACTCCAGGCTATTTTAGAGTATGCTAGTGTCATGTCGTGTATTGAAGGACCGTAAACTTTGACACATTACACATGGGGTGTGTAGGAGTGTCAAGGTAACAGCCCGAGAAGGTAAGACAAATTTTACTCTTGCATGAAATCTATTAATGAAGATCGAAGCAAATCCAGAGCCATTTATCATAATTCACAACCCTGTAGTCTGTCCTATATGGTTTGGTAATTGGCAGAGCGTTGTTCCATGAAAAACTAGATAGCACTCTTAGTTGCTAGAGTTATTATACAGCATGTGAGAACTGAAGTTTAGGAGTTATTGCTACGCTGTACTAAGATTGCCACACATAAAGCGATATAAATGTAAAACTCGTGTGTAATTATTTTCTCTTCTAATTTGTTGGAATGTTACCTTAGATGGGAGAACTGAAGAAACTTGTGGAGGAGGGTAAAATAAAGTACATAGGGCTATCTGAAGCATCGGCTTCAACCATCAGAAGAGCACACGCAGTTCACCCCATATCAGCAGTTCAGTTGGAATGGTCCTTATGGACAAGAGATGTGGAGAAAGACATAATTCCTACCTGCAGGTGAGATGTCAAAACATGGGAACTTGGGATTAGGTCAATTTCGGGTCAGATGTTTTGGGTCGCATCAAAATCCAGTTTTGTGTCCAAATTGATTTTTACATTATATTAAATTAATTTTAAAGTCGGCTCAAGTCAGGTTCGGCTTGGGGGGTCGGGTAAATATCGGGTCATCGAGTCTGTTTGAACACCTTTACTCTTGAGAGTTCTGACTTGGTTCTTTCTTCATGTAGGGAACTTGGGATTGGGATTGTGGCATACAGTCCTCTAGGAAGAGGCTTTCTCTCCACAGGGCCCAAGATGACAGAAAACTTCTCTGATGCCGACTTCCGTCAGGTTTGTTTGTTATATTGCTCATGACTATATTTTTCTGCAATGTATCAGCAAATGCGGATTTTTCTAAATTGCTCGCATTATGCTCTATGACCCTAAATTGCTCAAGTTGTTTTGACCATGGGATTTTTCAAATGATGCTTCTTTTACTGCTTCTGCTGGGTATTTTCTTTCACATTCACTCATTTGTATGAATCTTGTACTGTAATTCTGTCTTTGCTACCCCTCCATGTAAATTCTTTTACCGAATCTGTTATTCGTCATATCTAAGTATCATAAACACAACTGTTGTGTAATTCCGGGCACTAGTCAGGCTATTGTGATACGCTCAGCTTTGCCTGATTTCGATGGAACTCGGCCTAGTCGTCTGTTGTCTTCTTTGCTGTCTCTTGTTAACCACATCATTACCTTCTTTGGTTAGTACTTCATATGAACTTGTTCATTCATAGCTCTAAGTCAATCAACCTGCCCATTTTTCTTCCAGCATTTGCCACGGTTCAAGCCTGAGAATGTTGAGCACAACAAACACATATTTGAGCGAGTCAGTGAAATCGCGGCCAGAAAAGGATGCACCCCCGCCCAGTTAGCCCTTGCATGGGTTCATCACCAGGGAGATGATGTATGTCCTATACCCGGAACTACTAAGATCGAGAATTTAAACCAGAACATTGGAGCCTTATCTGTAAAGCTTACTCCCGAAGACATGGCCGAACTAGAATCCCTTGTATCTGACGACAGTGTTAAGGGTGATAGATACGGAGGTCTTTCTCCTACATGGATGAATTCAGAAACTCCACCTTTGTCGTCATGGAAACCTGAATGAACATGTTCGTTTGCATCTTGTGCAGCACGGTACTGCATCTAATTTTATTTTAGGTCGTATCGGCTTTGATTCATTTTTCTGTTTTTCATGTCAATTTGTACAAGAGTATACTATGTATAACTATATTGTTTTTGTAATGTAATGAGTTTGAATAAATCGTTTACGATAACTTATATTGGGTTTTACACACATTTAGTTGACTTGTTTCTGTTGATTATTGTTGTGTTGACATGAAATTTTATTTATCATAACGGGATGTCAGAATCATTGCTTATAATATATTGTTTGAAAGCTAGTGGAGTATACTTTCGAACACCGCTAGACTTGAATCAATACAAGCTTCGTATTAAAAGTTATGTGCAAAAGAGTGAACATTTATCGTATCTCAAACTTTTTGCATTTTAACACTCTTATCGAAAACACTCGAAATCAAAATGAATGACTAAAATGTATAAAGTAACCTAAATCTTTCTATATAATATAGGAAAAATTACCTTGAATAATACGAACTTTCACTGATTTTCCTATAATAATACAAACTTTTGATTAACTCTGAATAATACAAACTTTGATGAAAATTTCCCTTTAGCATCCTTAAGTAACCTACAATTGTACCACGTCAAAAAAAGGAAAATACAAAAAAAAATTTAAAATGCAATAAAAAAAGAAAAAAGTAAGAAATTTAATTCCCCACCTTCTCCTGTTTTTTTAGTGCATTTTTTTTTTCTTACTTTTTTATTTAATTTTTGTTTTTTTGTATAGATAATTTTTCCTATATTATAATTCATGAAAAATGTGCAAATAATTGCACTTACACTAACTTTTTATTTTTGTCCTATATCTCCACCAATTTTTTAATTTTCAACCAAATAATTTCCTATTCTTTTAATATCTTATCTCTATGATTAGTGCTTGTTCTAAATTCACAAAGACAAATGCAAATCACCGTCATCATATATATGCAGTACATCGTGCTCAATAAAAACGTTTAAAATGAATTTTTAAACAGCAAATTACATCCTTATAAAAAAAATTGCGATCAGTAACTCTCAGACGTAGGTACTCTCTTGAGAGACCGTATAGTATAGACGTCTCTTGAGAGACCGTATAGTATAGACGTCTCTCAAGAGTCCAATCCATATTTCCATTTTAACTTACAAAATTACCAATTAGTTTTTTTTTTAATTTATAAATTGGGCTAGCCCCAAAACTTGAAACGTCTATTGTATAGACGGTCTATAAAGTAAAAGCTGTGTCCCCAAACTCAAAATAGCCACTATGGTAATGGACTTATTTTTCACATGTTATTTGCTAAGCAATTATATATATTTTTGACCTCTATAGATTACACACTCCTCTACAACCATTCATCCGTGAATTAAAATCTACTCACAACTCAACTTTCATCATTCACCACCATCACTATCCTCTCCACATTTCCACAT